>CAIGQV010018202.1:14405782-14460053 GCA_903798115.1 Danio jaintianensis
TATATATTATATTTATACAAGGTGCCAAATGTTTAAACATTGAGAGTGAATATCGTATATACCAAATCAGTTAGTCGTATTGAACCAAATGAGATTCAGAGAGCATCCTAATTTAAATGTAACATCAAACAACATTTTAATGAGCAAAGAGCTTCCAGCACAGCAAGATAAAGCACAAACTTTCGATAAAAAATGCACCCCATGCGGATTCCGCAAAGAAAAAATCCACCTTTCAAAGTGAAAGGTGACAGTGTGCGGTCAGTCAGGCCTCAGTTTCAATCTGTGTACACCTCTTATCTTTCAAACATTAAATATCATTCATGACTTTGGGGTTATTAGTGTGCCAGGAAATATGCATGACTCTGAAACCGTAAATTTTCTTCAACAAATGATGTGTGAGCAGAACGCTGCTGGAATTTCGATAAAGAGAAGTGTTACTGGCAAAAAGGGAAAGGCATTAATGGGACATGGTTTGAATGTATTACTGTTATCTGTGCTTGTTTTCACTTGATTTGAGAATGTGCAATTTAATCCTCCTGACATGATGAGCCGTTCCATGCGGTGGGATTGTATACTGTGTGAGAACATGCATCGCCATTGACCTCAATAAAAGAAAGGAACCGAACTGATGAAAGCCATGTCTATGGGTGATTGCGCAACCTCTCTGTGGTACAGTATGAATGGGCTGTGGAGGGATTACATGGAGAGATTGGGATGAGCTCGCTCCTTATGGCCACATCTGCACGGGGAATTATGGGGGATGTGTGGCTGGCGTCCCAGCAGATGGTGGACTGAGGTGGTTGATAACATAAACACTTGGCCAAGTTGAGAGCGATCTTGTCTTCAATTTGATGAATGCGTTATCCTGAAGGGCTGAAAACCATAGCAGAATTAGAACAAGGATTTTGAAGATGAAAAAATATTATTTGGTATAAAAAAAAGTGTGCCATGGACAATTTCAGGGTATTTTGCTGCAAGCTACGTTTGATTTAAAATAGTGTGCTTAAGTAGCAATTTCTATTTAACTATATAACTAGAATCTAATCAGAGACATACTTTTCAGGCTCAGAAACAAATTAGAGTTGTTAAATAACCAATCATAATTAGAGTGGCATAATATAACTTATTGCACATATAATTACTGTAAAAGTGCTATTAAATAACAATGTAGTAGTTGTTGTAAAATAAACATTTAACTTAACAATAAAATTAATGAATTGTTTTAGTTATCTTTAAAATTGGCTGAGCAGACTAATTCAGAATTTCCAGGGAAAAAAAAGTTCCTGTTCACTTTTTAGGCCAGAACTGGTTTTGACCTTGACCTGGAAAAAACTGTTAAACTGTTAAGCACTAAGATGCTAACACACACACACACACACACACACGCACACACGCACGCACACACACACACACACACACACACACCGTAAATGAACTACATAAAAAAAACATAAAATTGTCATGCAGTAGTAAAAAAATACTAGTAGTTAATGATTTATGAATGTTTTATTTTACGTCAGGTGTTACGCATGCGCAATTTGTGCAAAACGCATGGCAAAACTGAAAATTTAGAAGCAGTCAAACAGCAACGTGTTATGTATGCAGTGTGAAGACTTCGGCGTGGCAGTAGAAGAGCTTCGTTCGATACTACCCAGGTTGGCACCTGAAAGTTTAATACTACAGAATACAGTGTATTCTCTAAGGTAAGTCACGCAAAGAGTCAATATAAAACACTGGCACCACATGGACAAAAAGCTTGTAGCTGGGTTAGCTGTATAGTTTTCATCGCGCCGTTTAGCCACTGAATATATATATATATATATATATATATATATAAATAAAATTTAAGAATAATGTCAGATTTAATTCATACGTCTGAGCACCCTCTTGGTCAGATATTGGTAATAATGAAGCTAAGGTGTTTATTGCAATTATAATCTGCACACGTCACCTATTTTAATACGATTATGGTTTCTGTATGAACTTAATCCCATCAATTGTAATATTGCTTCAACATGTCAGAGATTTAGATGTTAGAGAACTATGCTAGTTTACTATAGTTTGTGGAAAAATAGTAATGCCATAAACAACAGGTTGGACTTTGGTTGAATACTTTCTTGATGGATTACATAGCCTAAAGTTTAATCTAAAAAAACATACTAGTGGTTTCTGTGCAGTTTATATTGTTAAGCTGCACTAATACCCTTTCCATTAAGTACTAGTACTTATTCATTAAATATACTAGTTTAGCGATTACTCTTAAAGTACAAATAGATTTTTAAAAGATACAAGTACTTCATTTCTATATCTCATTTATTTAGATATTTGTTCATATTCAAGTAAATACAAAAAAGTTAATATATATTAGTAATTAGGTGCTAGTATCTAATAATGAATAGCTAGAAATAACTAGAATATCATGAATGACTACTAATATTATATAGTTGCATCTAATGAAGTACATAACTATTATATAAAAAAAATACTTTGTAGCATGACAAAGACATGTATTCTAGTTTAAACAGTATTAAAATAGTATAAAATATTATAGTTGAAATTTTAAATGTTTTGTAGATTAAACATTAAAATGTCTTGCCACAGAGTTGTAAAATGTATATTGGGATGTTTTTTATTAATAATAATTAATCATAATGCTGGTGCGCTTTTAGGTACAGGTATCTGACAGGCAGGTATCAACAGGTACTGTATTAAATAATGGATTGAATCAGGGCACAAAAAAACTTGATCGGGACAATCCTTGATGATTGTCACTGTCAATAAAATCAAATTGTGGATCTTGGGTTGGACTGAATATCTGGAAAGAGAGAGAGAGAAACAGAACAATCACATATTTGTACAGATAAAAGGGATTCGGTGTGGTAAATCCAATATTTACAGGGAGCTTTCTGCCAGCGCCATCATAATGAAAGTAAATATTGTAACAAATAATTTTTTTACTTCACATTAAACCATAAAGCACAGCGTGAAGTGAGAGAAGTAAACGGCTCCTTCAGCAGATGAAACTACCCTGTGGGAAAATGTTCACAAAAAAAGCCAGACTAATTTACCTTTGCTCTTGCTTTCATCTCTCAAAAACACACACACACACACTCGCACCGAAGCCTTATTTTAAAAACATTTATGCAACACGCTTTTTAATGCCCCTGGTAAACATTCAGAAATATGCTTGCTTAAAGAAACCTTTTAAAGAAAAATTTACATTGAAATCAACGTGAATATAGAGACTGAGCGCATATATGAACACAAAAGAACAAATCGTGCGTTTTTGCATCAGTCACTACTCAAACACTATTGTACAGTAAATTTGAGAAAAGCACTATACTGTAGTTACTGTAGCCTTTCCGAATGATCCCGGAATGATGAAGGGTGTTAAATACACAAAGGAGTGTATGTTGTTTACATGCATTATTCAGTACTAATTACTTTCATATCCTGTGTATTCAAATTGATTAAAAAAATTACCATTTTAAACAGCCACTTTTCTTGCAACAATACAGTAAGTGTACTTCACTACATACACAAAAACATGCTCGCATGCACTCGAAAGCACTGCCATAGTTACTCACATAAATGTTTTTTTCTTCTCATTAACATATGAATACACTTTTCAACAAAGCCAGAAAAACATGTACGCACTATTTTATATTCGAGATTCATGTATATTTGCATGGTTTGATTATATCTCAACGTCAACTGTGTGATCACAGCAGTTCTAATTTAAAAATCAGCTCAGGACCTTTACCAGTCCATCACAACCCTCACATGGATAATCCCCCGCCATCATACACAAATATTACAAATTATATTTTCCCCCTGCTTAAAATCGTCTAGACAGCCTGCTGTTTGATGAAAGTTCTGCAGGGCTAAAAATGCAATATGGTATGTAGTATGAAGACATTTGTGCAATGCCAGTTGTGCAGAAAGTTTCTTTATTATATTAATGATGATAATAGTACTATTTAATATTAAATGTACTGTATTAGCAAATAATAATACACATGTATGGAAGAAGATTTTGAAGCACAATATATAAAATAAAAAAGGTAATAATTAGGCCTGTCATGATAAAGAATTTTTGTTGTGCGATATATTGTCACAGAAATTGTTATTGAGATCATTTTATGCCACTGATTAAAGAATGATTGTACAACAGCATAATAATGAAAATAGCAATAAACACTTTCAAGAGAGTAATGGTGCGTTCACGCCAGATCCGGATGAAGTGTCAAGCGCGAGTTATTTACATGTTAAGTTAATGCAAAGATGCGAATAGACATCCTGCGGCACGATTCTCGCGAATGAGGCAGCACGAATGACACTATTCACGCGAATTGTGCGTTTTGCTCGAGTGATTCGCTCGAGTTGGAAAATCTGAACTTTAGCAGACATTCGCGCTGAGTTAACCAATCAGAAGCTTGCTTTTGTAGTGGCATGATTATGACGTAGATCCTGCAGTTGGTGTCCCGAGGGGAAATCCTCCTGCTGACACCAGGCAACAGCTCATCAAACTAAGCTCAGTTCAGTCGGAAGCACTGCTCTAAGCTTCCATCATCCAGGTATAGTTTCTGGAGGAGTTGATGAACTCACAGAGCTGGGTGCACCTCAAAAGGATCAAGTGGACTCAGACATGGCACCGAACAAACCTACGCTGTTTTTCAGACTTCCTAAAGCACATAAAGCACAGCTATTATCTCAGATACTAAAATCCATGTTAGCCATTTAGCAACGAAGCTAGAGTCACCGGGCAGACAGCTACCCTGCCCATGACGCGAATCCGCATCTATTGTGAATTGAATTTGACACATGAATGTACAGAGTAAACTTAAAATGTTCACGCGTCATTACGCGCGAATAGCACGATTTATTCGCGCCTGCCCGGTCTCGTGTGAACAAATCATAATGCTTTTCATTCTTAACGTTATTTAGATTCTGTAGTTTGATGTCAAAAATGATGTAAATGTCCTATTATATATCCTGTTAAATGTCCTATTAATTAAGTGTCCAATTATTAACTTTGACATCTGAGAGGTAAAATGTAAATGTCCTTGTAAAATGGCTTTCAAAAGTTCACACTTAGCTGATGATTGATTATAAAGCTTGTTTGGCATGCTGTCCCGGGAGAGAGCCCTGAGCTCATAATATCCTCGAGCCCGGGGCTCCCTCCTGTTTGCAAGGCGAGAGGGGAGTTTGAGCTCAGGTAGATCTCGAGAACTCCCTTGCTGTAGTAGCTAATGAACAGATAGTGATTGCTCTTAAGAGATAACTACTTACTAGGAGCATGTCTATGGTGCTGATTTGGATTAGTCAATTAACTTAAGTTGCGTGTTTTTGGATGGTGAGAGGAAACCGGGGAACCCGGGGGAAACCCACGTGAGCACGGGGAGAACGTGTAAACTCTGCACAGAAACGTTGGCTGGCTTGGTAAGGACTAGAACCAGTGATGTTCTTGCTGTGAGGCAACAGTGCTAACCACTGGGCCACCGTGTCACCCATCTAGGAAAGGAGGAGGAGCAGGGGTGGAAGGTGGGATTCTTCAAAACGAAGATGGCTGTTATATGGAACTTAGGGTATTTATAGTGGCTTAGGAATCGTCTGATTGGTGAATCATAAATTGAATAATGCTGGACCAGCCGCAAGCAATCATAAGCACGTGATCCTCTCGAAATTAGTTTATAAATAAACTTCACTTCAAGAGTTCACACTTAGCTGATGATTGATTATAAAGCTTGTTTGGCATGCTGTCCCTAGAGAGAGCCCTGAGCTCATAAGATCCTCAAGCCCGGGGCTCCCTCCCGTTTGCAAGGCGAGAGGGGAGTTTGAGCTCAGGTAGATCTCGAGAACTCCCCAAGATGCCTTAATTAGCTCGGGACAGCAGCCGCGTATTGAAGAACCCCCCAAAAGACAATAAAGATCAAAGCCATAACCGCTACTGAATGGAAAGTGTTAGAAAGATGGTACCAGGAGAGGGTTTGCAGGAGCAAAGATGGAAACAGTGGAGATGGCGAATGGTTTAGGTTAGAGTGATCGCTGCTACTGAAGTGGTGTACTGGCAGCCGATGTTGCAAATGCTATGTGTGCTCCCGTAGCAGTGTTTAACTGCCGTGACCGGGCGAGAGAGTGAGACAGATGTAATCATTTGAATGCGGGATGTATGAGCTCTGCTAGAGAGACTCTGTAATAGCGTAATGGTGAAATGTCAGGATAAGCTCAGCGGAGCGTCTCTGCTGCTGCAGAGGTGCGAAAGAAGTCAGTATCAAAGAACTCTTATGCAGGCGTTTTAACGGCTGTGACAGTGCTGGGGAGTGTAATAGTATAAATAAATGGAAGTGTATGTGAGCTCAGGCAGAGCGTCCCTGTTGCGGCAGTGGTGCAGAGGAGAATTTAAGCTAAGCGGAGCATCTCTGCAGTTGCAGAGGTGCAATGGAAGTCAATAATAACAACAGGTAAATACGCTTCCGCGGAGGCTTTTAAACTGCTGTGGCAGTGCTAGGGAGTGTGTCAGTAGTGGTGTGTTAAATGGAAGTGTATGTGAGCTCAGGCAGAGCGTCACTGCTGCGGCAGTGGTGCAGAGGGGAAATGAAGCTCGGCGGAGCTTCTCTGCTGTTGCAGAGGTGCGATGAAAGTCATATTGAAAGGCAAGTACGCTTCCGCGGAGGCGTTTTAACTGCTGTGGCAGTGCTGGGGAGTGTGTCGGTAGTGAATAGCTAAATGGAAATGTGTGTGAGCTCAGGCAGAGCATCACTGCTGCGCAGTGGTGCAGAGGGAGAATAAGGCTCGGCGGAGCGTCTCTGCTGTTGCAGGAATGTTAAATACTGTCAGTAGTGATATGTAGAGATGAAAGTGACTAAAGGCTTAGCTAGAGCGTCACTGCAATTGCAATGGTGCTATGGGTGAGTGTAGCTCAGCGGAGCATCTCTGCTGTTGCAGAGGTGCAGTGGTGGTCGGTATTGGAGAGTTATGAGTGCTCCCGCAGGAATGTTAAATACTGCCAGTAGTGATATGTAGAGATGAAAGGGAATAAGGCTTAGCTGGAGCATCACTGCAGTTGCAGTGGTGCTATGGGTGAGTGTAGCTCAGCGGAGTGCCTCTGCTGTTGCAGAGGTGCAGTGGTGGTCGGTATTGGAGAGTTATGACTGCTCCCGCAGGGATGTTAAATTCTGTCAGTAGTGATATGTAGAGATGAAAGTGAATAAGGGCTTAGCTAGAGCGTCACTGCAGTTGCAATGGTGCTATGGGTGAGTGTAGCTCAGCGGAGCGTCTCTGCTGTTGTAGAGGTGCAGTGGGTAAGTATGGAGGCAATGTGCACTCCCGCAGAAGCATTTACTGCTGTATTAGTGTGGGGGAGTGTGACGATAGTGGTATTTGAAAATGTAAATGTATATGAGCTCGTTTAGAGTGTCGCTGCTGTAGCAATTGAAACTCGGGGTGACCCCTAAATGGGTCAGAGCTGTGGTGAACAAGAGTAAATGGAAGTATGGGATAGTTTGAGTTTGGAGGGAAAAAGTTAAAAGGAAGAAAAAAGGGATGGGTAGTGGAGGAGCTCCTATGTTAATAGGAGGGGGAATTGGCAGAATCTTGCTTATGCCTAGAAACGCATGTGGGTGGAAGTCGGCTGGAGAGGATCAGCTGGGCTTCCCTGAGGTGGTATTGCTCTCCTGTGGTGTAAGAATGCTAAGAGGGTTTGGAATGGGTGTGTGGGGGAGGGGATGTCAAAAATGTATATAGAATGTCCTTTGTGTAATTGAAATTTGATGTTAGTTCAGAACATCTCAAAATACAAAAAAGGCAAGTGTGAACATGGCACAGAGGGTGTGGCTGTGTGAGTGGAAATGTATCCTTTGCGTTGTGTGTGAATGCATTTAGAATGGATGTGGAGTGTAATAGGTTGGATGAGGCTCAGCTTCTGAAGCCGACTGCCATGATCTCTGAAATGAGAAACAAGAGAGAATCAGAAATGAAATTTTTTACAACATAGTACATGTACGAAAACTGACAATGAATGAAACAATGAATTGTTTTAGCTGATATCCATGCGAGTTGTCTTAATAAGGGCATGGGCAACTGTGAATGGAAGCGCCTTTTGTTAATGCGTGGTGTGCAAGGATGGTAGAGGTGGGCATTCGTCCCCCCACAGGATGGCAGATGGATAGAGAGCTGAGGATATGGGGTGTGGCTTGGCTGGTGGTCCTGGAAGTACCTCTTGAAGACGGAGTAGGTGAAGTGATAGTGGAGTGGAGTTTAAACTAAAATTAGTTTAAAGTGCAAATGTATCAAACCAGAGTGAATGGATGAAACATTACTCCATTTGTCAGAAATGTCCTCCTCCTATTCCTAGCAGTCAAGCGGGACGTTTGTTTCTTTGCAGTTTTTACAAACAACCGACTTGCCATTATAAACTTGCATATGACGCTTTGTGTATGGACATATGAGTCACTATGGCATATTACGATTGGACTTCTATGCTCGATGTGTTGAATGTTTTTCACTAGCTGGGTAATAATCTTTTAAGGAGTTAAATGGCTATCAGATGTGGCTTTTTTATTTTATTTATTATTATTATTATTATTATTTTATAAATCAACTGCCAACATCAAACCCTGAACGTTAAAAACAAAAACGATGTCACCACTTAGTAGAAACTGTGTGAATTAAATGTTTGTTATGGGCTTTACTTTAATCCATGATTAAATAACATTACGTTTAGAATCTTAACATGATTAAAATCACGAGCATATCTGGCCCAATTCATTCACAAGGTCTTTTGCAACTGGGTCCATTCATAACTGTCAAGAGAGAGGGCGGGACCATCTCAAGTTTTGGGAGCTCATTGGATAGTGACACTTCTCCTTTCAGCTATTGGCTCAATGAAGTGTCAATCAAAAGTGCAAAAAGTCGGCAGCCATTTTGTTGACCAAAAAAAAAAAAAAAAAAAAAAAAAAAACTGACGCTACTCTACTGAATGCATTCCGGCGACTAGTTTGGATGATAGCAGTGCATTCCATGGATGCTTATCAACGTATGAATATGTTGTGGATTTATGTTTTACGAGTTGGATTGCCTGGACCCTTGCAGTCAGATTTCAAGCTGTTAGAATGTTATGGATCTGTGGACAGGCGGGAGGCTTGAGAGGTGAGTTTCTTTGGTTGAAATAATTCTAGTCACGCGAGTCTCGTCTTTCAAAAGGTTTATAAAATGTTTAGTCTTTGTTGGAAGTGGTTATTTTTGCGAGGCTTCCCATTAAAGCATGCTATGTACGTTACCGCGGGTGGACAGCTAGGAGAGCGGTGAGAGTTCGGCTTCATTGCAATGGCTTGGATCGCCAGCGTCTTGAGAGTTTAGGTGGAGTCCATGGACGGTGATCTTTGCTGGAGATCTGGGTTGAAAACACGGCGGGTGCGTTGGGTGAGGGTGTTTGAAGAAGGAGATTATATTGACAGGGTTATGGTTAAATGGTGGAAAAGCTGGTGGGCCGGCCGGTGTCTTACGGGACCTCAGGCTCGATTGTCGTCCTGGCGGGGCTGGATAGCGCTGAGCCGCAGCTGAAGTCTCAGGGAGAGCGGTGCTCTGGCTGAAGTTGTAGTTGTTTGGTTGGTTCTTTCCATATCGACAGGCTAAATGGTGCAATGCTGTAGAAGCTTTTTGGAGCTGGAGCGTTTTTGTAGCGGGAAGCATTCTTCAAAACGAAGATGGCTGTTATATGGAACTTAGGGTATTTATAGTGGCTTAGGAATCGTCTGATTGGTGAATCATAAATTGAATAATGCGGGACCAGCCACAAGCAATCATAAGCATGTGATGCTCTCGAAATTAGTTTATAAATAAACTTCACTTAACGTTATTTGTGAATTTTTAAATATATACTGCAATACCAAAAATGATTGAGGTCATGTACAAATATTGCACAATAAGTCGATATATTGATTATTGTGACAGGCCTAGTATTAATGTCATGTGAGGTCAACTTTTTATGTCACGATTGTGAGATATGAACTCTCATTCAAGTTCATAACTTGAATCGCAATTAAAAGTCTGAAATTTAAAAACTAAAACTAAATTTAGAAACTAAATCTTATTATTATGAAAAACAGATACATTTAATATAGCAATAAATGTTTATAAAACATTTTATACTTAGAAAGTTTAAATAGAAATATAATATTTTGGTAACGTTTACGTCAAAGTTTTTCAATTTAATCCATCCTTTAAATGAAAAATTTATTTGTTTAAAAAAACGTATAAAATATATATATTTTGTAAAAGCTTTATCTGATGTGCACTATAGTGTGAATAGTGTGAATGTGTTTTATAACCTTGTCTGTCTAACAAAAAAAAAAAATCTATGATCATTATTTTGATGAAATGTGACAGTAACAAAAGATTTCTCCTTCAAATAAAAACTCTTCTTTTGAATTGTCGATTTATTTTTGAATGCATATTAAGCAACACAGCATAACAGGCATGAATTAAAACAAAAAATGCAAGTCATTAACAATCCCCATTGCGTAATGTTTAGTATATGCCACTAAACCCCAGGTCACCACAGAAAGACTGTCTGTGTAATGAGTGTGTCACTTTGGATTAAAGCATCTCGTAAACAACTGCTTACAAACAAGCCTTTTAATGCCTCAGGGTGACCCTCCGTAGCACAGGGTTAAACAAACCCAAACAGACACACAGGAGAGAGTCTCGTAAATGACAGGCATCAGCAAACTCTTACACCATGCATCATGACATCCGTTAGCTCTCTCTCGCAAACTTTGGATGTCACATTTCATGACCTTGTCTTTCCAAAATCACAAAGGACATTATTGGGCTTGTGAAAACGTGATATTGAATCGTAAACCCGCAGACAGGAAACGTTCTTTGGCCACAGACAGGCACTGATGGAAAGCGGCTTCTCATGAAATGTCACATGCATGCATGAATAAGCAAAACACTCAAGCGAACACACACACATGCGCACACACTCAAATCGCCCTGGGTCCAAGCACCACCACCATCAAATGTTGATCTGAATCTTGCACGACATGATAAAAGCTTCGTCCTCAGCTTCCATACAAATTCATTTCTGGCCACAGAATATTATTTTGCATTCATTTTTCTTCACCCTAATGACTACAGAGGCATAATTTATGACTTATAGGCGTGGACGAGGAACGCAGACCTGCTGTTTGTTCTTAATGAGAACATTTCAGCAGATCATGGGCACACGCTTTGATTTGACCCTTTGAAATGATTCTGTGTCCTGCTGGCTTTGGTAGCTTGTAGCTTGAAGTTGACTGTGATCTATAAGCTATTGTGTCCTTGAGAAGGGCTCTTAAACTTGATGAGTAAAGTGTAAGTTGCTTAGAATAAAGGCATGGGATAGATGTTCATGTATTTATAGGATTTTAATATAGACTGCATCAGGAGCTGTCCACATTTTTCAGCAGGGCTGGTTCTGGAAGTCATTTCCACATTCAGTTTTCCCATAGGGATTAAAAAACATTGTTGAAGCCATGAACTAAACCAGCTACACTGTAAAATGGTTCTTGCTGCCTTCATTTTTTTGTTGTTGAATTAAATGATATTTTCTAGTCATCTTAACTAGAATCAATCAAACTGACTAAAAATATTAAGTTAAACTTAACCTATGACATAAAAAGTATTTGAAACCTGATTCACTTATTTAAATAAGTTAAAGAGCCCCTATTAAAGGTTTTTGAAAATGACCTTCCATGTAGTGCGTAACACAGCTCTAAGTGAAGTGAAATATCCAGCTGAGGCTTAAATCTGAAAGTGCACAGTGTTTAAAACTATGGATTCATCTATAAAAGAGTCGAAGTCATAGTGCTCCAAATGAATCGTCTTGATAACGAGTCTTTGCGCGAGCAAACCCGGGAAAATTGAAACCTCCGGCCCCGCCCACAAACAGAGTGGCAAGAAAAAGAAGAACACTGTAGCAGACCCTGGTTGAATCATGTCGCGAAGACGCTGTGCTCAGTTGGATATTATTGGAAGTGTGAGGGAAAATTTGTGTTATTTTCCCTACCCAAAGATGAAACTGTGAAGAGTCAGTGGTTGAGATTTATTTTTGCAAATATACCTCCGCATTATAGCCCAGGCCTTGTGCTGTGTTCCCGTAATTTTTCTGACGAGTGCTTCAGCAATCTACACGCTTATAACGGGGGATTCGTTTGTTAAAGGAAGGATCAGAAAAGACTATTGATGTATGGGACTTTGTCAAAGCTTGACAGGAACTTTACAGTACACAGTTCATGGATAAGTTTCTTCCTCCATTTCACAAGTGTAAGTAAGTGCGATTAAAATGGTTGCCTCCTTGTTTTCTCTAGCTTGCAAATTATGTATATAATTGTGTTTTGTTACTTGTAACCGCTTGTACTGTATCTGTAACTCTTTATATTCTCTTATCGCGTCTAAAGCCACGTTGAAAACGCGATGCGTGCCGCTTTGTTTATGGATTTAAATGCGTTTGTGAGCTCGCGTTCCACTGCCGTTTGTCGTTGCTATGGCCACCATCAGCTGTTCCTACAAAAATAAATGCATATTATAAGACAATGAAAGTGTTTTTTGACCTTGCATACATATCAGCCTGTTGTTGGAGACCCCAAAACCACAATATGACTCTTTTTAATGCATAATGGGGGCTCTTTAAAGCAGCATAAAAATATTTGTTGTCTTGACTTTTTAATTTAATTATAATTTTATAATATAATTGTGTTATAATTGTTATAATTTTTTATTTTTTACAGTAGCTACAAAGTAAAATCACAACATTACTAACTTTTTTAAAGCAAAAAGCATATAAGAAAAGCAGACTAAAAGACAAAGATACAAAACTGTGTAACTGTTAAAGGAACAGTTCACCCAAAAATGTAAATTAACCCATAATTTACTCACCCTCAAGCCATCCTCGGCGCATACAACTTTTTTTTGTCAGAAGAAGAGTAATTTTAAATTTTATCCTGACTCTTCCATGCTGTTTAATGGTGTTGGATAGTGCCTTTTATTTTAAAGGTTCCAAAAGCACATAAATCCCTTGTCAAATTAACCGGTACTCATCCAGATGGTTAACGCATGTCTTATGAAGGAGATCGATTTGTTCATTCATTCATTTTCTTTTCGGCTTAGTCCCTTTATTAATCTGGGGTCACCACAGCGGAATGAACCGCCAACTTATCCAGCATATGTTTTACGCAGCGGATGCCCTTCCAGCTGCAACCCATCACTGGGAAACACCCATACACACTCATTCACACACATACACTACGGACAATTTAGCCTACCCAATTCACCTATAGCGCATGACTTGTGGGGGAAACCGGAGCACCCGGAGGAAACCCACGCAAACACGGGGAGAACATGCAAACTCCACCTAGAAACATCAACTGACCCAGCCGAGGCTCGAACCAGCAACCTTCTTGCTCTGAGGCGAACGTGCTACCCACTGCGCCACCATGCAGCCAGAGATCGATTTGTTTTTTGTTGTAAAAATTAAAGGAAAAAAATAACATTTGTAAATGATAAACTCCAGTCACTGACTTCCAGCGGTGGCCAATTTCATGTTATGCTCTACTGATATGATGTATGATGCCTGACATTGTAAAAATAAAATACTATATAACATTATACAGTAACGCCAAGCCAACAGTTTTCTTGTTCGTTGTTGTCTTCTGTGGTAAACAATTTGTGTGGTAAGTGGTTCCTGCGAGACACGTTCTACAAATGTACATCAGTCATGCATAATGTGCGTTCGGTCGTTGCCAGAAGTTAGTGATTTCAGTTTATAATAAAAAATGTGAAATATTTCTGTTAAAAAACATTGATCTCCTTCATAAGACATGTGTTAGCCCCTTGGTGGCATATGGGTTAGGCATGGTACGATAACCGGTTTCAAGGTTTACCATGGTTTGGAAAAGTCAAGATTTTAAAATTGCAAGTTACTTTTTTTTTTTTTTTTAATATGGTTTTTTTTTTAACAAATATTTAATTTAGTTTTTTAGGGCAACAGAATCTCCAGCAGAAAAGGACCCTCCACCTCAAAAGCTACTGGTCAGCCCACGATTCAGCAAACATCTGAAAAACAAATCGCTTATAAACCAACATCCAAGCATGCGATAGAATGCAGTGGCTCATTTTATATCCACAGTAAAGAAAGATATCCAAAGACGCCTTTTCAAGTTGTAAAGAAATCTGTGTTTTTGAAACTAATGAAGATAGCAGAAGTCAATGATTTATTTTACTTTATTTTTAGTTTACTGTTCCAAAATATTGAAAATGTTTCTTAAAATAAAATATATTGTGTTCAATGGAATAAAAAGTTTTTTTACCAAGACATTTAACATATTTTAGAGCAGTAATCACAATACTGTGATATTTTCATAAGGTTATTGTGGTGAGCGGGCGGAAGGATCCCACGGAAGGAGCTCTGGACTATAAGAGGAGGAACGATGGCAGAGGAAGCTGAGAGAGGTCCAGGCCTGGACACTTATGTTTTACTTTTACTTTCAGTTTGACGGCAGTCTCCGTGAGGAGCTGCCGTCCCTTTTATTAATAAATTACTTTTTAAGTTTCGTCGGTTCTCCGCCTCCTTCTTCCCGATGGCCAGGCGGCCATCGAACATTATTACAGTTATCATACTACCAGAATCTTATACCGACCCATGCCTAGTATGGGTTAGTTTAAAGATGGATTTATGCAGTTTTGGAATCTTCAAAATAAAAGCCACTATCCAACACACTTGAACATGATGGAAGAGCCGAGATAACATTTTTAACTGCTCCGACTTTTCTTTCGACCAAAAAAGTCATATACAATGAAGATGGCTTGAGGGTGAGTAAATTATGGGGTCATTTTAATGTTTGGTTGAACTATTCCTTTAACAGCTTTTATGAGGAACATAACTATACTCCTATGAAGCATTACGAATGATACTGTTTAATTAAAATTCACACAGAAATATGTAATTGTTCATACTGTATCATCATTGGCAGCAACAGTGATAGTTTATGCTCTCACCACTTTGGTTTGTGACGTGAATGAGGAGGAAGCCTACAGACTTCTTCATAAGGTTAGCTTGATGTGTGTGTTAGTCACTAGTGAGTCACTACTGTAGGAGCATGTAGGCTTCCCACTTGATGCCAAAGTGTGTGATGTGGGAAGCCTATACTTTTCAGGTCTTGCTAAATCTGTACCCCGGTGTCCTAGGACTATTGTTTCTTCCAGTTGGGCTTTCAGACATTTAATATTTCTATATTCAACATTTGAAATTAATTTATTTAAATATTTATTTATAATATTAGCATATTAAAGGAGCAGTTCACCCCAAAATTTAAATTGTCACCATTTACTCGTACTCAATTTTGTAAACTTTTATGAATTTCTTCTCAGTACAAAACAAGATATTCTGAAGAATGTTGGGAAAGTAGCCATTGACATCCATAGTAGTAACAAAAATGCTATAGAAGTCAATGTATATCTTTCTTTGTGTTCAGCAGAAAAGAGAATTTATATTTTTGGGTAAACTATCCATTTCAGTTTTAGAAATAAGTTCCCGTGGAAAGAAGTTTAAGGATGCAAATAATAGTTACATTTTCTAAAAATGTCATGTTTACACTTAAAAAGAAACAAACATATCCTGAAATAAACAAAGTGCCGCTAAAACACACCCACACGGATACTGAAACAATAAGAAATTAAAACATAAAATATAAAAGAAAATGAAAAAGAATGGTTTAATATATTTATGTTAAAGAATTAACTTTGGAAACCATATGGAATACTAAACTAATAACAAAAATTTATCTACAAAATGCACATACAAAATAAATAACAACATTAAAACACAAACACCATAAACACAAATGATTAAAGCCGTATTAAATTGAAAGGATGAGTTAAAATATATATTTAGTCAATTTATTCTAAACCTTCAATTCTAGTGCCCCAATACCAGAAACTAAAAGTGAAACTACAAAACAATCAATTAAAAAAAACTGTAAAATGAAAAGAAGAATGAAAGCAATGAAAACTAAATTACGTTTAAAGGACATAATTGAAAATATCACAATATTTGTAATTTACTATTAAGAAATTATATTGTCAAATTTGACAGCCCTGATCCTACTTGCCTTCATGGAGTACATGCATGTTTGTTTGCATCTATACTGAACACTTTATGTAGAACAACATAATAACCACAAGAAAAAGTGTGAAACTGCAGCCTGAAATCAGAAACCTCACTTCCTCCAGTGACCTTAAATCAACTCATGCACCGTCACCTCACAAAAACCCAAACAAACACCCAGAGCTCCAACATGCCTGCAGGTTATAATGGTGACACGACGGTGTAGCAGCACCACCATCTGCACAACATAAAATAATAGCTCGGCTTCAGCTTCTTCTGGAGAAATGAATCTGCTCGTAATGACGTAACGATTGCTGGTGGCATGGCAGGTTTCTGAAAGGCGTATGTCCTGAAGGACGGTGTAAATTACTGTGTATCTGCGCGTCTGCCAACTGTCAGCTCAGCTCGTTGCCAGTGACCTTCAGTACTACTGTTGTTCCTTTGAACAGACTTGAGTAATTGCGATCAGATCTTGTAAGGACAGTGTGGTGGGGAGGGCGACTTCTGAAGACCAAAAACATCAATCTATTTCAATCAAGATGTCGGTGAGAGATGTACAGTATAAGCACATATGTGTGAATGTACACACACAAGTACATAACTAAGAACATATGACTCACTTTTTATATAAGTGTTTTGATGTTTAAAGTAAAACTGAAACTATCAAAAATAAAATTAATACGTTTTATTTACTTTATTTTTGTGTGTTTTTATTATTTTGTTACATAGTATAAAAAAAGTGTGGTAAATTATATTAAATTTATGTATATAATATAAGTTAAAGCATGGAAAATCTAAAATACTAACACTAAAATAAAAACTTTAAAGTGAAACAATACTCATACACACACAAATAGCAATCAAAAACTGAAAACTTTAATAAATTGCATGCAAAATGAATTACAATAAATTGAAAAGACTACATACATTTAAATATACAATTATTTGCTGCATTTACTCTAATGCACTAAAACTAGAAATAAAACCACAAAAAATAACAAACAAAAAATGAAATTACAAAACACACCCAAGCAATAGAAACTAAATTAAATTGAAAAGCCAGTTTTTAAAATGAAGAATTATTACATTTAGGTCAAAGCATTCATTTAGGCAGCCCTAAAAAAATTTAACTAAAAGTCAGTCTAGAAAACATACATGCATATCTACTGTACATGAATAAATTAAATAATAAATAATAATAAATAAATATCATACATTTTCGTTTAAGTTAAAGCATTTACTTTGGCAACCTTAAAATACAAAACCTAAAATAAAAACTAAAAGATTGACCTGATATCTTGATTAAAACTATAAACAGTGAAATTAATGAAAACCTTTTCATCAAAAGCTTTCATATGTTTTCAGTTTAATTTCATTCCTGTATGAGTAAAGTCATGGGTAGGGCCAGACAGAATCTGCAGACGTTTTTTGCTATTTCTGCGGAGACTTTTGTAATACAAATCTGCAGATTTATCCGGAATGATTTTGAGAGTATCAGAACAAAAAACTTAATGTATGAAATAAAATATAATACCTTTTTAACTTTTATTTAATGTTTACAATGTAAATCCAATTAGATCCACTTAAACAAAGCAAGCCTCTCATATAATATATCTACTAAAAGACAGAAAATATTACTTGACAAACTGTATTATAAATAAATCATATAAACATTTTTTTATATTAATAATATTACTGTTATTAATTTAAAAACTGAATAAATATACATTTACACACATTTACACAAGTAAATATATAGGCTCAACGATGGGCTAAAAATCTGCAGATTTCTGCGCACACAGATTCCGTGTGGGCCTAGATGAAAAATGATTGTAAAACTTTATATACTACAGGCACAATTCAACACTGTATTTTGAGATTGACTGAAAGTAATAGACAGTGCTCTGCTAATTTCCTAACACATCATTTCCAAACACATATTTATGCAAACACTGGCCACATTTTAAAAAAGGCAGAACAATAACACAGCCAATGCCAAATTATTAGAAACAGAAAAGATTTGTTAACTTTTCTCACCTGTCATCTTCTGCAGTCTTATGTCTCCATCATTCAATGGTTGTTTTGTCACATAAGATCCCCATTAACTAAATCTATATATTATGTGCCAGTTCAGCAACAGAAATTAGTAGTTCACATTGTCTTTTGGTTTTAGTCATTCATTCTTCATGTCACAACCCCACAAAAAAACAGAAATGATTCGTTCATCAGGAAAAAGTTTAGTGTTAACCAATTGTTATTTATAATAACAGATTTTCACATATTTCTATAATATAAGAAATAAAAGCTACAATTTGATACCAGAAATGCTGTTTGAGAACCCATTTGTAAGAAACGTTTGATATTATTAATTAATTTAATAGATCAGACAAAAGAACGAACATCTGAAGACTCGAAAGGCAAACTAATAAAGATTTTACACATGCACAAATAAAAGAATCACTCCCTGAGATGACTCGTTGTATCTGACTCACATTGAAGATCCATTTAAAATTAACGATATGTTCAAAAGTGACCTACACTAGTGCATGATTAATCCAGATTTTGTGATCAGTCAGCACAAGAACTTATTATCCTCTCTCCCTGTCATCTTGTTTTTCACAAGCAATTTTTTTGAAAGAGCACAATAAATATAAGTAAATGATGCTTGTGTGCTGCTCTCCCTGTGTGTGACATACTGCAACACACAGCCATATCTCAGTGTCACTTCTCTTTCTCCCTCCACTCTACACAAAGAGAAAGTGCAAAGACATTATGTGGCATGAAGACCTTGGAATATGAACGGGACTCTTTTAAAGCTCATTTATCGGAGACAGGCCATGATTAGAGGTCATACTGAGGAAAAGAAATAGTGAAAATGATGGTCCTCATCTCCTTCATCATACTCAGATGCCCCTGGAAGCCTCTGGCAGCTCAGAATGATCTCCTGTCAGGGTAATGACAGACTGTGTACTTGCACAATTGAAGGACACTGCGTGCTGTTACCTGTGTTTTTTTTCAAACACCTGTTCTGTCATCTAAATCCTCTCTGTCATGTTCAAGTTTAACAGCATGACAGACGTGAGCATTAGATTCGGATTGGAAAGAAAACCCTTTGAAATGAGCACTCAGGCCAAGGGTTTTGTATTTCTCAGCCGCTCTGGTTGATTTCAGCTAATTTAGCCTGAATTAAGTGCATTGGCACAACATGCCAGTCTCTTTAGAGTTAGTTTTCCTTCACACTCTGAAGTACAGATGCTGCAATTTTGCTCTTTTTGTATTATTATTATTGTGACCACAAAATGGGTTCTATCTATATGCAAATATCTTTTCTGGATAATTTGACAGAATTTGCATTATGTAAGTAAATGATTTTTTTGAGTCAAATCTTTTAAATGAATCAGTTCATATCTTGTTCACAAAACCCATCTGAAAGATTAAACAAATAAAAACTGATTTGATCTTTTTGCAAAAAATTGAAATGATTCTGAAAAAAAATTAAATACTCTATAGAAAACAAAAAAAAGTATAAGTATAATAAATAATTAAATGCACATTCTAAGCGAGTTCAAAGTCGGATTCACACAAAAGCTTCTCCTCAAAGATGTAGCTGTTCACACCATAAAAGCTTAAAGTGTGGATAATGGCCCACAACCTGTAAGTCTGTTTTATTCCTCTACCATCTAACCAATGATAGCCCATTGCAAATGTGATTATGTGATAAAAAAAAAAAACACTACAATAATTGCTAATACAATTACATATGTAATAAAACCTCACCCATAATTACTCTGGCACATGCATTATTGGCAGACGCCCTTCCTGCTGCAACCCAACCCTGCAGCCTCTTTTACAAAGCATGCATAAGCAGAGCTTCTATTTTTTGAGCTTTCATACCTCATGCAGAAGTGGTGCGGTAGTGTGAAGCAGGAGCAGAGTTTCGACACTGGGTCTATTTTTGCAGCACTGCTTGCGTTCACTTAAGGTGACAATGCATTGGTAATGACCAAAAGCACTCTTAACGACAGTAAACATTTACCTACATTTTACGCACATGTGCATGTTTATGCCTTGAGCCACTGATTTGATTATGTATAAATATTATGAAAACTACAACTATACATTCATTCATTCATTTTCCTTTGGCTTAGTCCCTTTATTTATAAGAGGTCGTCACAGTGGAATGAACCGCCAACTTATCCAGCATATGTTTTACACAGCGGATGCCCTTCCAGCTGCAACCCAGTACTGGGAAACATCCATACACACTCATTCACACTCCTCATACACTACGGCAAATTTAGTTTATTCAATTCACCTGTACCACATGTCTTTGGACTGTGGGGGAAACCAGAGCACCCAGAGGAAACCCACACGAACACGGGGAGAACATGCAAACTCCACACACAAATGCCAACTGACTCAGCCGGGACTCTGAGGGCTAACCACTGAGCCACCATGTCGCCGACAACTATACATTATGATGAAAATCCAAATCGCATGGTATCACAGGCCTTCTGGTCTTCTGAGTGCACCAGAAAAACAATGATAAATGACACTTGTCTCATAGCTGAGAAGCATACAGTTCCTTATGATCTACATAATGTGGTGCAGATGGAAAGTAAAAGTAATAGTTTAAAAAAAGATGGATGGGTACGTAGATAGATAGATAGATAGATAGATAGATAGATAGATAGATAGATAGATAGATAGATAGATAGATAGATAGATAGATAGATAGATAGATAGATAGATAGATAGATTTATTTATTTATTTATTTGTGCAACAGCCACCAGTCAGGTGCATGCTGGAGTTGTGGAAGCCAAATGACTACCCGCTGCTTTTGCTCTCTGCACGCACCACTTCTGCTCTGCTCGCGTGTTCAGTGTGAAAGCGGTGTGAGAGTGCAGTTACTCATGCACACCAGTGCTGGCAAACACCCACACACTCTCCCATTCACACATACACACTCACAAACTATGTCCAGTTTACAAGTCACCTATAATATATGTCTTTGGAATGTATGTGAAACTGGAGCACACAGAGCAAACCCATGCGGGCAGGAGGAGAACATGCAAACTCCACACAGAAAGGCAGGACTTGAACCAGAGACTTAATATATACATTATTTAGATTGAGTATACTAACATATGTCAAATTATTAACAGTATTTTTAAACATATCAGACATTAAAATAGAGTATAATAAATTGAAAGAGATTTAAGTTTTGAAATTTTAAGTTTTGAGTTTTAAGTTTAAGTACTAAACATTCAAACAGTAACTTAATACCATAAAATATAAATAATATTTAAAATATGTTTAAGACAAAATTGATTGTAATATTTGTATTAATGCATACAAAATGCTTGAGAGATCTAAATGAGTTTTAAAACTGATTAATATGTATTAAAATTACATTTACTAAATAACCTGAAGCTATGAGCTGAATCGTGGCTGCTGTAACAATGCACAATTGATTAGGGAAAATGTGTTCTCTTAATACACAATTAACATATTTGTTTTCTGAGTTTGTGGCTCGTTTAGGCATTAAAACTATAATATAGCCACAAAATCTAAAACTTAATATTTATTACAGTCATATTCAATATGTAACACTGAGTGTCACAGAGAATATTATGTGGCAGGAACACTAATCTCGATTAGATAGGGCTCAAAACTGAGCTGGAACACATGAAATTACAATAAACATCCTAATTAAAATAAGTTAATCAGAAAATGCATAATAAAGCACAATCTGCGCACTAAAATGGCTTTATGAGAACGTGTTCAAGCATTTAATACACCACACCAGGAGTTAGACAACACGTAACAATAACACAGAAGAACCACTGAATCGTTTTTTGTTTTTTTTAACTGGTTCATCAAAACTAATTGTCTGAAAGAACTAATTTGCAGGGATGAGTCAGACTTCACTAATGCATCTCTAAAACTTCAGAGAGCATGCTGATGATATTTGTACATTTTTGGAAGTAGAACTGGCAAAATATTTTAAGATAAAGCTCTGTAAACATTGGGTAAATGCAACAGAAAAGCTGACAGTTGGATCCCAAGGTTCCTGGATCATTCTAATGCAGCCTTCATTTTAAGTGGCTGTGCATTTGAAAAAAACAAACAGCAAAACTGAAGTTTGTTTCAGAGTGCATGAGACAAAAACATCCCCACACATCAAAAAAGAATGATCCTTATTTTAGTGCTCAAGAGTCTTATTCATAATGAAAGTCAATTGTGTTGTCCCTGAATTTTGAGTATTTCTGTATATATAATGTACCGCTCTTAAACTGACTCTACAGTCGTGGCCAAAAGTTTTGAGAATGACACAAATATTAGTTTTCACAAAGTTTGCTGCTAAACTGCTTTTAGATCTTTGTTTCAGTTGTTTCTGTGATGTACTGAAATATAATTACAAGCACTTCATATGTTTCAAAGGCTTTTATTGGCAATTACATGACATTTATGCAAAGAGTCAGTATTTTCTGTGTTGACCCTTCTTTTCAGGACCTCTGCAATTCGACTGGGCATGCTCTCAATCAACTTCTGGGCCAAATCCTGACTGATAGCAACCCATTCTTTCATAATCACTTCTTGGAGTTTGTCAGACTTTGGGTTTTTGTTTGTCCACCCGCCTCTTAAGATTTGACCACAAGTTCTCAATGGGATTAAGATCTGGGGAGTTTCCAGGCCATGGACCCAAAATTTCAACGTTTTGGTCCCCGAGCCATCACTTTTGCTATTCTTTCATAGTCCCCGAGCTATCACTTTTGCCTTATGGCACGGTGCTCCATCGTGCTGGAAAATGCATTGTTCTTCACCAAACTGTTGTTGGATTGTTGGAAGAAGTTGCTGTTGGAGGGTGTTTTGGTACCATTCTTTATTCATGGCTGTGGATTTTTGGGCAAAATTGTGAGTGAGCCCACTCCCTTGGATGAGAAGCAACCCCACACATGAATGGTCTCAGGATGCTTTACTGTTGGCATGACACAGGACTTATGGTAGCGCTTACCTTTTCTTCTATGGACAAGCCTTTTTCCAGATGCCCCAAACAACCGGAAAGGGGCTTCATTGGAGAATATGACTTTGCCCCAGTCCTCAGCAGTCCATTCGCCATACTTTTTGCAGAAGATCAATCTGTCCCTGATGTTATTTTTGGAGAGAAGTGGCTTCTTTGCTGCCCTTCTTGACACCAGGTCATCTTCCAAAAGTCTTCGCCTCACTGTTCGTGTAGATGCGCTTACACCTGCCTGCTGCCATTCCTGAGCAAGCTCTGCACTGGTGGCACTCCGATCCTGCAGCTGAATCCTCTTTAGGAGACGATCCTGGCGCTTGCTGGACTTTCTTGGACGCCCTGAAGCCTTCTTAACAAGAATTGAACCTCTTTCCTTGAAGTTCTTGATGATCCTATAAATTGTTGATTTAGGTGCAATCTTAGTAGCCACAAAATCCTTGCCTGTGAAGCCATTTTTATGCAACGCAATGATGGCTGCACGCGTTTCTTTGCAGGTCACCTTGGTTAACAATGGAAGAACAATGATTTCAAGCATCACCCTTTTTTTAACATGTCAAGTCTGCCATTCTAACCCAATCAGCCTGACATAATGATCTCCATCCTTGTGCTCGTCAACATTCTCACCTAAGTTAACGATAACTGAAATGATCTCAGCAGGTCCTTTAATGACAGCAATGAAATGCAGTGGAAAGTTTTTTTCAGGATTAAGTTAATTTCCATGGCAAAGAAGGACTATGCAATTCATCTGATCACTCTTCATAACATTCTGGAGTATATGCAAATTGATATTATAAAAACTTAAGCAGCAACTTTTCCAATTTCCAATATTTATGTAATTCTCAAAACTTTTGGCCACGACTGTATTATGCCATTCATTATTTTAAATTTTGTTTTCAAGGTCTTCTAAAAGGTTCGTTTACATTCATCTAAGGTCAGAAAACCCTTCAATGCTCTTTTTTTTCTTCTGCTTTTAAGAATCTGTGGTCGTTTGCACCAGTAGCACACAAGTTAAAATGTAGACTAGTTGTGACGTAAAGGGACACTTTCACACTACAACATTTTTTTGTGTGTTGCACCACTGAACTTTGTTTAAACAATGATTGATAATACTGTAGATTAATACTGAATGTGTGTCGTTGTTATTAGTTGGGGTTAGCGTTAAAGCTGCGGTCACACTGCACTTTTCTCCCCATAGACTTCCATTCATACGCACGTGAATGCGTCAGACCGGAAAGGCAAGCTCGTGCGACAAGTTTCAAGCTTGGTGAACTCTGGCCTGCGAAATCGCATCACGTGATTGCGTGAGAATGGAAGATCAAAACATGAGCTCTATGTACAGAAATTTAAAATATGAACCAATTGCTCGCTTTTTTAAATGTCTAATCATCTTGTTTAATCCCGCCCCTTGTCGCAGCGCCGTACTACAGAATTTCGCACGCACAAACTCTAATGTGACCGCGGCATGAGAATAGAGTAATATGCTGGTGTTTAACTGCATTGCTTTATTGCATTCCTGCATTGGGCTCTCTGCTACTTCATATAGTGGTGGGCATTTCTCTCTATCTCGTGCTGAACGCAGTCGACCAATCAAAACAGACTGGGTCATCGGACCAATCAATGGAGATTAAGCTGCAGTCACGCTAGACTTTTATCCCCATAGACTTCCATTCATACTCACGTGAATGCGTCAGACCGGAAATGCAAGCTCATGCGACATGTTTCACAGTTCGCTGCGGTGCAAAGTTCAAGCTTGGTGAAATCTGACCTGCGAAATTGCATCACGTGACTGCGTAAGACCAATTGAAGATCAAAACATGAGCTCTCTAGACAGAAATTTATTATATGGACCAATCGCTTGCTTTTTAAACGTCTAATCATCTTGTTTAATCCTGCCCCTTTTCGCAGCAGTGCCGTATGACAGAATTTCGCATGCTCAAACTCTAGTGTGGGTCAGTTGGCATTTCTGTGTGGAGTTTGCATGTTCTCCCCGTGTTGGCGTGGGTTTCCTCCGGGTGCTCCGGTTTCCCCCACAGTCCAAAGACATGTGGTATAGGTGAATTGGGTAAGCTAAATTGTCCGTAGTGTATGAGTGTGTATGGATGTTTCCCAGTGATGGGTTGCGGCTAGAAGGGCATCTGCTGCGTAAAACATATGCTGGATAAGTTGGCGGTTCATTCCGCTGTGGTGACCCCAGATTAATAAAGGGACTAAGCCGAAAAGAAAATGAATGAATGAAACTCTAGTGTGACTGCAGCTTTAGCTTCACGCTTAGGAGGGGTTTGGGAACAAATGAATTGCTGGTTGTTGGGATAATTAGGTAAAAATAAATTCATATTATAAGACAATGAAAGTGATTTTTGACCTTGCATGCATATCAGCCTGTTGTTGCAGACCCCCAAAACCAAAATATGACCATTTATAATGCAAAATAGGGGCTCTTTAACTGAGAGTTTATGACCTACTAATTACATTCTGCCTTAAGAACATGTGGTGCAACCGAAGTAAGATTACATTTTGTTTTTAAACTAGCTAGTAGTTACTAAGACTATAGTGTGGACTTTAAGGTAAAGTAACAACTTGCGAACAGCTGGTACAACCCTACCCAGGTCTCACTAAAACCCTTCTTTTTGAGAACTGCTCTGTTCTGATTAAGGGTGTCACGATCCTCCAAATCCTCGATTCGATTACATTTTCGAGTCTAAAGTCACGGTTCGATTTGATTTAAAAATAGAAAAATTGCCATTTTAAGACTTTTATGCAATATAATAATATCTGACCTTTGTTCGCAATGTACCACATACTACATTGTCAAATTTAAAATGTTTATTAACAATATAATGTAACAATAACTTATATCTTCAGTCAATTGGAAACTTATACAAAATAACCTGCCATCTAATTTCTCTTTTGTAACTGCAGTTTTCTTCACAGATGATGACATTCAAGTTCACAAAAAAAATTGCAGTTTCAAGTTCTTGTTAAAGAGGAATATGAAAAGAGAACTGCTAAAAATATTGCAAAAATACTCTCAAAAATATAAATTATTTACATTTCTATGGGCAGATATTTTTTCATAGTTTCATGTTCTTTTTTAAGAAAATGAGAATGTCACAATGTCCCCAGCTGTTGAGAACACTCTTTCATTTGCCACACTTGTTGCTTGTACAGCAAGATAACGTTTGGCAAGCTTGGACAAATTTGGGTACTGGTTCTCATTATCGTTCCACCATTTCAGTGGATTTGAATCCACAGAAATTACTTTAACCATTTTGTATAGCTGAGTCTCGTCTTTTACAACATCAGGCCATAGTTTGGTTTCTGATGATGACGCAATGGAGGCTGTGCTGAAAAAATCACCAAACAGTTCACTGAGTGCTGTTCTTTTTGTTGGGGGGCTGCCTCCACTGGTTGCTACAGTGTCTGTATCCTCTGCAGGATCAGAATCAGAATCAGAATCAGAATCAGAAAGAGCTTTATTGCCAGGTATGTTCACACATACGAGGAATTTGTTTTCGTGACAGAGCTTCTACAGTGCAACAGAATTACAGGGACAGGACAAAAAACAGATAATAAATATATTTAAAAAATGAAAGTTGTAGTGAATGCAAATATACAAATTGACAAGTGTATGTACAGGAATATTACTATATACAACAGCAGCTGTTATGTGCAAATTAGCATGTAAAATATGTTGTTAAATAAGTGTTTGTGTATAAAAAGTGTATAGCAGTAGTGATGTTTGTTCCATAATTACTATCATCAAGGATTTTAGCTTGATCCTTCTCCTGAGGCATGAGACTGAAATAGTCACACACAAAACACTGTTGTTTAAGGTAATAAACAGGCAGAAATAAAATTTAAGTGTGACAACAACAAACAGAAAGGATATTGTGATTAGTCCTTTTCATGAAATATTATGAATGTGAAATTATGTA
This sequence comes from Danio jaintianensis, assembly GCA_903798115.1. Taxonomy (NCBI): domain Eukaryota; kingdom Metazoa; phylum Chordata; class Actinopteri; order Cypriniformes; family Danionidae; genus Danio; species Danio jaintianensis. The sequence continues at coordinate 14,432,887 of CAIGQV010018202.1, forward strand.
AATACAAAAAAACAAACTACTTTAACTTAATCACATTAGCCTATTAGCATCACATACCTGTGTGGAGTGCTCTTGCAAGATTTTCTCCTCCAGACAATTGAAGATCTCATTCCGAGATTTGTCATCCAGGTGGGGTAAAGCTTTAAACCTAGGATCCAAGGCAGTGCTCTCATTCAAGAACTGTTGAAGTCTTGGGTCTGAATACCTCTCTTCAAAATTTGCCTCTATAGCAGATTTAACATCCTTTACAATTGTTGAATCTGTGTCACTGTGTTTCAAAGATGTCAGGATGGTGTGTTGTAGGGGCATGACCATAGACACAGTAGGCTGCTGTTCGGAACTCATCAAGGTTGTAACTGTTTTCAGCGGCTTCAGTACCTGACATACATCTTCCAGAACAGTCACATCTTAATCAGACAGGGTGATAAGGTCTTCAGCATTTTTTTATGTCTTTTTCTGTTGCTCTAAATAGTGTGTGATCATGTCATAGCTGGAGTTCCACCTTGTAATGACATCTTGAACCAGCTTGTGAGGAGGAAGCTGAAGCATGTCTTGTTTTGACTTTAAGATGGCTGATGCAGTGGTGCTTCTGTGGAAAAAAGTGACCACCCTCCTGACTCTGCGCAAAAAACGGGAAGTCTGGTTTACTCCCAAACCCTTCTGGGAGGCCAGATTCACAGTGTGGGCAAAACATCCAATGTGTGGAGACAATCCAGCTGCATGTGAGGCATTTACAGTGTTCTTTGAATTATCAGTTGTCAAAGGAATTGTTGCATTTTGTCTGTTCAACTTCCATTCCAGTACCACTTCCCTCAGCACTTCTGCTAAATGTTCGCTTGTATGAGCTTCATATATGGGGCAAGTTTGAAGTACTGGATTTTGAATTTCCAAGTTATCATTAATGTAATGCGCTTTGACAGTCATGAAGCTCTGTGTTGCTCTGGAGGTCCAGCAATCTGTAGTCAAGGCTACTAAATGTGCACGGCTAAGACCTTCAATAACTTTCTCCTTCACATTATTGTACATGGAGGGTATCACCGTAGCTGTGAGATGTGTTCTACTTTCGATTTCGTAGCGCGGTTCTAGCACGCTAATTAAATGCCTAAAACCGGAGTTTTCTACCACTGAATAAGGTTGCATGTCCGCGGCTATAAATTTTGTTGTCAACATAACTCACTGGAAATCCAAAATACTTCCACACCGGCGACTTCAGTGAAAGAGGAGGGGGTTCAAGTTCTGTCGACGGGTCTCCTGCGTCTGCAGTTGCCATGCTATCTTTTGGCTTTGGCAATCTTTAGGTTGACTCGCAGCACTTCAACAAGCGTGTTTTTTTTTTTTTGCTTGGAAAGCCAAGCTGATGTGACATGGGGGCGTGGCAGCATTGACGATTCCATTTTTTTTTTATTAGATAATCGAGATTGAGCATGAATTTCATTTTCCCTTAGTTCTGATTGGTCAGATGACCCAGTCACCAGTGATTGGTCTATGGCTTACTTCACATCTTGGAAACAAAATGTCCATTATTATAACTGAAATCCTGCTGTAGAATATTCCATAGCTTACATATGCTTTGGGAGTGCATGCATGGATTAGCTTTTGCAGAGCAGAAACAGCATATTCTCAAAATGAAACAACATGAATGAAACTCTTATAGGTTTTTTAGCTACAAATACAGTGTTTGAGGGAGAGTCTAAGAAGTCATTGGGCAGCCAATGAAGATCATTTGCAAATTTATTGTGAACCTACATTTATGAAGGATGTATGACTAGAATCATTGACTCATTTTAGACATTTCAGAATTAGTTCTGTCTTTTGTGAGACAATAACTACATTTATTGTGCACAGATGATCCAGTGATGCAAATCTTCTGTTCTAACACATACCGAAGTGCTATAACTTGTTAAAAATGAAGATTCCAAAAGGACTTTTCACAATGATGCAATAAAAAACATGTTTGGTTCTACAAAGAATCCTTTAGCGAATGGTTGACAAAAGAACCAATTTCTTCGTACTGTAAAGACTAATTAAAAGGCATTTGTGGATTGGAAAATGCATCCATTCCATGGATATTAAAGGTCATTGATGTCATTGATGCCAATAAAGCACATTTATTTTAATAGTGTATTGGATTGGGATGTGATAATAACTGTGTGGGCCATCGAGTATAGTCAACTCACTGTCATGTTCAACGAAACATTTTGAGATGATTTCTTAAGATTCTGACCCTACCATCCAATGGTAGAGTCAGAATGTCACAGAATGTCAACCCAAATGTCACAGCTGAAATTGAGACACATCAAACCAGGCAATTTTTTTTTTTTTTCAATTATTCAATTTGAATTGTAGTCTCAGGTTGCATTCAAGTCCAGTTTTTATGCCTTTTGATTGGCTAACTTCCCTCTGTCTCGTTGACTCAGATGCATGTCATTGATTACGTTACACAAGTGTCCACTACTGGCAGTACATCTGAATGGCTGAACGGGTTTAAATGGAATGCAGTAAATCAGGGACGGGCAAACTCGATCCTCGAGGGACTTGGAAACTACACTGTTGTGATGTCACAATCACATTGCGTTCTAGGACATATAGACCATTTTTGAGGAATGTAAAAAAAAAAAACAATGGTTCCAACGTATTTCCTGTTTTACATTTTTAATTTTTATAGATGATCAGAGAGGGTGATAAGGTCTTCAGCATTTTTTTATGTCTTTTTCTGTTGCTCTAAATAGCGTGTGATCATGTCATAGCTGGAGTTCCACCTTGTAATGACATCTTGAAACAACGTATTTCCTATTTTACATTTTTAATTTTTATAGATTCGATGAATCCAAAAAGAGCCACAGATTGATAAATAATGTTATTATAGCTGTTTTAACATTACGTTATGATTAAATTGCCTTTTGTTACAGTTATGAAATAGTTTGATTGCAAGCAGGAAATGTTCATGGGCCAATGACATGACCACATTGAAATTGCTCCCTTTTTCAAAATTCGAGTGGTCAAGGGTACAGTATGTCCATGAACCTTTTGATGAAGTGGAATGCACTTTAAAATATCTGGGTACAGAATTGACACTAAACTTCAGTAGATCTTCTTCATACTTGTTGAACAGGTGTGGATAATAATATGGCAAGTGTGTATGTGTTTATAGGCCAACGAAAAAGTGTCTAGTCATTGTTGGACTTTATTGCTATCAACAGTGTCTCATTTGCGCACCTCTAATGTAGCTGTCCTGCTGACTTTAACTAGCACAAGTCAATTAAACTTTGCAAGAGTTATGCAAAATGCTTCAAGGTCTCACCCTGATCGTTATCTATGTACTCTCCTTTGTCTTGTCCTCCGGCTTAAGAGCATAATTATGAGAGCATAGACGCAACGATCACTCATTCCGATACAAGATGAAATGTCATGAGGAAAACGAAAAGAACAAGGAAAAACACAAGGCTTCATAAGGTCAGTCGGACTCTCGTGGCTCTCTGTCCAGATGGTGATTTGAGTCTGTCGTCCTTCTGCCAGAATCGGCCCAGCTGGGAAGTCACGAGGGCCATTTACACACCAATGAAGCCCATTCGCTGATCCCATTTGAGCGGCCGATTTCTTGATAACAAAGGATCACTTACCCTCATTGAGGTGCATTTAATGGCAGCATGTTTGCTCAGACATGCACTCGTTTGGACGAGCACAAATGCACTCTGACAGACCCGTTTTATAAATACTAGATGCCTCTGCCTTAGCTGGTCTGTTCTGTCAGACGTTGTGTTTGTCTGGGTGCACGCTTGCATCCTCTGTGTTTGAGAGAATAAAAGGGAGCAGGGTGGTGACGGAAAGAGGGGACTTGGGTATTTGAAGTACACTCTCTTTTAGAGAAGGAGAAACAGACAGGTGAGAAAGTTTAAAGAAGAGTCATGCAGAGAGTGATGAGTTAACTCAAGTGAGCGTAACATAATTGTTCATATTATCGTATTAAATCACAAGTTTGTTCAAGCCAGCAGTCCCAGTTTAAAAGCTGTCAGTGTGAGCTAAAACTCTATGCATGGGTAAGTTTTAATTTTGAGGCAGGACTAGCTCAGATCACAGGATAAATGCTAGTCACACAACCGATTGGTTGCTGCAGTCCCAAATCATTTTCTTAAACATAATATCTTCTATTATACATTAAGAGGCTGCTCATATTACATTTTGCTTCTTAAAATGAATGCATTTCCTAAAGCTATACAGTTATTGAAAATCAGTACCTTTTTAGGCCATTTTATCTTTAAAATGTATTTTATTTGAGCATTAAGTATGTGCAATTAAAAAACCCATTGACCTTTTGATTTGATGATTGTAAAAGAAGAGGTAAAATTTGTGAGGTCTGTATCACTTTTGATTTAATATGCAAATTTGTGAGTCAGCCTATTTTGCATATTATAAAGTCACAAAGCTCAAATTGGTAAAGTCACAAAGCACTTAATACTTAAATGGCGTGACATGGACTGAATGGCTCTTCACAATGAGATGAAAAGCTCTGATTACCATATTAGAGCCGTTTAACCTCAGGCTGCAGATCAACCTTGTTTCAAATGAGTTAACAACTGTAATTTTAGGTCCTTCAGAGTTATCTTTAAACTATCATTAAAACTGTCAATCCGGAGAGAAAGTGAAAAAGGGAGAGCAGAAATGTCCTTTTTCTCCCCTTATGTTTGCATTTAAGCATCATTGAATAAAAAGTAGTTTGCCACCAAACACCTCTTATATAATCCAGATATTGAAAAAATGGAAATTGCTAATCCAAATGTTAAAATATGCAAATGTAAAATCTGATATTTAATATTGAAATATATAGCACTCTCTGAACATATCAGAAACATTGCTGAACACATAATGTAAATAAAATATAAAGGCATATTTTAGAATGCACTCTACAAATACAGAAAGGGCCAGTTTTGCCTCTCATTTACATTTACTTATTCAAAATCATTTTATTAGAAATTATTTAAACTCCTGTTACTGTCTCAAGAGAGAGTTGAAATCTCTAGAAATCTTACAGTAGTAAATGTAAAACACACACAAAAAAAATCAGCTGAAATTCAACCACGGTAGTCAAAACCACATTTAATCAGGTTGCTTTCACAGTTTAAGCACTCCAATGTGTTCTGAATTAATGGATAGTTATGGAATGTGTTGTCAGGCTGCAACAAAAAAAGACATTCACAATACAAAATACACAGATTATGGTTTAAATAAGTACCGTCCACATACCTATTATTTCTTTTGCTTTCCAGCTCACTTAAGAAGTACATAGCATGGGTTTATTATGTAGTACTTGTATGTCCGAACGAGCAAGTGTGATGTAGAGCATCTCATCACTAACCATTTTAAGACAAAAATCTCTGACCTCAGAATTGTAAAAAGGCTAGACATACCTATCAAAGAACTGAATTTTTATTTTTTTATGTAAAATGCTCTTGTTTAACATGATATAAACTCTGAAAAAAGGTGAACAGACAATAATTGTACGAAAATAATAATTTAACTGAAACACACACACACACACACACACACACACACACACACACACACACACACACACACACACACACACACACAAACACACACACACACAATCTTAATTTGCATACTTATTTTAATATGCAGATTTTGCAAAAACTGATTGTTGGGCCTTCAACAAATTTCAGCTTGATAACTCTACTTTAACAAATTGCACTCTTTGGTGGCAGCTGTCTTTTAAGTTTCTAGTTCTGAGTGGTGTTATTGTGTTGCTCAAGTTTTTCTCTTTTATAAAGTAAAGTGCTTGTTTTTGGTGTCACTACATACAAACACACTTATCTTTCAGGGTGTAAATAGCATGTTTTCACCACCTTGTGCATTGACAGTTATGCCACGGTCACACTGCACTTTTTGCCCCGTAGACCGGAAATGCAAGCTCGTGCGACAAGTTTCGCATGTCGCTGCATTGCAAAGTTCAAGCATGGTGAACTCTGACCTGCGAAATCACATCACGTGATTGTGTGAGACCAATAGTAGATCAAAACATGAGCTCTCTGTACAGAAATTTAAAATATGGACCAATTGCTCACTTTTTTAAATGTCTAATCATCTTGTTTAATCCCGCCCCTTTTCGCAGTGCCATACGACAGAATTTCGCATGCTCAAACTCAAAAGTGTGACCACAGCTTCAGTTACTTTCAGGTTCTCTTGTCTTACGCCATTGGTCTCATTAATGAAAATAAACATCAGCTGAATCAAGAACTGATGTGGACCATGATGAAAGAAAGAAGTGGGAGGATTTTCTAAGAAATCTGAATGCAAGTTGTCACAAGATGCTTTTAAACGTCTATTATTGTGTTTTATTTGACCATCTGTTATCCAATCATTGAAAATGACAGTGACTTATTATATTTTTTCCACCAGTTAACCGACGTGTGATAACACCAGTAAATACTGCTATCACAGGGGACAGGGCACTTTTGGCTTATAATTTCTGTGCGCTACTTAATTACTTTCACTTTTGAATTAGTGACAATTGGGACACAATTGCTTGTAACAACAAAAGAGTATAACAACAGATTCACTTATATTTTCATGGCTTTTTAACAAACTTAAAGATTGTGTGAAATCAAAATCACTTGCCAGGTAAAAATACAAACAGTACAGTATGTGCAAAATGCTGTCTGACATGAAAATATATGTCTTGTTTCTGTTAATTACCATTTAAAATATAGATAATACTAATATGACCTTGTTGACTGTAACTATGGTGATTACGATGATGTGCACACCACGCTGGGCATCACGGTGGCGCAGTCGGTAGCACGATTGCCTCACAGCAAGAAGGTCGCTGGTTCGAGCCTCGGCTGGGTCAGTTGGCATTTCTGTGTGGAGTTTGCATGTTCTCCCCGTGTTCGCGTGGGTTTCCTCTGGGTGCTCCAGTTTCCCCCTCAAGTCCAAAGACATGCTGTATAGGTAAATTGTGTAAGCTAAATTGGCCGTAGTGTACGTATGTGAATGTGTGTGAATGGATGTTTCCCAGTGATGGGTTGCAGCTGGAAGGGCATCCGCTGTGTAAAACATATGCTGGATAAGTTGGCGGTTCATTTCCGCTGTGGCGACCCCAGATTAATAAAGGGACTAAGCCGAAAAGAAAATGAATGAATGACTGAATGCGCACCACGCTTGACAGCAAATTACTCGTAGTTGGCTTTTTATTTCTATAAAAACTCAAAATCCTCAAAAAACCTCCTCACTCATCTGTCTATACGGCAATCACTTCTTTGATAATTTTTTTATCTCAACTAGCTGGTTCATTTGGCGTCAGAGGACCTTTTTTTTTTTTAAATGTTCATCTTGTGAATAATTTCGTAGCTCAAATAGTAGAGCATGGTGCTAACAACTCCAAGGTTGTAGGTTTGATTCCCAGGGCACACAAGAACTGATCAAATGTGTACTTTAAAGGCAATGTAAACCACTGTGGAAAAAAACATCTTCTAAATGCATAAAACATGAATGAAAAATTGATGTGTGACTCTGAACCGTATTGTAAATAAATCTGGATAAACCTGGCATCTGTTTTGGATATAGAAGAACATATTTATAATCCTTATTCCACTGGCTGCGCATTCACTATATGAGAAGGTTTACATCTGTGACAGATTGCCTGCATTCACAGCTAACTCTGAATGTTCATTAGTTTGCAGCATGTGCCAGTCAGCTATAACCTAGCAGAGGCATCCAGGCTGTGTTAACACAGATGTAAGAAAAGACTCGTGCTGAGAAAATTACATTAGTAAAGTCTCATGTATTGAAAGCCAGACAGGTGCAGGGTAATTGCTGTGAGGAGTATGTGTGTATGTGCATGTTTGTGAGTTCATGCATGCATGTGTTCTCACTTATCAGCAGGTCATTACATTCCCACCTGAAACCGGCCATTTCTTTTTGCGCTTATTGATCAAAAACGAAGCATTACCCATAATGGATCTCTCAGATGGTGCCATTTATCTGCTGGAAATAAATAAATTATTGAAATCCTTGCTCAGCAGATAGGTACAAAGACAAAGCCAGGAACAGCATGGGCATGTCTTCCTTGCTGTGGCATAAATTAGTTTAAACATTAAAGGCCAATTTAAGATTAAGATCCCATAGCTGACGTGGCTCAGGCCCAATCACAGCATATGAATGTGCGGTCTCTGGAGAGATTAAACTCATTACTCACATGCATTGACAAATGGACACTGGCAGGCCTGGCATTGCTCCAGACATGATCGCGTACAGCTCTCATTCATGGGTCACACATGGGTGATCTGTGTGCATATGAGAGACAGCCGCGGAGAAAGAGAAAGTGATTGATCTCTCTCGTTATCCTTTTCATGCTGAGACCCTCCTGTGTAGATCTTCAGATCTTCTCTCTTGCACACATGCCAATGGTCTTCAAACATCTGTAAAACAGATATAACGGACTTCGATAGAATCCCATCACTTCTCCATTCTAGAAAGAACATGGCCTAGAAAGTCTTCCCAAAGTAAATCAAAGCCATCTTTAGATGTTCCTCTCTTTGATCATAGCCATTGAAACATAATATGCATGGACTTCATTGGCGGTATTCAACTGAGAACATAACTAAGATAAATTATAGTGTTTTTTGTCCAAGTTTGTATCTTTCCTAAACATTAGTGAGACTAGAAGTAGCACATCCATTGAAATCTGTTGGTATGCCAAAGGTATTCAGGCAGTAGCTTTTCAATGCCATTTTGTAATGTAAACGATGAGTAGTGTGTTTGCATACAAAAAGCACCAAAAGTGCACTTAGCTATCCAGATGATGTACTTGTTGAATTTTGGACATTTTCATGCTCTTAGCAGTTAGAGTTTTTTAAATGACAAAATACCATTATAGTATTCCTACACAGACAATAGAGTGCATAGTGTAGGTGCATCATGAACCATTTGTGACAAAGTACACTGTTTAAGTATGTTTACAGTATGTATGTTTTTCTCTCACCTCGATGTGTGCGTGCTCTGGAAAACAGCACCTACATGAATGTATAAATATAAATGAATGTAAATGTGAGGCTCAAACATATCAGAGTGCTTACTAGATGCTAATGTGCTTATTGTGCACAACATGAAAGAGGTCAGTGGTATCAAAACACAGGTTAATGACTTTTTATGAGTATGTTCTGATAATATCTTATATGGTAATTCTTGAAAGTGTTAACATTTAATGCAAACATTAAAATTGGGCCTGTGTTATGAAGTTGTATCTTGATACAGACCTACATAAGGGCTTACAGATGCAAATGTTGAAATTGTTGTCTGTGATTTCACAACAAAGGTTTATGACTTGTTATTAGCATCTCCCAGTATTAACACTTTTATGCTAATACTTTTTAACACTTCCATACCAACAATCAAATAAAATGAAATAAAAAAAATGGATATGAATTAATACATATTAACTTAATACAGACATAAATTAACCGTAATACTTTGCTAATATTCAAAATTGTGGTTTGTAACTTTTCCCAATAGCTGCCATTTAAATGCTACTACAAACATTAAAAGCAAACATTAAAACACAACTTTATTATGTGGCATCATATCATAAACATATTTAATAGATGCTAATACTTCGCTTTAAGGTGATCTGTGGTATGAAAACACCCTTTATGACCTTTTCTCATAATAGATGCTAATTCGAAGCTGTGTTAACACCTAAATGCATATGCTAACACTGAAATGGGTGTTGTATCAGTATGTTCTTGTCACATTTCACCTCTGTAATTAAAAAAAAAAAGATCTTTGATATTGGAGCACAAGTTTATGACTTGTTATCATGTGCAAAGCTGCTCTAGCATTTTAGTAGATGTTAACATTTACCAATGCAAACACTTCCTCGCCAGTGCCTTGATATGCAGCCAATGTGTAGAAAAGGAGAGAGTGAGCCAGGGAAACTCTGTCCTGTTACTCAGAGTAATAAGAAAAGTTTGAATAAAAGCTTTAATATCAAAGCCAACTTCAAACGTTTTTATGATGTATGAACATTGTCACGAGCAGTTAGTGTTATTATTCTGCGCTCAGAAGGTTCAAATTACTTTACCAGTTCTCATGCGGTTGAACTTTTCTTGAGTGCTATGATTCCCACATTTATTACTAGTTTAATCATCTCTGTCCTTGAACAGCTGACTTTGCACGTCTGTTGAATGTGCGTAGGTGTTTTTCTTTAAAAACAAATTGAAGCAAGTCTTATCTGGGTTTTACTGCCTTTTTTTGAAGCTCCTTGAGCATCAACATGCAACTGCAGATATTTCAGCTGGAATCTTTTAGAGATGCTGGAGGCACATCATATCTCAAGAATGAATTTGCGATATCAACTCTTCAGTCAATTCAATGCAGTGATAGCATGCAGAATGCAAATTTCCACCTTTGGAACATTAACGGTGTGTTATATTGATTGAATTACTCATTAATGAGGATTAATGTGAAATCTCTGAGATAAGATTGGAAGTTAAGAAAAATCTGCAGAGTATAGTTGCATAATATAGAGTGGGAGACTCTATAGAAATCAGCAAAGACATCAGCAAAGAAATGTACGCCCCCTCATCTTCTATTCTCACGTATTTCAGTATGTAACAATAGGAGAATAGCTCTCGACTCTCTCCCATACACAAACGCCTCCTCCCGGTCCATCCAAGCAGAGGTGGTTTTGTGTCCAGAAACGTCCCACCCTAATTTTATTCTCAGCATGTGCTGTGGATTTGAGCAATTACGCCACTCTGGAATGCTTCAGTAACGCCGTTAATTGTCATGATTCAAAGTCGTGAGTCATGATTCATTTGTCAAACCCTGCTTTCCTTCGTACGCTCCATTCTTTTGTCAAAATTGTCCATTACGTATACAGGAGGATGTTGTGATATGGCAAAGTGATTTATGCCACTGTATGAAAATTGATTGATTAACACCACTAAAAAAGATATTGATTTTGGCTCTCTAACATTTACTCAAAAGTGCTTCATTAAGGAAGGTTATAAAACGCTTCTATAAATTGTACATTGGCATTTATGTAATATGAGGATGACTTTTAAAGTATATTGTTCCCTTTAGACATCTTGTTGATTTATATATAACTTTGCAAGTACATGTCAACTAGCATTAGTCATTCAAGTATAAGTAGACTCATTTCTGCCATCGTTTTACTTTGATGTTGTCCTGACAGACAATATACAGACTTTATAAAGTGTATTATGTAAATGTGCAACTGATTCTTCGAACCTAACCAAGAATGTAAAATACTACTAATTTACTACCTAACTGTGCGACATTACCAAGAAAATCTATGTTTGTGATGGTTGTTTGTTAGTCCCTTCTTTATACTGGGCAGCATTTCACAGCATTCACATTGATTCATGATTTTAGCCCTGATTTTCGCTCACCGACAGGTTCTTTAAAATCACAGACAAAAGCCCGAAATCCCGGAGACAAATTGGTGCACATCATATCTCAGGAATGAATTTGCGATATCAATTCTTTAGTCAGTTCAGTGCAGTGATAGCATGCATTACTCATTAATGAGGATTAATATGAAATTTCTAAGATGAGACTGAAAGTTAAGCATGGAACAGAAAAAAAAAATCTGCAGAGTATAGATAATGGCATGGCATAATATAGAGTGGGAGACTCTATAGATCATCAGCAAAACTTTGCAACTACATGTCAACTAGCATTAGTCATTAAAGTATAAGTAGACTGTCTGCTTAATTTCTGCTAACATTTTACTTTGATGTTGGCCTGACAGACAAAAGGCCGAAATCAGAGGCAAATTGTGTGAATTTAATAATTCACACAATCACACTGTGTGAATGATCAAAATGCAATCAGAGAGAGTCACCAATGTCTGGACCTGTCGGCGATTCAAAATCATTCTGTGTGATCGAGTTCTGACTGAAAAACACATCAGCGATGACCAAAAGCCAATGAGAGAGCAGGATACAAATGAGTGGAGAATTCAGGGAGTAATTACACAATATCACAATAAATAGAATAAATAAACTTTATAATAACATTAAAAAGAAACAACGGAACATTTGCTTGACCAGTCGCAGCAGCACCACCACATTGCAAAATTATTTATAGACCTTTTGTGGTGCAATGCACAATGCACAGACCTTTTTTCTTGCATCTCCCCAAACATTTACTTCTCCATAAACTTCTTTACTTTTTTTCCCTTTCGCTATAAACCAGCATTCAGTGTATGGACCATTTGAATGGCAGATTATTTAAAATATTTATTGCAGGGTAGCATTTCTAGTCTTGCACGTCATCGATTGATCTTATCATTTTTTGCGTGCTTTGGTAAGCCAGAGTTGCCAGCGATTGTTATGTAGCCCTGCTGTGTGTATCCATATGAACACAGCAGCAACTGAAGGCTACCCTGCCTAGATAGTCATACAGTGTGAAAACAATGGCGGTCTGACGATTGTGAAAATCATGCAGTGTGAACTCGGCCTAAACTGCTAAGTCCTGTCCATTCTTCGGTTTTCTGCATAATTGACTCCTTTCTACAGTAATTTTGAGATCCATCTTTTCACACTTGAGACAATTGAGAGACTTATACGCAACATTTACAAAAGGGATAAACATTTACTGGCACTCAATAAGGAAATACAACACATTAGGAGTAGAGGGTATAATATTTTGAGCAGGATAATTAGTATTTTTGTTTCTAATTTACACAATTTTCTTTTCATCTTGTGCTGCCCTTCAGAAGATAATATGTTTACCGGAAGACAAAGTGCAATTTATTGTAGTCATTCAATTCATGCATCTCTTAATGCATCTGGTTGCTTTCTTGAGCATCAGTAAATTGTTTTTTTAGAGATTGATTAGAGCAGATTTTTTTTATAATAATATGCAGAGAAAAACGGTTTGCCCGATGTCATTTTGCCTTAAAGTACCTTTTGTGCTACATGGCTTATTCCAAATTATATCAAGTTTCTAATCTAGTTTTCTGTAATATATATAATATAACAAATATGTGTATAATGTATGTGTAAAATAACAAAATGCATACAAAACACTTTTTACAGCATGTTGTTATGTCCCTTTATGTATTAATTATTCTCTTTTTATTTTTGGGAAGTGTTCTGTGTATTTGTTCTCTCTGCAGGAAGCAGCTACTTGCTCCTTTGCTTGGTCCTGCCCCTGCTCCAATTGATGCCACGCCCTGCCTAGTCAGCTGACTCCTGGCTGCCTATAAATTCTTCCTTTGTCACTTACTGTTTAGCTGTTTGAGCTCACTTGTGGTTGGTAGTGGTGTGTTGACATTCATTGAAAGAAATTGTGTGTTTGTTAGTGAGATTTATTGAATTGGAGTTTGTGCATGTATATGAGGAAAATCTGTTACAGTATTTAGTGCATTAGTTCTTACTTTGTTGCCACTGAAAATCTGACCCCTGCCTCTTAACTGACTACTCTGCTGTTTTGCCCTTTTTGGATTTGTTCGCTGATTGTAAATATTTGTACATAGAAAGTAGGGAGTTTGACGCCATTTTCTTTTGTACCTTCTTTTTTTTAATTTGTTTTTGTGGACAAGGGAGTAAGGTAAGAAAGTGTATTTTCTTTTCTTTTCTTTTGCTGAAAATTGGGAACTTAGAGGGAATTTGAATTTATATTGTTTTGTTTATTATTTTGGCCTGGTCAGCTCCTGAAGTTAAAAAAAGAGACAAATTTTGTTTGAGAAAATCATTGTGAAAATAAAATCTCTATATATTTTCTTAAGCAGCATTGTGTGTGCAGTCTTCCCTTTCATGTTGTGTCCTTACCCCTAGACGGGGCGTAACAATGTTGTGAAATACATTTTTAAAGAAACGTTCTCAAATCTAGTGGTAGAAAAAAAATCTAAAATCAAATTAAATGTTAGTCTACATTTTTATATAATATATAGAACACATTGTGGCTACAAAAGCATACATGATAATAGAAAATGTTCATGTTAAATAGAAGCTAAGAGGAAATAAAAAAATAGTAAAATAAAGCATTAGTTCAGTAAATACAATGGCTTTGGTGGAAATTAAAATAGCCATTTTTAGGAGAGTCGTAACCCTAAATGAGCTTGAGACATTCACTAATGTCTTGCTCATTGAAAACCATCTGGTAGTGATACAGAAATCTCCAGCCAAATCATCTACATCTTTTATACAGCATTGTTGCCTGATAAAATGTCACTTTACTGCACTCATAATTGGCTTTGTGTGGGAGTCAAACTATGGCTACAAGGAAACAAAAGATTACAACATCAGAAAAGAACTTCTCCGTCTTCTTGCTGACACTGCTTACTTTGATTGTCAAAACTATGTGCATACAGAGAAATGGAAAAATTTATCAAATAAAAAAGGGGATGGGTGAGGGTGGGGACAAAGAAGATTAGAGGAACAGAGAGGATGAATGTGAATGGAAATACCTCCTGTTTCTATATTTTGTGCAGGTTTTTTGTTTGTTTTTGATATGGTGTGACTGATGCTTGTCCCACTACATGCTTTGCATTTACTAAAATACATAAACTTTTTGTAAGCACAGCAGGGAATAAGGACTGATCTATCACGTCCACAAAACATCACATTTGGGGTTTTAAAAATGAGGTTGTAGAAGTTAATGTAGTTAATATAGTCAAAAGTCAAATGTAATTTCACCTAAAAGTAAACTTTATACTCAAAAGGTCAAGAAATTGTGTAGAAGCAGTTTTATCTGCTTGTGAATTTCACAAAATAATTAACACACTACATTAAACATAACATTTTAAGGTACTTAAAAAACAAATAGAAATAATATTTTCTTGTACAACATACTCCAAATACAGCTCTGAATTAAAAACCAATATATATATTTTTACATTGTATTTATTTATTTATTTGATTATATAGTACTAAAATAATTAGAAAGTAAGCAACAATATTTATTTAATCATAATTTGGAAAACATAACTTGAAAATACAGAAAAAGAAACTAATTTTAGTAGAATAGAATCCAAAAAAGTAAGACCAAAGAAAAAAGTATATATTATACGAATTAAAGCACTAGCAGCCTTAAATAAACCTAAAATACAACAAAACAAAGAAAATGGCACAGACAACTATTCCAAATACTTCCCTGAACTCAGTCTGAACTACAAAAAATATGTGAAATTTAAAACAGGATATTGTTGGTATGCATTATTTGTGTTCCTAAAACATAGGTCTTGCAATAGTAAGTCAACCCAAATAACTACAGAGTAAATCCTTGTTACTTTCCAGCATTTTATTTTAGGATCTTTTTTTACACTGAGCCAAAGAAAGAAAGCACAAAGACTCAACCAGCCCCCTAAAAAATAAAACACCCAAGCACCTAAAGGCTGCTTTGTGTGAAAGTCTCAAGAACGAGTCTGTGCTGTCAAAGAAACAGCAGATAAAGAAATTTGTTTAACAAATCATCATACCTGCCAGATCATTAAAACATGCACAAAGCCAAAAGAACTAAAAAAAAAAAGGTGGCCAAAAAAGGATAAGAACTGCAAACTCTAAAGCAAACCCACTTATTAGATTGCAGCAGTGTTTCTTGCTTTGTAGTTTCATGAAAGAGCCCGCTGAAAAAATCCATAGTAATGCTAAAAGACCAAATCCTGTAATGCAGCAGAGGGGAACACAGCGAGATGAACATGACTGTAAAATCTGGATTTAGTGAGTGTGTGATGCACAAAACTGAGCTCAAGCCTCTCAATGCCTCATTCTGCTTTTAATGATATAGGGATTTCTGTTGTATTCTTCAAGGGAAAATGTCCTTGGGACCTAGTCGTGTAATACAGATGATTGTCCTCAAAGAAGCAAAAGAGATGCATATTCAGCTGTTCTCGCATACACTCTTCCTAAAGAAAAAATAATTCGCTGTCGCCTCTTTGATTCCGCTCCCCAAAATCCATTAAACAGCACATCTTAAGAAGAAGCTGTTTCTCTTCCTCCTTCACATCCTCCCTTCAGGGGCCCTGAAGAGAATACAGTGTCTGAGACATTCCTTTTTTCTATTTTTCATTCGTGGTACCTTACCTGCCCTGTTAAACTAGTTTGAAGTGAAAGCAATAGTTCATCCAGAAAAGCAGATTCTGAGGTATTTTACTCGCTCTCATGTCTTCTGAAACTTGTTTTTTTTTTACATCTGTGAAACACAAAAGGAGACATTTAGCAGAATGTTCAAGCTGGTCTGTTCTATAGAAAGTGAATGACTATCTTGCTTTTTTGATGGAAAATATGTGTTTGCTGTATCATTGCTACACTGTAAAAAAATATCTGTTAAATAACAGTTTCTGTATTTTGTGATTTACAAGTGTTTATTTACGGTTTGTATTTAGTTTTTTTTTTTTTTACCATAATATACACCAACCCAGACAAAATATCATTTTACACTATTAAAAATGTTAATAAAAGTCGCTTTTTTTTTTACTTTTTAAGGTTAAAAGTGGTTGGAAGAAAGAACAAGGTCTCGTAATGCAATTCAAAAGCATAAATAAACTGGGAAAAATAAAAAATAAAAACATTACTCACAAAATAATAACTGCTAATTTATGGATATTTTTTACAGTTTAGGTTGTTTGAGATTTTTTTCGGACCAAGTGAAATCTGTCGTCCCAAAAAGTATAACATTCTGGTCACTGTTTTGTTTTGGGGTTTTTTGTACATTTTATCACTATAGTACAATTATTTACAGTACAATACAATACTTATTTACAATTAATCAAAATTGATCTGTATTATGTTGCAATAAAATC
This sequence comes from Danio jaintianensis, assembly GCA_903798115.1. Classification (NCBI taxonomy): domain Eukaryota; kingdom Metazoa; phylum Chordata; class Actinopteri; order Cypriniformes; family Danionidae; genus Danio; species Danio jaintianensis. The sequence continues at coordinate 14,449,676 of CAIGQV010018202.1, forward strand.
ATCAAATTTTTTGAATAATGATTTCTGTCACTGCCAGAAATGACAAATAAGCCACATTAATGATGTATGATTTAAGAATTTACTGTATATCATTGCAGCGTTTAAGCACTGTTTAGACAGTGATAAATGTTTGGTGTCCCCCAAAGTCCTCAGAGGCTGTAATCAGATTCATTGTGCACTTGTCTATTTAATCAGTAGTGCTGTAGTAATCAGTACTGAGCAATCAGCCTGTTAATTAGTAGTGTTGGGATTATGATTCTAACTTCACAGCAACAATTCTTTACAAAGTAGGTCACTTCTTCAGCTTCTGCCATTTAAATCCACAGAAAAGTGACGATTAATAGGAAAATGTCTTATTTATTGTACTGCAATTAAGCTACACTTATATACACACATAAAACAAACACATATAAAACCATTTTTAATGATTTTGGCTAATTCTTTGGTGTATAAATGCTTTTGCTAGTGTGAGAGCTAAACACAGCTTAAAATTATGACCGGATGACATGTGGATGGAAATGTCAAAATTGTATTCATGACAATAAGATAAGAGCATGAAGAGTCATGAAAGTAAAAATTCCATTCATTTTGCTACCAAGGAAAATGATGTCTAACAATAACTCATATTTTCAAGATAGACCTGTTGTGATCTGCAAGGTTGGTAATCATTTGGTGTAATCATACACATATTCGTATTGATCCATTCAATATGAAGCTTATAGTTTGTTACACATTACAAACCGAATGATTTGCTGCAACTATTTGGCAAATAAAATAAAAGAGATGAGCTCATTGCAACATGGCTAATAACATTAATGCAATAACCAGAACATAAGGATATGCTTAGAGGAAGGAAAAAAAAAAAAAAATAAATAAAAAAATATATATATATATTTACTTGTTTTGCTGTATGGAAAACCTACCAAAGTGTTACATCACTGAACCATGAATTTTGTGAACCGTTACACCCGTAGTCATTTGTATATGCTTTTGTTGAACCTTTCTGTTTGCATCCATTTAATCTTATTTTTATTATTGTATTCAATAGTGTAATTTGTGAAAAACATTACCTATAATGCTGTACAGAGAAGTCCACAAATCATAGCATTATAGTTAGCATAACAAGCTAAAATAACTTTTTATCGCCACACACTCCATTAAAGAAAAAAAAAACTTATTTTCTCTCTGTTTTTACATATATATAAGGAAGTCCTTTTAAAACTCTCTATGAGAAAAATTAAGGTGAGTAGGGACTAATGCACAGTCCTTTTAAAACTCTCTATGGGATAAATGAAGGTGAGTAGGGACTAATGCACAGTCCTTTTAAAACTCTCTATGGGATAAATGAAGGTGAGTAGGGACTAATGCACAGTCCTTTTAAAACTCTCTATGGGAAAAATGAAGGTGAGTAGGGACTAATGCACTCTATGTAGAACATATTTTTTCATTAGCTATACAAAAAGTTTTAAACCAAATGTAGTTCCTATTCCTATACAGTTGTTGTTTCAGTCTTATTACAGACAGTGTAAATTGCACACTACTTCAGACTATATTTTATGCTCACTGAAGAAAATAATGCTGTCACAAACTCTGTATTCATCAGATGTCATGTCAGTCTCTGTGCACAGCTGTGTGTGCTCGCGTGTCAGGCAGATGGTGGGGATGGACCGGAGGGAGCTGCTTTGTGACCCACAGGTGGCTGATCGCTGGATGTGACTTGCTAAAAAGCAGACTAACACCTGGAGAAGACTTGGAGTTGAAAGAGAGAAGAAATAATGAGTGGTGAACACACTCGCATACAGAGAGGAAGATAGCGGGTAAATATTGAAATGGGATTCAAAGTTTTTTTCTATTACTTCTATCTTTTGACTGTATGTCTCTCACATATGCCGTATGGGTGATCAATGTCATCTCAATGGGCACAATTAATCTCATTGTGATATAAATAATTTAATGATAAGGATATACAGTATATATCAAATTAATGCTGTTCTGCAAGATGCAGTTGTATGCATCTAAATTGCCAAACATCATGTAATGTATATATTATTTAATATTCAAACTTATAATATTGACACAAATCTTATATCTCTCCAATCTGTGACCCAAAGGGGACAATTCACCAATGACAAGAAGGACATTTTACAGAGGTAGTTCATCCAGAAATGAAATTTACTCTCCCTGATGTGCTTCCAAACCTTTCCGAGATTTTTTTTCTGTTGAAATATTTCAAAGAATGATATTTCAAAAGAATGTTCGAATAGACATTGACAGCCACAGTAAGAAAAAAATACTATGAAAGTCAATGGCTACCAGTTTCCAACATTCTTCAAATGATCTTCTTTAGTGTTCTACTCTAAAAATGTAAAAAAAAAACCTATCCCTTTAAGACGATAATTTAAGACGATGTTTGGGAGAATGCTCTTCAAGTTGGGGATATCCAACGCCATCTCACAGCAATTCATAACTTTTTGATTTAGTGGCTAATTCATATGAATTTGTACGATCTCATTCGTACAATTTAGTACGATTTGCTCATCCCCCAAAGACGGTTGGATTTAGGGTTGGGGTTTGGTGCCATGCCTCCTTTTAAAAATCGTACATTGTTGTATGACTTAACTCTTATGTATTTGTACAAATTAGCCACTAAAATAACAAAAAAATGTAAATAGTTACGTTTCCTTGTGAGATCAGGCTGGGATATCAGAAATGTGTTCATATTCAGTGTACAAAATTGCCTTTTGCAAAGCATTGTGGAAAGTTGTGGAGGGTCGATGAAATTATGCTGACAAAAAAAAATGTCAATAGTGTAGCTATGTGTGCTTCACTAATATAAAGCACAAATTTCACTAAAGTCACTTAAACCAAGCTAAATGTTGATCAGCAAGGCAAATCTGTAACCAACTGTTGCAAAAATGATGTAAGCGAAAGTATTTGTGCCCTAATGCAAAATGTCAAATGTTCATACAAATTACCATATGATCAAACTGATCAAATTTTACACACTACCAAACAACCAAATTATCAAAAGTCTAAAGTGTGTGTCCATGCATGTGCGTGAATGTGTGTATGTCTGCCAGAAATGTAATTCACAAACAGAGTGTAAATGTGCTACTCCTTCAGACACTCCACAACATTAGAATTCCTCAAGACTGCAAAACACTTTCAAGACCTTGTTAGGGGTGTGGACTGCATCTTAAATGACACCTATTATCAAAGGCAATACAAACTCAATCTTTCCCATTTCAAAACAGAACATTTCATTTTAGTCACGGCACCAAAGGGTAATTACTCTGTACAGTCATCATTTTGTTGCCGCATGTAAAACATCCAGCCAATTAAGGTTAGTGCTTGAATATTTTATTCATTACTGTTTGAGGACTTCTCAACACTGGGCTGACTGTGCATATAAACAATTCAATATTGCCATGTATTTTCATTAATGAGACTATATTTTGCTGTAGGGCCTGCTGACTTTTTGATGAACTGAAAAAAGAATGCAAAAGGTGAGAGAAAAGAGACCGCACAGAATAAAGCTGTTGAGGACAGACTGTCATATATCGTAAAGTCGCTAAATGCTGCCAGACATCAAGACTTCCTAAAATTTTGACACCTAAGTGAAAAGAGAAGAGAGTTTACTGACAATTTGGTAACCAAGAGGATTCAGTTTATTGATTATCAGGGCACACATGATCAAATTAAACTTTCTACACTGGTAAAGTTGCAAATCTTCCAGGATCTACTGTTTGAAGAGGTCTAATACATGTTATAATGATCAGATTTAAATGCTTCTTGTACAGAAGGCTTGTATATGTCACATGATTCTGTCTTCACACTTTTGCCTTATAGAAGTTTCAGTTTAGATCTATGTAGTGTGAAAAACAGAGCAAAGGTCAAGTAAACAGTGCTATGAACATTAGTGAGATCTTATGATGTATAATTTTAAAGGACTAGAGAAATATGAGGTTATTTATGAAAATGTGAGCAGAGCTGAGCTTCGGGGTCTTGCAGTTGTTCCAGAAGCGAGTTTGTGCTCTCTGTTTTCTCAAGATTCTCGGATTAACACAGAAAGCAAAACTAAAGAAAGCATCTAACGTGATCTATTAATACAGATCATTTGATATTGAACTGCTCACAGTCTTTAAAATAGCCTTAAATGTACTTAAAAGTACGTAAAAGTAGCTCACTAATCTCAAGTGAGCTAGGGCTGCACACATTTAAACGATCTCATTTCCTTTATTTTCATAGTTGTAGGTGGTACGAGCATCAGTGAGCAGAGCTGAACCACACAAAGAACATTCAGCATTGACACGGAATAGGCTTATAATGATGGACTGTTAAAAGACAAAATGTCTGATATTTATGAAGTTGTTGAGTCTACTGGAACAGATGGAGAGCGAGTGAAGAAGATGGTGAATATCTATGACAGTGCAGATTGTGTAACAGATCTTGACTTTAAAACAAACAAGCGACAACCTCTTCAGCAAACAGGTAATCACACTCATTAGTTAAGGAGAAAATATTACTATATATAAATACAAGTTCAGGTATTTAACATGTCTGTGGTTTTCAGGTAGTGATTGTGTGAAGAAGAGAAGCCCAAATGCATCTACAGTGTGTTTGTTGCTGCTGTGTTTTCTTCTGATGACTGCAGTCATAGTGCTGAGTGTCTACATCTATACAAACAATACAATCTTTAACAGCCTAACAGAAGAGAAAGACCAGCTACTAATCAACATAACCATCCTCACAGAAGAGAAAGATCAGCAACTTAAAATGATGAAAGCTGAGAAAGATCAATTAGTGAACCAGAACAAAAACCTTTTAAAGGAAAATAAGCAATTCTCATCCAAGAATGAGGATCTAGTAAAACAAAGCGTGCTGTTACATAAGGTGCAAAATGACCTGCAGAAGCGTCTTAATGAACAGGGTAATTATGAACTTCACCACAACTATACAAGCATTCAGCCTTAAATATATCATCTTTGGTTACAAACTGTTATAAATATGTTGTTCAGTTTAGTGTGATGGGAATTAAGTGCTAATACTTGAACTGTTGTGTTTATAGGTGGCTGGTTTTACTATCAGTCCAATTTTTACTTCATTTCCTCTGAGGAGAAGAGCTGGACTGAGAGCAGAAGATACTGTAGAGACAGAGGAGCAGATCTGATCATCATAAACAACAGAGAAGAACAAGTGAGTGAAATCACAGTGGTTTATGACGACTCATTCATGCGTTACGACATGGATATTAGAATGTAAAAATGGTTATGGTGACCCTTTCTGTGTCCTTGTTAACCAAATGGCTCAAAAACATACAGTTTTTTGAAAATCAAAGTTTGGAAGAACTTTTCTTCTAAGGGTTGTGTTTAGCAGAAGGGTTTGGAAATACAATATAGTGATTATATATAGGATAAAAGTCATTATATTTATAACGTAAAGGTGAGTGTATGTTTGGCTATATTGGATATATGTACTGAATTTAGCTATTATCAAATTACAATATGTTTCATCACTTAAGGATCATGTTAAGAAAATGTCTGGGGGTTTTACGGTCTGGATTGGTCTGACTGACAGTGAAGACAGATGGAAATGGGTTGATGGCACCAACATGACCACTGGGTGAGAAATCACTGAACTGAACTGACTATTATCTAATCAATGATTTTCTCAGTCAGAATCATATCACACAGACAAAGCACTGAACATCTAATGCTCATCTGTAGTTTTAGGTTCTGGAATCACGGAGAGCCAAATGAACAAGGAGGAGAGAACTGTGTTGTGTCTCGTTCTTCAGAATGGGTGGATTATCCATGTTTTTATCCTTTTCAATGGATCTGTGAGAAGAGCGCTTTAAAATGTCAATAAATCACATTTTTGCTTTTTCACTTAAATACAATATTCACAAACATCAGAATCAGAATCAGAATCAGAAAGAGCTTTATTGCCAGGTATGTTCACACATACGAGGAATTTGTTTTCGTGACAGAGCTTCTACAGTGCAACAGAATTACAGAGACAGGACAAAAAACAGATAATAAATATATTTAAAAAATGAAAGTTGTAGTGAATGCAAATATACAAATTGACAAGTGTATGTACAGGAATATTACTATATGCTGACTTACTGTAGATTTTTATTCAAAATATTGCTATGTACACCTTAATAAATAAGCCTGTTCTGTCTTTGGATTTTTGTTATTGTTTGTTTTGTGTTTGAGTGGCTGAAATTGATGTCATCCATCATGATTGTTGATTAAAGGTCCCATGAAGTGCTTTGAAATATGTATTTTTATTCGATGTTTGACGTAATCTCAACCGAAACAAAAACTTCCAATAGCGTTTTGTTTTATCATCGCTCTGCCAGCGAGAGTGGTTGAGATCAAGCGCATCAAATGAAAAGCGTCTTGAAGGGGGCGGGGCCTGTCAGATACTAGAGAATATTTGATTGGTTAAGATTTTAAGAGAAACTGAAGTATGAGGTGACATGAATAAAATTGTTGATCCATTTAGGTGGAAATGACAAAAACTACAAGCTTTACATGTTTACATCACTTTTATATCTTCTAAATGCGAATTTTGTCACTTTTTTGGAGCACAGTACTGTAGATAATAGATATCTTAAAAACTAACAATACTGATACTAACATCTAAAAAACTTTATTTTAATTTCATGGGACCTTTAAGTAATTGCCATCAAACAGATATTTACTCTGTACAGCCACTGGTTTGTTGCTGCATGCAAAATATTTAACCACAAATAGAACTTTTATTTAAGGTTACTACTTGAATATTTCATTCATTGCTGTTCGAGGACTTCTCAACATTTGGCTGACTGTACTTAAAACAATTCAATATTACCATATATTTTCATTAATGAGACCACATTATGCACTGTGTGTGCTGTAGGACCTGTTGATTTATTTATGAACTGAAAAAGAATGTAAAAGGTGAGAGAAAAGAACATTCTTTAAAAAGTTAAACTTGCACACTCTGTCACATAAAGTCACTAGTGCTGATAGACATCAAGACTTCCTGAAGTTTTGACATCTAAGGTGAAAAGAGAAGAGACTTCACAGACAATTTTGTGATCGAGGATTATATATATATAGCAACTCGCACGTGCTGCACAGGAAACCAATGAGGACTGTTAATGGCGGATGGGAAATCTGCAGAATTAGAAAAATACTCATCAATTATGCCACAAAATCAAGTTTTAAAAGTTTTTCAAGCAAGAATATAGTTATTTTAAAGACAAATTGGCAGTTTATGTATAAGGATAGTCTTTAAAAATTTAGACTCTGCTCCAGGCGGTCAGCGGCAGCTCTGCCAACAGCTCCCCACCGAGCGAAGCTTTATATCAGCCAGACCATCTCAGGACCTGCCGCTGGATCTGTTCTTTAAAACATGATATATAATTAATCTTTGGTGTATCTAACGGTCAGTCTTTGGACTTCTAAACTTATTATTTGTTCTCAGGTTTATTTTTTTGGCAAATATAAGTTTCATAATTAATTTATGACCGTAAATAATGTAATATTACACTGATCCTGCATGTTTGGCTGATTGCTTTTGTTTTAAAGAAGAAAAATAAAGCAGAATGTTTTCTTACCTGTCCCAATATGTTTTTTTTTTCTTTTGCGAAATTTCCCTACACATTTAACAGCAAAGATTTCTGAAATAGGCTTTGGCTGCTTTCTCTTTAAAATGCATCTTATGTGCCCTTGAACTGGTGTTTCATAAGATACAGCTTTGTAAATGTTTTATTTCATGTGTATAGACTTTAATGTGTTTTTAATAATTGTAACGCTATTTTACTCAAAGCAACGATTGCGGTCTTTTTGTTAGATCAATTCCATGAGATCAATTCGCCTAGCCTAATAATTTGATTCGAAAGAGGCATAATTACACGATTTATTTCAAATAAATATTTGTTAAACAGATTTTATAAAGAGAGCATGTTAAAACTTAGCAGAATAAAGTGTGAAGGCTTAAAGTTGATAGGAAATAAAGCAAATTATCTTTAATTTCATTACAATGCAGAAAGTAGCGTATTCCTAAAGCGTATTTAATTGATATGCTACTTTTAATAAGATTTGTATGTTTATTATGAAATGTAAATCTCGGAAATTCTTCTATAGGTAGCCCAGCTTTCACAGTATTTAAGGTAATGTTAACGTTAAGAGAAAGCCAATATACATGCAGATCCTCCCTCATCAGAGACGTGGTAGAAAGTAGACAAAAGAAACGTGTGACTGGGAATGTGACTGGAAACACACTCCAGGTGTGACTGAGAATGTCTTATTTGTCCACATGTGATCGGATTGATGAAATCGCATCTTAATAACGTTAGCAGGTATGAACAGCACGCACATGATCTTCCTCTGTCTCTCTGTCACTGCTGACTCAGTGGAGGGACTAGAGAATCTAACATGTCAAAACTGACAAAAATTCAGACAAATATTGCGCTGCAAAGAACAAAACTAGTTTAAACTTAGGTCTACCTTGGCAAATGACCATGGAATAAGCATAAAAACATTAGTGTCTCTATAGTAAACTAAATTTTTTACTTTGTGTAAACAATTTTTTTCTTGACCACAATAAATATATTTTGTACATTTTACAGTTTGAACCAAAGTTAAATTATTGTATGAGAATTTTTTTTTTTAACTAATTGCAGTATTTTTTTCTTTGAGTAACTTTATAGGCTAACATTACTGTTGTTTTAGCCTTGATGTGGCAGGAATAGAAACATGTTTTACAAAAAGATAAGTTGCCATTGCAAATGCTTATGACAAATACTTAGATAACATTACATGAATGCTTACCTTGTCTAAGCGAGATTTACTTCACATTTGAATGCTGGTTTAAAAAATGCTGGTTTAAAGTAAAAATATTCTTTTGAGAATATTTGATGATTCAAATTTTAGGGTTTTTGCTTAAAATTGAATAAAAAAAAACAATTTTTTTTTACTTTTTCTTAATTTTTTTTTTTCTGACATGATCTTGGTTTTTACACTTCTACCTGAATTAAACAGAGCTACGAACATTTGTGAGATCTTATAGTGTCTGAGGTTATTTCCGAGAGTGTGAGCTGAGCTTCGGGTCTTGCATTTGTTCAGGAAGTAAAAGTGTGTCCTGTGCTCAGAAATCATTGTTATTATCTAATAAGTGATTCTCTCAGTCATCATCACAAAGAAAACAATGTACATCTGATACATACTGTACATCAAATGTGATCCGTTGATAACGAACATTTGTACATTTAGCTGCTCACATTCTTAGCCTCAGAAAAGCCCCTAATGATGTAATGTCACATGACTTGAATTTCACACATTTAGACTCATTTCCTCTTTGTTTATTTAGTTGTTGGTGATAAATGTGCATAACTGAAAGGCACACAAAGAACATTCAGCATTAGCAGTTTAAGGTTATTAGCCTGTAAAAGAGTAGAAATGTCTAATGATGTTTATGAAGATGTGTTCAGCATCGAGTCTGGGGGAAGGAACAGAGAGCAAGTGGAGATGATGGTGGCCATTTATGAGAGTGCAGACTGTGTGAGTGATCAAGACTTCAGGACAAACACGCTTCAACAAACAGGTAATTACACATTTTTTTATATTTTAGTATTTAGCTCATCCAAAGTTTTTATTCAAATGAAAATGTTAACTTTTTGCACATTAAATCATGTAACATCATATGGGTCTTCATCAGGAAGTGATTCAGTAAACACAAGGATCTTCAGAGCTTCTACAGTGTGTTTGTTGCTGCTGTGTTTTCTTCTGCTGACTTCAGTCATAGTGCTGAGTGTCTACATCTACACAAACCACACACAAAAGAACAGAATTGCTATCCTCACAGAAGAGAGAGACCAGCTACTAATCAACATAACCAACCTCACAGACGAGAGATATCAACTACTAACCAGTATCAAAGAAGGGAATGATCAGAACCAAATCTCGACAAATGAATATAATAAAATATTATCTAAGAATGATGATCTATTAATACTAAGAGTGCAGTTACAGCAGGAGAAAAACAACCTGCAGGAGTGTCGTAATAAACTGGGTACTTCATCTTTGGTTACAACTTATTATTTGTATATAGTGTAGTTTAGTGTCATAAATACTTCTACTTTAATTGTGTTTTCAGATGGACGGTTTTACTATCAGTCCAGTTTTTACTTTATTTCCTCTGAGAAGAAGAACTGGTCTGAAAGCAGAAGATACTGTAGAGAAGGTGGTGCTGATCTAATCATCATAAACAACAGAGAAGAACAAGTGAGACAAATATACTCTCCCTCCCTCTCTCTCTCTCTCTCTCTCTCTCCCTGTGTGTGTGTGTGTGTGTGTGTGTGTGTGTGTGTGTGTGTGTGTGT
>CAIGQV010018202.1:14487996-14520487 GCA_903798115.1 Danio jaintianensis
CCAGCGTGAGCGCACCATCATCACCAGAGACGCAGCCCACCAACGTGCCCCCTGGCCCTAACTTACCTTACTTACCTGTGAAGCACTTAAGGCTTATTTATATTTTTTGGGGAGTCGTAAAAAATACACCTAGTTAAGATTCTAGGAATTTTAAATTACGACAGTACGTTGGGAAGCGTGCAGTCCCGATAGGGAGGACGCTGCGGAGGCCACCTGCTGCCCAATGGGGAGACCTGGTGGCAGGAAGACATATGGACTAACCCTGAAAGGGGGAGAACACATATGAAGGATGGTTAGCGGGGAGGGAAGACACGGGCCCGCCTGAGAGGGGGGAACTACACCGTGGCTGAGTGAAGCATATGGGATCGCCAGAGGGGATCGCGCATAGCAGGCACCTATACCCAGAACGCGGGCTGACCAAGTGGGCATGCCAACTACGCAATGGGCCAGGCACCTGACTCCTCCGCTGAGTCAGATGCTGGGGGCCTCGGAGGAACTCTGTAGGGTTCGCCAATGGGGAACTCAACTGAACAGAGTGAAAAAAGCGCACGTATCTCTGTGTTAGAGAGAAAGGCGCAGCAAGCGTGTTACAACACCAACCCAGTTTCCTCATTCACCGGAGTTAACTAGCACACGTGAGGAAACCGGTACCACTCGAAGATTATAAAATCTCGCAAATGTATTAGGTGTCGCCCAGCCCGCAGCTCTACAGATGTCTGTTAAAGAGGCGCCGCGTGCTAACGCCCAAGAGGAAGCGACGCTCCTAGTGGAGTGCGCTCTCACCCCCGGGGGACATGGCTCGCCCTGGCACTGATAAGCGAGGGAGATGGCATCCACTATCCAGTGGGCCAACCTCTGTTTGGATACGGCACTTCCCTTCTGCCGACCACCGTAACAGACAAAGAGCTGCTCAGAGGATCTAAAGCTCTGAGTGCGGTCCACATAAAGTCGCAAAGCGCGAACGGGACACAGCAAGGAAAGGGCTGGGTCTGCCTCCTCCGTGGGCAGCGCCTGCAGGCTCACTACCTGGTCTCTAAAGGGAGTGGTAGGAACCTTGGGCACGTAACCAGGCCGGGGTCTCAGGATCACGTGAGAGTAGTCTGGCCCGAATTCCAGGCACGAGTCACTGACCGAAAACGCCTCCAGATCCCCGACCCTCTTGATCGATGCCAACGCAACCAGCAGAGCTGTCTTTAAGGACAGAAATCTCAAGGATACTGAGTCGAGTGGTTCGAACGGATCTCCGCGTAGGCTAGTGAGCACTACAGAGAGATCCCAAGAGGGCATGAGAGGGGGGCGGGAAGGATTTATACGCCTCGCACCTCTGAGGAACTGGATGATGAGGTTATGCCTTCCCACCGTGCCGCCATCCACCGCGTCATGATGAGCGGAAATGGCGGCAACGTAAACCTTCAGTGTGGAGGGTGACAGCCTCCGCTCCAATCTATCCTGAAGAAAAGAAAGCACAACACTTATCTGGCAAGTCCGGGGGTCTTCTCGGAGAGAAGCACACCACTCAGTGAATAGACTCCACTTCAGGGCGTAGGCATGCCTCGTAGAGGGTGCTCTAGCCTGAGTGATGGTGTTAACCACCGCAGCCGGTAGGTCACCTAAGTCTGCCGCGCTCCGTCTATGGACCACACGTGGAGGTTCCAGAGATCTGGACGCGGGTGCCAAATGGTGCCCTGTCCCTGAGAAAGAAGGTCCTTCCTCAAAGGGATCCGCCAGGGAGTGGCCGTCGCGAGGAGAGAGAGTTCTGAAATCCAGGTCCGGTTGGGCCAGAGGGGCGCAACTAGCAAGACCTGCTCCTCGTCCTCCCTGACCTTGCACAATAATTGTGCGAGTAGGCTCACTGGGGGGAACGCATATTTGCGCATGCTCCGAGGCCAGCTGTGAGCCAGTGCGTCCGTACCGAGGGAGGCCTCGGTTAGGGAATAAAACCACTGGCAATGAGTGCTCTCGGAGGAAGCAAACAGGTCGACCTGGGCTTCTCCGAAGTGCGCCCATATCAGCTGGACAGACTCGGGGTGGAGTCGCCATTCTCCCTGGCGTGGAAGCTGCCGTGAGAGCGCATCGGCTGCACGGTTGAGCTCGCTGGGGATGTGAATGGCACGCAACGATTTCAGTCGCGTATGACTCCAGAGGAGCAGACGGCGAGCGAGCTGAGACATGCGGCGAGAGCGAATACCCCCCATGCGGTTGATATACGCTACCGCCGCCGTGCTGTCCGTCCTGACCAGCACGTGTTTCCCCTCTAGCACCGGTAAAAAACGGGGCAGAGCGAGATACACTGCCAACAGCTCCAGGCAATTGATATGCCAATGCAACCGGGCTCCTTTCCATGGACCCGCAGCTGCATGCCCGCAACACATGGCTCCCCAGCCCGTACTGGAAGCATCTGTCGACACGACAACATGCCTGGACACTTGTTCTAGAGGCACCCCAGCCTGTAGAAACAGAGGGTCCGTCCAAGGGCTGAAGGTGCGGCGACACAGCGGAGTGATTGTCACCCGGTGCGTGCCCGCTCGCCATGCGCGTCTGGGGACCCGATCGTGAAGCCAATGCTGAAGTGGTCTCATATGGAGCAATCCGAGCGGCGTGACAGCGGCTGCAGATGCCATATGCCCCAGGAGCCTCTGAAAGAATTTCAGTGGGACCACAGTTTTCCTGTCGAACTCTTTCAGACAGGTCAGCATCAGCTCGGCGCGCTCTCGGGAGAGGCGCGCCGTCATGGTGATCGAATCCAGCTCCAACCCGAGAAAAGAGATGCTCTGCACAGGGGCGAGCTTGCTCTTTTCTCGGTTGACCCGAAACCCCAATAGGTCGAGGTGCCGGAGCACCCTGTCCCTGTGCGTAATCAATTGATCCCGCGAGTGAGCTAAAATCAGCCAGTCGTCGAGATAATTGAGCACGCGGATGCCCGCGAGCCGAAGAGGCGCCAGGGCACCCTCCGTGAGTTTGGTGAAAACCCGCGGAGACAGAGAGAGCCCGAAGGGGAGGACTTTGTATTGCCATGCCTGACCCTCGAACGCAAACCGCAGAAACTGCCGGTGGCGTGGAAGAATAGAGACATGAAAATACGCGTCCTTCAGGTCTATTGCTGCAAACCAATCCTGAGGACGGACGCACCGAAGGATGCGCCTCTGCGTGAGCATTCTGAACGGCAGCCTGTGAAGGCAGCGGTTCAAAACGCGCAGATCTAGGATTGGCCGTGACCCACCGCTCTTTTTGGGTACGATGAAGTAGGGGCTGTAAAACCCGCTCCTCATCTCGGCTGGAGGGACCGGCTCGATTGCATCCTTCGCCAGGAGGACAGCAATCTCCTCGCGCAAGACAGGGGCGGACCCGGGGCTGACCCTGGTGAAATACACGCCCGTGAACTTGGGAGGCCGTTTGGCGAACTGAATCGCATAGCCGAGTCTGATCGTACGAATGAGCCACCGCGACGGGCTGGGCAGCGCTAACCAGGCTGACAGAGCTCGCGCTAGTGACATCATCGGCACGATCGTTGACATACCAGCGGTGGGGCAGCGCGGAATGGGAGAGCTCACCCCGGGAGCCATAGGGTCCCGAGGAAGAGCAGGAGGCAAGAGATTCACACTCACCTTCGTCCCAGAGTCCGGAAGGGGGGGCTGGAGTGCAAGAGAAGGGAGCCCGTCCTCTAACACACTCAGAGCCCGTGGCGAGATGCACCGATCCTGCGAGCTGGAAGGCATAGCGTCCCAGACTGGCAGTGTTCGGGCTGTCACATCCAGAGAAGGGGGAAAATGCTCTTTTATTGAAAATTTTGCGGCCGCCGGCCGTGAGGCTAGCAGCCTGGTGTTGAAAAACACCGTTTGATGTTGGTTCGCTCGGCCCTCCACCGAGGAAAGAGCAAGTCCCCTCTTCTCCGGATGGCCCGTCTCAGGGTCGCTTCGCAGTCCGTTTACCGGACTTAACGGCGCCCTGGGGCGGGGGCGCTGAACGCCTGCGAGGTGCTCGACGCTGCCGTTTAGCCGGTGGAGCGGGCAGAGGCAGTGGAGCAGGTCTTGATGCCGCAGGCGGGCGCCCTCGGCGAGGAGCAGCCGAGGTGGATGGTTCGGCGGGAGGAGCGGTTTTACGAGCCCGCCGATAGATGACCTCACCCATCGCACTCGACTGCTCTTTCACCGCTGTGAATTCCTGGGTGAACTCACCAACGGTGTCGCCGAACAGGCCAGCCTGGGATATGGGTGCGTTAAGAAAGCGAACCTTGTCAACGTCACGCATATCTGCCAGGTTTAGCCAGAGGTGGCGCTCCTGGACCACTAGTGTGGCCATCGTCCTTCCCAGGGCACGCGCAGCCGACTTGGTGGTACGCAGAGCATAGTCGGTTGCGGTGCGGAGCTCGTGCATCAAGCCTGGGTCGGAACCACCCTCGTGCAGCTGGGCCAACGCCTGCGCTTGGTAGCGCTGATACGTTGCCATAGCATGCAAGGCGGAAGCAGCCTGGCCCGCAGCAGTGTAAGCTCTGCTCCCGAGGGACGCAGATAACTTACATGCTTTGGACGGAAGACGAGGCTGACCACGCCAGGAAGAGACACCACGCGGGCAAAGATTGACCGCAATGGCGCGCTCCACCTGGGGAATCGCCTCGTACCCCCTGGCTGCTCCACCGTCAAGGGTGGTGAGAGAGGAAGCGCACGCAGATCGGGCAGAGAAAGGTGCCCTCCAAGACTGCGTGAGCTCACTGTGCACTTCCGGGAAGAAGGGGACGGGAGGCTTAGAAGGCTTGGCCCTCCTCTTAGCCTCCACGTAGCACCCATCTAGTCGGTCCGGCCGCGGGGCTGGGGGATAAACCATCTCCAGACCCACCGCCGAAGCAGCCCGGGAAAGCACGGCCACCATATCTGCTTCTAGATCCGGCGCCTCGCTCACTACCCCGGAGGGAGGGAGCGGGTCCGGATCCTCGTCAGAATATGACAGCCCACCCTCCGATGCCGCGATGGACATCTGATCCTCGGTGTCATCGAGTGAGAGGGCGACCATCCGAGAGGATGGAGCGCTTCTCTCACTTGAAGCTTGGATGGAGCGCGCTGAGGAGCGGGAGGTCCGCGAGCCCGAGGGCGGCGGATTGACTCCCACTGTAACCCTCAGATCTGCCCGAGTGCCAACCGACTTGCGGGGGACAGCAGGGGTGGTTCGCTCTTTTGCAAGAGCGAGCCGCGATCTTAGCTGCGCCACAGACATGCCATCGCAGTGATGGCATGAACTGCCCGCGAGCACTGAATTAACATGCTGGACCCCCAGACATGCAACGCAGTGCTCGTGCCCATCATCCGGGGACAGGAAACCACCGCATCCAGAAACGCACGGTCGGAACGACATCTTTAAAAAGACGCGCTGCTCGACCGTGTTGCTCTTTTAGGGAAATTTGCTCTTTACTATACAAACCGCTCTTGTAGAACCGGACCAGAGAAACGCCCAGGGACGGGAGAATGAACCCAGCTCGACCGCCGCTGCCTGCGTTGTAGCTCGCTCTGGGACCGGGAGAAACAGCTCGTTCTGAAGCCACTCTTTCTCTCTCTCTCTCTCTCTCGTGGAGATCTTTAAGCGATACTCTCAGTTGCGTGAGGCTTCTGAAAGCGAAAAGGTGTGGTTGTGTGGCACAGCGAGCATTCTTATTCACAAGCTGATTATGATTGCTGCCAGCTGTGCACGCTGACACCGCCAACTCATTGGCATTTCATTGGCCCGTTTAATTACTCTTCAGAGTGATTGGCTTTCTGACGAAATCCCCCATAGTGGAAGTTTCCACATAGCATTGTAGTTCCCCTCCCGCTGGGGAACAGTCTTGTCATTTCCATTACGCTATTGTTGTTACATACGCACTTCCTTGTTCTCTCCAAATCTGTTGTTCGGCTTCTGGAAGGGTGTTTTATCATCATATACTGTTGTGGTTATTTGTAATTTCATTCCTCTGAAAATCTTGTTTTTACAGTCATTCGATCAGTCTGACTCAATCTGGGGAGTGTAAAGCTCTAAAACAAGAGATTACAGGAACTGTCATGCAAGCAAGAAGATTAAGGTTACTGACGGAAAAAGTGATATCTAGTCAAACTTCTCTGTGAAAAAGTTGAGATATTGTTTTATAATCATCTCTGCCACAGGCAACATCACAATCGAGTCCACGCAGACGTTCATCCGTGGAATAATTCTGCTAATCCATTTTCTATGGCAGTGTAGTAGATATATGTCCAGTTATAGGATTTGTTTAAATGTGGCCAAAATCATTCTCATTTTAGCTTAAAAAGCACAGCTTTTTTTCTCTCCTTTACATAAATAAATGTACTTAAGCTTATTGATAAATTAGTAATTGAATAGATATCAGTGGCTCAGTATAGACCCCTTTATGTGGCTTAAATACTAAGAGTAATGTGCTGTATCGTATTCAAAATCCAAAATCTCTTTTGTGTTTTTTTTTTTTTTAGTCTGTTTTAATTTATTTTAAGCAAGTGGCAAACAAAAGAAAATTGCCTTTTTGGTAGTTTATCAATTCTTTGAAGAATTTATGTTTGTGGCATGACTTTGTCTAACCTATGTTATTCTATTCATGTATAAAACTAAATTCTAGTACTGTTAGCAACCATCTTTTTTCTTTTTTTTGCTATTTTCAAATACAGTATTTCAATATTATGGTTCTTAATTCCCATAACTCTATATTACAAGTAAAAGTAGAATAAAAAAACAAATCTCTTCAGTTATGTGATTGAGTCCTCTTAAAAATTATCTGACAATATAGCATTGAATACTCTCTGTGATTTGACCTGATTTAGCTCTTCAAAATAATAGAAAAAAACACACCTCCAACACAGATGCCGTTAAGGAAATGTGAGTTCAGCTGATAAAAGAAAACAATCATCTATTATCAGAGCACATATAATTTCCAAAACATTTATTCTTTGTATTTAACATGCATGAATGACACTACAAAGACATTCAGAGCTTTGTCTTCTTTGTTTAAATAAGCATTAAGGCCACCTCAAAGTCATGTGACAGCACAAGATGTCATCTAAATCAAATCAATGCTTTATAATTCAATTTCATGGCGTGCGTCGTATTTAATATGCAGTCATGGGTGCTCTGCTGTCACCTTCAAGCAAGCACGGTGGAGATTATTGGTTTAGACAACAGATTAAGCATTTTAAGTATTAATAAAATTACTAATATATAAGTTACAATTAAGTCACCGTTTATGGATTGCATTATGTTATTGAAGATAACATACTTTAAAAGTGTAATTTGTGCATACAACTAAATAAAAAAATGATTTGTAATATCTTAATTTGATTAAACAATAATTTTGTTACATTAAATATTTTATGAAATGAATATCTTATCTAAACATGCTGTTGCTATTAAAAGAATTGCCCACATTCAAAACCAACCACTGTTGTGGGTACCAATAACAACAAAACAGTGCTCAAATATCAGGTAAAGTGAGGTGAGGTGATGAAAGTCTGTACTATTCTCACTGACACTGACAGTAATAATCTGAAATACCTCTATTTTTTTGCTTGCCAAAGTGAGCAAAGTATTTTAACGGTTGGAGAGAGGATTGGCTGTACAGACATACCAATGATATAGTCACATAAAAGCGTACCTTTCAATGAACCAGAATATCAACTAAGTCTGAAGCAGTTATCCTTGGCTCAAAGATATTTTAGTCCCAAAATCATCCGTTTCTGCATGCTGGAGTTACTAACGCTACACAAACCGTTTATTCAGCCCAAGCATCAAACGATTACAGTCTTTAGTGCAAAGCTGCAAAAACACTGTTTCAAGTTTGTCTAGATAAACTCCAAACACTCTGAATGTAGAGTTTGCTTAAAAGCAGACACATTTTCAGCAGGGGGTCGATGGGGCTGGTGGAAAATTTTGCATAGCTGTGCAAACCTAAAATCAAAAGACCTCTCCCTTGCTGCAAACAGGAGGGAAAAATTTTAGCTTTGGCAAGAGTGTGTTGACTAATGACAGTTTAGCAGTATGTGAAATCCTGTAATGTAAAGACCTTGGGAGTTGGTCTTGATGTCCCCATTTAGGCTAAAGGGACATCATAGAGTTTTGCCTTCTAAACAGTGCCAGTCGGGCTGGCCAGAAACCCTGCTGCTCTCTCTGGAAGTCAAACTCTAGGCTGACATGTGACAGAGCCACTCAAATCACTCCGATCCCATACTGAGAAAACATTAGCGATGACATGCTGTGACTTGGAAGAACGGTAGCAAAAAATGGGCTAACAGTAAAACTGATCTGAAGTTCCTGTCCATTTTAAAACTTAGTGATGCTTGTAGTTTCTGAAATGGGTACAACCTGGTCCCATCACAATTCATACCCCATCTGAGACCATCCTGAATGAGTATATGATGCAGTTTTTTTTAGTGAACACTAACAGCTCCTAGGCATTCTTCGTCATGAGATCTCCTCTGATCTTTTGCCTTTGGACTCTTCTGCTGTCAGACTTCCTTATATATCAGATCTACCCTATCAGACTTTAAGATGACAAATTGGAGCTCTCTGATGTTAGAAACTACATGAAAGTTTCACTTAACCCTTTTCAAAGCTAAAGCTTTGGAACAAGCAGCAGTGAAAGAAATAAAACCAGGTGCCTGTATTAAAATGGTTCAAACCATCCTCAGTTCAGATCAAACAAAAGAACTCTCTTTGTTTTAACCTAGGGGTGTTTAATGTCCAAGCACATCTGCCCAGATGTTTTAAATTTTTTTAAGTCCTTGTTTAACATTGTTTCAGATGTGTTTAATTGGGATTAGCGGTAACCTCGGAAGAATAAAGACCTTCCAGGAGAAGGATTGGACATCACTGCCCTAGCCAGAGTCATCTGCATCCTGATGTACACTATATACTTCCAGATTAACACCTCTTCCAATGTCATTTAAAAAGACTCACATACTTCAACCTCCACCTTTATTGCTGGGATTCCACAGGCTTCGCTGACCTATTTAATTTTATTTTGTTGAGAGCTAAGACTTCACCCACAAAGTTGTCTTCTTAGCTCCCCTTAATGGATCTCTTACTCTTTTACTGCTTTGCAAGCACTCAGTTTATAACATTGGCAAAACTTACACAACAAATGTCCACATAAATTCCAAAACTTTTCTGAGAAAATTGGCAAGCAGTGTCTGAATATCATAAGTTCCTATCAGATATACTTTTTTGCAACTTCCAGAAGTAAGACTATACAGGTGTTTTTGAGTCTACCAAGAATCAAAGGCAAACCGATACAATGAGAAATTTTGAGGACAAACACTGGATTTGCCAAAGGTTGCCTGGGAATTGGCATGAGAAACTCACAGTTTTGTTTGAGACACTGCACTAGCAAGTTAAATAGATTCACATGCATTTTAAATAACGAAGGGTTCCTACTTGACTTTTAGAAGCCCAGTTTAGTATGCATCCTGAATTCTCAGCAACCAGTCCTGATAATTGTCACACACATGATTTGTGCACTCTATTGTAAGTTACTTTAGCAGACGCCATTTCCTCAGAGCATAAATATCTAAATGGTTCCTTTGAACAGTGACGTTACTGAGATGCCTGATGCCACTAAATGCCTGAATGTGCTGTTAAACAGTGACCTGGAAGTGCCATTGTCAAGGCCCTTCATGCAGCCAAAACCAAACCATGCCTGCAGTGATCTAAACCCAAAGGACATGTTCCCTCCCTTTGCCTGTCCTTCAGCACTGCTTCTGTACCGCTGGAGTGGCTACTTACGATCCAGAAGTGCAACAAGTGGAATAGAAGTAGAGAAAGGAAAAAAGTAGGAGAACGAGAGGGTGGTGATACACAAAAGAAGACCATAATTATGCTTGATTATGACTGCTTGATTATGACAGCAATCATAATTGTAGATGGTGCCCCATTGTTACTTTTAATGGGCGGAATTTAAATAAACGCACTTACTTTTTGTGATCTCCAGGACGTCATATTATTTATGTTGGTGTGGTGGCAGCAGTTACATGATAACTTCTGAATGTCTCACATCATAAACAATGTCACAGTCATCGGGAGAGGATGTTCTAGGGCAACCAGTCTGAATCTGCTGATAAGAAGACTGCTCCCCCTCATGGTCCACAGCATGCTTATGGAGGGCTGTTATCCTGCAGAGTTCAGCTCCAACCCTGTTTCATCACATCTGAAAACCACTAATCAAGGTTTTCAGGACCTCGGTTCAAAACTTTCAGGCAGGTGTGTTAAAGATAAACTCCCAGGACATCGGCACTTCAGGAGCAAGGTTGAACACCCCTGCACTTTTTAATATAGATTAAAGGCATGTTGGAAAGGCATGCCAACGTAAATCTAATGCTGCGGTGTGACATATATTTTAGATTCATTCTGCAGACGCTATGCCTCATATTAGAAAGATGAAAAAGCAGTTGTTCATCAGGGTACATGAAAAGATGATGAACTGTGCAGGCAGAGGGAGGGTGAGAGAGAGATGATGGGTAAGAAAGGTGGAAGGAGAGCGTGAATTTTTATTTATTTTTTACTTGCCTCGCTCGAGGGGAGTTATGTGTGGAGATGCGTGTCAGCTGCCTTCCCACTGCGTCTTTTCTCTGTTGTGCAGGAGAAAAACACTACAAAAGCACAGCTCGCCCTAATGACTCTGATGAAAACTGAATGAACTGTTTTATGGCTGAAGCCGCTCTTCGTCTGAGCAAGGAACATGAAGCAACTCCCTGGGAGAGATTGAAAAACGAGGTGTGGAAATTTAGAAAATGAGAAATTCAACTAATAATGCTTTTGTTTTTTTTTTAGCCCCAGCGAGGGCTTGGTTGATCACAGCAAAGCAAGGTCATTACTTTGATACTAGATTATTTCACTCACTGGTCCGGGGGATGCAGTAACACACACTCTCTTAAAGGTGCAGTATGTAAGTTTGACACCCACTAGGTAATGAACTAGGTATTGCATTCCTGGATCAAAACAAACGCAAACGCAGGTTGCCAGATTGAGGACCAACAGGAGCGAGTGTTCTATATAAAAGAAACGGCATGCGATAGAAGAATATTTTCCATATTAAAAGGAGTTTTTGTTCTAACCAACACCTCGAATTGATATATTAGAAACGGCTTCTATTTCTTGCAGCTGAACAACAGAAAACTGACAATGATCACTGAATGAATGAAATACGCAGTTTTCCATCAAGGCAACCCGGGGTGCTAAAATATAATTGGCTAAAGTGGCAGTGGGCTATTTAAAAGAACCAAAACATCCAGCACCTAACAGACATTTTCAAAGCAGAATATCTGACTTCAGCATTGTTTTTCAGATAAACAAGAACGTTCACTTAGCATGTTTCTTAAATATCTGCAAACATATTATGATATTTGTATGCTTTAGAAGAGTCAAAAACTTACATACAGCACCTTTAAAGGATAGTTGACCCAAAAATGAAAATTCTGTCATCATTTACTCACACTCCACTTGTTACAAACATGATTGAGATTCAACCTTAGAGATTCAGACTTAGAAGATATTTTGAAGGAAGCTGAAAACCTGCAGCCATTGACACCTATAGTAGGAAAAAAACAAATACTATGGAATACAATGGTTGCTGGTTTCCAGCTTTCTTCAAAATATCTTTTTTTGTGTTCAACAGAATAAAGAAACTCATAAAGATTTGTAACAACTCGAGTGAGTAAATTTAGATTTTTGGGTGAACTATGGCTTGTAAAAATGTTTATTTAGTGTTTGACAATCTTAACTCAAACAGGTGGGACATACAGTAGCTCCTCCCCCTTTTAAAAAATCAGCCAATAGTGTTCATTTATATCAAAACACTGCCAGGCAGAGCTGTTGAGTTCAAGTTTGTCTGACTCACCATTTCTCCACTTTAAAATATAGTTTTATATGTAAGTCAAATTGGTCCGGTGCGGCAGTTTAACATGAAGCAGACTTCATTCACATAAAAAATATATATTTTTACTGTCTGTATCCCTATATAGTAGTATTAACTACACAAAAACGGACACTGTGTGTATTAACATTAAATTTTTAATCTCCTAGTTTTCTGTATGCTAACTTTGTATGCATGTGTGCAATGTATTTTCCTCATTGGGGCTTGCTGACTAAGTTCAGATAAACAGTTTGACTACCGTTTATTATTTTCTTATATTTGCAAGTGTTTAGGTAAACCCTCGGATTGAATGGTCTTTGATATGTGAATAAATGACCAGTTTCAGCATCAGCATTAGCCTCTTGAAAAGGGCGGGATGTATAAAATACTAGAGATCATTTTGATTGGTCAGAAGATTTGATGAGAAACTGAAGTATGAGGTGACATCAAATAATTCATTGATTCATTTTACTGGAAGTGACAAACATAATGCTTTGAATGTTTTTATCTTCTAAATGTGGATTTTCTAAAGCAAACTAGCTTACACTTAAGACTAATATGAAAAAAACCATATTTTATTTCACAGGGATTTTAAGCAAAAACCACTCAGAAAAATTTCCCTAACCCAAATTCAAGTATTTTTCACTGCTGTTATGGTACTGAGATCTTCGTGTCACTTCACTGACATAAAGGATCATGTGATAATCCTTTGTTAGTAGTTACAACTACCAGAAGTCCCTGGTTTACATTTGTGATTCACCCAAACAAACGTGCGTCAGTTTTCTTATGACGTGCGTCACGCATAATAGTCTGTATTTTGAATGTAATTAAATGATAAAAGCAGCCGCAGATAAAACATAGCCTCACAGGGATTTGTTGAAACGGAAAAAGGAGGCTGTTATTGTACAACTGTGAATCTAATATTATCTGAAATTGGGAGGCATGGCATTACAATGTGAACCTGACCAGAATTTAGCAAGCAATTCTAACCTGTATCATACTGGATTCTATTCAAATTGTCTGCCATTATTTTTTTGGTTTCAGTGAAACCTTTTGCCGCGGTTCATTCCGCTGTGGCGACCCCAGATAATTAAAGGGACTGAGCCGAAAATTAATTAATGAAACCTTTTGCGATTCGGTTATTTACATATCAAATGTTAAATGGTTATAAATATGATTACCTCTTACCAGAAATTTCATCATGCTCTCTCCTGTCGTTTTTCTGATCATACATGGTTCAGATTTGTCTTTTGATGTGCCTCCTCATCAGAGAGTCTGACTCTTTTAGTTCCTGCTGGCTCGAACGTCACGATTACATCTAGATAATGTGTGGAGTAAAGTATATCAATTCAAAGACCTTTAACTGGCAATGCCAGACAATCTTTCATGTAGTATGAAACTTTAAAGGTCAAAACAACAGCTCTTAAGTGGGAGGTTTTGGGAAAACATCTTTACTTAGGGGGGAAAATCATCCATTTATTCATTAATATTCTTTTCGGCTTAGTCCCTTTATTAATCTGGGGTCACCACAGCGGAATGAACCGCCAACTTTTACACAGCGGATGCCCTTCCAGCTGCAACCCATCACTGGGAAACATCCATACACACTCATACACTACGGACAATTTTAGCTTACCCAATTCACCTGTACCACATGTCTTTGGGGGATGTACCACATGTCCACATGCTGTGGGGGAAACCAGAGCAAACCCGCGCGAACATGGGGAGAACATGCAACTCCACACAGAAATGCCAACTGACCCAGCCGAGGGTCGAACCAGCGACCTTCTTGCTGTGAGGCGACAGCTCTACCCACTGCGCCACCGCATCGCCTGAAAATCATTGAATTTTTTGCTATTAGTTATTTTCCTGACCGTCCTTAGAAACACGTGGTCATTACAGCCATTTATTCATGTTTATTCCCGTGCTGTTCTGTTTCATATTTGCCGCAATCACTTCACAGTTCGGAGTCATTTTTCATTCCTTTTTACACCTACTTTAAAACTAAATCTTTAAAGCTCTTCAGAATCCATTCTCTCCTTGGCTTGCTTTTAGAGAATAAGACACTCAAAATGTATACTCATCATGCCTTGTGAGTTTGAGTGTGTACGAGTGGACATGTATAAATGCTTTTTTTGTTTTCTGTCTTTAGAGGCTACTTCAAATAGCTCAGGGAACACAAAGCAAGGAACACTTCTACTTTTCCTCAAAGTTCAATGCTAAAAAAATAATAATTACCTCACTGCAAATGCAGCTTCACATTTAAAACTGTGATGTTGCTTAGCAACCGTTAACAACCAACAGTTGCACAATGGCGCATCCTGTCAAAAAATTTAATGACCCCCATTATAATCAATAAACTTGCTTACGAGTGCTCATCTGTGACAATTTATGGAAAAGATTAGTTTCTGATTGATGTTACATTAAATAACACCTTGGTTTTACTGCAGAATCAGTGCTCAATGTGGTTTTTAGAATTTATTTCGTGTACCACTAGTGATTTTCTTGCATATCTACCAGGTGTACTAACGCAATCTGTAAAGATCACCAGTTAGCCAAAATGCGGCTTACAATTTAGCAACTTAAAATGAGAAGGGAGGACTTTTTATGATTGCTAACTACTATAAATTGATGTTTATAGAAACGCTCTGTTATGGAAATACTTTAGGCCTGCTACAATGTGATAAGGCAATTGGCAAGTTATTGTTATATAAGTATATTATTTAAAATGTAAAATTCTTAAATTATTTATGTTTAATTGATTTATTTAATTGTTTTGGTGAGAGTACTGTCACTTTTTTCCCCACTCAACAAAATCCAATTTGGGAGGCACAAAAAAGGCTTGAGGGCTGCTTTAAGTTAAAGTCCAGTTCGGTCTCTGAGGATAAAAAAAAAAAGGAGCCATTTTTTTAAAAGAATAAGTCTTATTCTGTGGGTGTTCACGTAGACCTCTTACTCCTTCAACTCGGTCATCCTTTGCAGTTCCTGCACACCACTTAATTTTTTTTGAAGTTTTGTGAATTCTATGAATATCACCATGAATAAGATGAAGGTGGTAAGTCCTACTCCTGCTTGCTCAAATGTCAAGATTAACACCATCTTCAAAGTCTGGACTGAAGAATCAAAATTGAAAAAGTATTTACTGGCTTTAGTAATAAAGGTGAAGAGGACTTATTTTTGAGCCTGCATTTGATAAACATTAGGCAAGTTTTGGCATGATTGGTATCTGTTATTGACATGATCAATGGAGTCTGACAAAACTAAATCAATTTTTTAAATGGCTTATAGCTATTGATTTAAGTTTTTGACTCCCAAGTCATTAATACAGTTATAGATTACCTTCATGGCATTGTGCCAAGACACAGGTTTTGAGAAAATGTGCCAATGTGTTCATAATTTCACAATCTCTTGTTAATCATTCTCTTGATATCATTCAATGTATGTTTGTCAACAACAAAAACACACATTTTTAATTTCTCCTAACCACTAGGTTGCACTGTGCTAAAAACTAACTTCACATTGTGGTTGTCATAAATTTGACTGACTAAGTTTGTTCTGACTAAAGTATAGATAAAGATTTCATCATGTACGTTCATCTTTTATTACATTTATTATTTAGAACAGAAAAACATTATGCATTATAAGAATAAACATGAGTGCAATGGACAGTTGGTTGCACTAGATGAGTTAAGACAGAGATGTCAATTATCTGTGGTTAATGTTCAGACATTTCACAGCTTTTTACCTTATTGTTGAATAGACTCACACGAAAGAAGAAAGGATAAAAGCAACAGACAATGTATACATGTATGTATGTGTATATCTATCTTTAAGTGTATCTTTCATATGCTGCATAAGACATTAGATGTATCAATGTTTAAGAACTTGCGTAATTTTAACTTGCGTCATTCCATGATATGTCCACCATTTCCTCTCTGTTTTATGAACGTATAAGATAAATGCAGATGCGAAGAGAGGCAAATATGAGTAATTCTGTATGGGGTTTAAGAAAATGAACCTGAATCAGTCTGAAGAACCATGTTTCGTTCCTGTTCTGGCGCACAATGTGACCTCAGTCCAACAGAGTGCACAACCTTAGCATAACCAGGCGCAGAAATGTTACATCATCAGAAACACACATATGAACACGCACACTTACAAACGCATAGTACTCAGATGCGGGCAATCCCTAGGACATGTCACATCGCATGTAAATCAGAAATGAGTTCACTAGGTCTAACTGCTTTTTTTCTACCAAGAATATACACATGCCACACAGTTTAAAGGCTTTCTTGTATTTGAGCACTCAGGTATTTGCATAAGTCACATCCGGTTTTGCGGCCTTTGGCCTAATACAGCCAGAAAGCACTTAGCAAATCACCTCAATGACTCACTCACAAGTAATTAGCAACTATGATTGAGTTGGTGAAGAAAGAACTAGTTTTCATGCAGAAAACAGCATGGAAAGCACTGGTGCTCTAGGCTTATTTCACTGCCAAAGACATTAGGAATCATTAGAATATGAAAGTCTCCTATTTTCAAAAGGGAAAAAAGAAAAATACATTATTTATATTTATTTGAATGCACATTTAAATTTAAAACCAATGCATTAAAAATAATGTTAAATTGAGACTTTTTTTATGTGTAGTTTGATATTTAGTGTAGAGTGAGAGTAACCGTAGCTTAAAAAGCAGGTGTCCGAGACAAGTCCCCCAGGACACCATAGTAACTACATTGAAACATGACTTTGCAATCAGATATTTAAACCTAGATGCCACTGTCAACCTCCCCTGGTGTGTCTGACGTGTCTGACATTTTGGAATGATCAAGGTGTTGTCACACAGTAAAATTCAATCAAGTTTTTGATTCAAAATGTGTTTCTTTTCGTTTTTGCAGTATATCTTGTACCACAATATTATAGGTTTTTAATTGCACCACCAAGCTTGACACGTGAATGTGCACCCTATACTGACACCGAGGAGTGTCCGCACAAAAGTATTCTTGTAGCTTGATCATTTTCATATTGAACCACTGAAGGCATATGGTTTGTTTTGAGGATGTTTGAGGATAAGGGAGCTCTCAAATTTCACCTAAAATATCTGAATTTGTATTCTAAATATGAATGAAGGTCTCAGGGATTTAAAACAACATGAGGATGAGAAATTAATTTAAAAAAAATGTTTTTGGGTAAACAAATCATTTAAACAGAACTTTATTTTTGTAAGTAAATGAGGATCGCTGAGTACAGTCAACTTTTCAACCAGACACATTGTGAATATTCATATAAATTTGACATGATATAACCCATTCAGAAATAAAAAAGGGGACATAGAAAGTGAGAGAAGGAAAAAGAGAACACTCCACCTGAATCACCTACTCCTGATTTGAAGGGCAGATGCTACACAGCAAACAATCATGTGCAAATTACCCTATTCTAATAGTGATTAATTGCAGCACTAGTTATGCAAGTGCAGTTGTATTTCAGGCACCTGATAAATGGTTAGTCAGGTAAACTCATCTCTTGCTCTCTTCAGTTAATCCATCTCTACAGGTGTGGGAGTATCAGTCATTAGCACTCCCAGTTCAGTTAATACTGATCTGACTTCAGCTGAGAGTGCCAAGATGAATGGCCCATCAAAGGAGGCTCTCAGTAGTCCCACTTCCACTCTCTCTGTTATGACAGCGGGAAGGCCTCATATTCTCCAGCGACTGATCCGTTGAAAAGGCTTGACATTGGCTCACTCCCCCACAGTCCTGCTCACAGGTACAGCCCATTGAGACAAGTTGAGTCATGGATCAGTTTCGTTGGGTATTAGCCATGTTGCTGTCTCGACGGAGGGTGCTGAAGTCACCAGGCTTGCACACTTATCTCCAGCGAGGGATTTGTGTGACAGCAGATTTACGTGCAGTACATTTGTTAAATTAATGGGTCTGAAGCCTGTAGACAAACACGTTTATTGTTTTGGGGTTCTCTAGAGAACTCCAGCTGTCTCTCAGTAAGGAAATTAGTCATTACTCATTAGTCACGGATTGGCTTCCACAAGGCACACTGCTGAAAGAGACTGTGTGCAGTTCAAAATGAAGCATGTATGGGATTTTCTTTGAGATGTTGGTTGTTTACAACAACAGCCGCGCCAAACACTTATCCAGAAAAAGAGAGCAATTTCCACTTGGGACTGAGATAGAGAAGCCTATTATTTGCACACTCTCATGACTCCAGCACACGCACCAGGGAAGTGTGGTGGGTTTGCGTTAGTCTAAAAGAAATTCATAGATTTAACCCTGGCATTAGTCATTCAAGTGTTGATAAAAAAGCCTTTGCAGTTTCTTAAAAATGACATGATACACAGCAGCTTTGGTTGAGTAAATGATTCAACCCACAGGTAAAGGTCTTTAAAAAATGTTGTGCCTCCTTTAATTGCACCATAATGTGTTGTTCACATGCAGAACACAATCTTCTGAAGTAGTCGGTTTATGTAAAAATGGGTGCAAACCCAGTGGCTGTTCTGTTGGCAAACATCTGTGTTATGAATTTGATTTGAGTGACTATTGGCAGTCAGTGCAATCTGATGGACAGATGTGTGATGTGAGCTCTCTTTGCCTCATTAAAAACCTCTCTCAGTGCCACATTTTGAATAATTTGCAGAGTTTTGATAGTACTGGCTGCAAGACCTGCCATTGCAATAATCCAGCCTTGACAGAATAAAAGCCAGGTCTCAAAGTGTTGTATAGCATATTTTAACAGAAAGGGTCTGGTTACCTAATGTTGTGAAAGCCAGATCTTCGGAACTGGGCCATTCTAACACTTTGGTCTGTGAAGTTCATCTGATCTTCAATCACAACTTCAAGGTTCCTGGTTGTTCTGTAAAGCTGGAATAAGATGTAGAGTTGAGTGTTGTTTCTATAGCCATGTTTCTAAATGACAGATAGTGTTCCAATGTAGATAAATAAAGAAAATAAATGGTCCTAGAACTAAGCCCTGAGGCTCCCCAGTAACCAGATGTTGAGACTTGTGTATCTTTTACCCCTCCAAGAATGATATACCTGAGAAGTAAGATTTCAACCACTGGAGTGTGGTTCATGAAATGTCATTTGCTTTAAGGTTGACAGGAGTATCTGCTGGTTCGTGTCATCTAAAGAAGTGGGTGAATCCAACAATTTTACAACTGATGACTTGGAAGCTGGTCTAGTGAGTCTCAGTGCTTGAACAATCGAGATCAGAACAGTCTAAAGGTCCACTGTTTAAGCCAAACCAATTTCATCAAGTTCTAGTAGAAAGACATGATTTAGATAAACGTTTTAACATTTTATTGTGAATTGTTCAGATAAATGCAAGTTCAGTTACTTTCCTTTTCTAAAGTCCTTTGGCAAAACCACATCTATGATGCAGAGAGGACAAGGCCAACCTGGTGGTGGTGGGGAGGATGGAGGGGAACTTCCACTATGTAACCTGTGGACAGCGAAAGAGATTGTTTAAATGGACTTATAGCATGATTGATTGTTATAGGCTGAAGGGAAAATTATTATGAATGGCGTGGCATTAAATGGTAGAACGTTCACTTCCACTCACTTTAATTCTTTGATGTGTACAATGATTGGCGTTCAGTACATGACATGATTAGCTGCTGAATTCAAGTCTGCTTTCCCACGATGGCCAGAGAAAGATGTGAACTGCACTTGTCATAAATCACAATTTATCAGTATTTTCAAACAAATAATGTTTATTTTAAGTTTCAGACATTTAAATACACATAAGTACTATCAAATCATAACATTTATGGTTTCTAAAATATGCGCTGGTGTCTATGAAGATTGCAATAATCTTCTTTGCAATAATCTTTACAAAATTATAAAAGTATGTATCTGGCTTAGAGTGTTTACACTTATTACAATATTAAAATTACATTAACATTTCATTTGCTAGATTGTTTTCAAAAGAAAGATGAACATATGTAGTTCATCGCACATGAGGCAACAATTTTAAAAGCATTGCAATGTCAAGTTTCTTGAATAACTACACAAAGCTAGATCTGATGAAAAAAAAAATCAATTATGAGTCAGATCTCCCATGATTTTAGCATGCAGAGCTCTGTTTGTATGATGCACTTTTCAGAGCAATCATTCATGTGATTTCAGTTGTGATTTCAGTCCCTTTTATCAGATGAACACAGACAGCGAGGCAGGTTTTAACCAGATTTATATAAAAGCGCACATCTTGGCCAGTCTATCATTTTCTCTTTTGTCCCTCACTCATGGCCACACACAGCGTACAAATAAACGCTGCTTGGGCTACAGGCACCTGTCGCTCTTGATATTAATTGACATCTTTGTGATGGCAGGAGCCCCAGACTGTGGCGATTTTGTCAGGATATGGCTAATAGGTTCTGGCAATCTGCTACACTAAGTGCTGGAGAGATTTGATCAGGATGAAGCGGCATCAGAGCCTTGCTTCACCTCCTGCGTTTCTTCAGCTCTGCTGCCCTGAGGGAAAAAATGAATCCCAGGAACAGAGGGATTCTCAGGGTATGGGATCCCGCAGAGCATCCATAAACAATTACTAGAAGCTTGCAGGAGGTGCTGGTGTATATGTCGCTTTGAAGTAACCAGGTTATTAGGTTTAGAAATTTACCAGAAATTGTAATTCTGCCTTGTTTTATTGATTCGCATGATGTCCTAAACCTGTATTGACTAATTTAAAAAAAATCTGTATCTTTGGCTAATTTGACAAGATTGGTTTTATAGTATTATTGTATATGGGGAAAACGTTTTGTCCAATTTTGAATTAAAATTAAATTACAACTTGGAGAGATGATTTGCTTTAAAATTCATCTAACCACCCTAACATTGCTGTCAAATCAGTGTTATTTTTTTTTGTATACATTTATCTACAACCCCAAATCAGAAAAAGTTGGGACAGTATGCAAAACACAAATAAAAAAGAAAGAAGTGATTTCTAAATTTACTTTGACTTGTATTTTTATTGCAGACAATACAACAAACATTATTTAATGTGTTATTCATGCTTTTTATTTTATTTATTTTTATTTTTCAGAATAAACACATTTCAATTTTGGTTCTTGCAACACATTTCAAAAAAAGTTTGAACAGTAAAGCATTTATCACTTTGTAATGTTGCCATTCCTTTTTACAACACCCTACAATCATTTAGGGACTGAAGACACCAAATGACGTGTTTCAGGTGTAATTTTGTCCCATTCTTCCTGCAAACAAGTCTTAAGGAGGGCAACAGTACAGAGTTTTCGTTGTCGCATTTTCTCTATTGGAGACAGGTTGGGACTGCAGACAGGCCAGTCAAGTACCTGTATCCTCTTCCTCCGCAGCCAGGACTTTACAAGTAATGTGTGCAGAATGTGGTTTTGCATTGTCTTGTTAAAATATGCATTGGTGTCCCTGGAAAAGAAGGCAGCATATTGTGCTCCAAAATCTCTATGTACTTTTCAGCATTAATGGTTTTTTTGGTCCGGAGCACACAGCATCCATTTCTCTAAAAAAATACCTGAAATTCTGATTCATCTGACCACAGTACACGTTTTCACTGTGTGATGGTCCATCCCAGATGCCTCCGATCCCAGAGAAGTCGATTGTGCTTCAGGACACTGTGAACATAGGGCTTCCTTTTGGCACAGTACAGTTTTAAGTGGCATTTGTGGCTGTAACTACATATTGTGGTGCTTGACAAACATTTTCCACACTGTCCCAACTTTTTCTCATTTGGGGTTGTATAAAGTAAATGTAATTTAAGGGCTGTTCATTTAATGTGTTAAGTAGATTAATTAGTAATGCAAAAAATAATGTGTTAAAATGTCTAATGCACATTGCCCCACCCCTTTAAATATTGTCCTAGAATAAATAAATAAAAATCATTATTAATGTTAAGTGACAGGCTTGTTCAATAAAAATTGTAATAAAAGCTATTAGATATATTTATATTACTAAACCGTAATGGCTTTATTCTCATTATTACTTTTACAATTACTATTATTATTTATTCAAGAAGACTGATACAAATATAGCAGCAAATAAATATATTATGACACCTGGTAGCACAAAATTTTGCAGCATAAAACAAAACTCAAGGTCTCCTAATATGTAAGAACACTGTGTCACTGCTCTTTAAATTAATCACAAACTGGTCTACTTTAAAGCACCCAGTAGATTAAGCTTGTCCTCTTGCGGCTGCGAACCAATTTAAAGGCTGATTAATTACATGATATACACTAAATCTCTGAAGCACAACCCTGGAACCTGTACGTGCCCCTCGACCCACATGTCTTTAGACAGTGAAGACATCGTTGACATGATCCTTCTCTGAGCGCGTTTATGTAAGTCAGCATAGCCTGAAACATCTACAGGCCCAGTATCAGTCATTAGATTAATGAGCACATCCCTGGAGATCCTTCATGCAAAACAAAGATGTCACAACAGGCTGTTCTTCGTGTCCAGATCTGTTCGTCCCCAAGCAGCAGTGCTGACAGGCTTCAAGAAGTCCTTCTGCACATTTGTTACTATGTAGTGGACAAATAACTATTTTCAGTACCGCTGTGACCTTAAAATGACTTGGGTATGTGACTTGCCTCTTTACAATTTAAAGGGGTGGTCCAGAATGTAATTTTAAGGCTTGGCTGTGTTTATAAGATGCAAAGCAATGTGTGCTCATGCTCCACTTGTAGAAAATCACATAATTTTTTTTTTATATATCATACTTTGATTATATACAGCTACTCTGCTAACATGAAAACGACTGTCATATTTCCTAGTTCCTCTGAAAGGCCCACCCTCAAGAGACTCTGATTGGTTAGCTAACATAATGTGCTGTGATTCGCAGATCGGCTCCACGTCACCAGTAAAGCATCCCGCCTTCACATGCATGCGCTTTGATTCTGCTGTGTAAATAGTGTCAATCAGAGTAGCTGTTAGCAGTATCTGTTTGAGCCTTAATCAGACAGAAAATGAAAAGGATGAACCTCATGCCTGCTCTCTAAAATAAAATCTTAAGTTATTAAATAAAAACAAGTGTCTGTAACAAGTGAAAATAGGATGTGGCTCCTTTAAGAGAGAATCGCCATTTTATGTGTGTGTGTGTGTGAACAGTCTGTAGTTGCATGTAACACGAGAATCGCATGTGTACGGGACCGATGTTTCTTTTTATTTTTCTCTGATGCTGGAATTAAGTTATTTTTCTGTAATTTACAGTGACGCTGTTGACAGTAGAATAAAGCGCAAGATGTGGAATGTGACCCGTGTGAGCTTTGATTGATTTTTATGCTGCAACACGAGTTAGGCGTGCTATCCTGTATTTTTTTACCTAACTAAACGCGTTACATGTCTTTTACATATATTCGGAATAAGCATGTGTAAGTAATATGAAATGTTCACATATCTTTTTTGAGTTCATTATCTGATAGAATGCAGGGAAAGCGGCCACATAGAGAGACACTGCACGCGCTGCTGAAGATTGTGGGTGTTTACAGTGGTTTGACTGATAAATATGAATTTGTAGTTAAATTGTTAGCTGTGCCAAACAGCATTTCCCGTTGTTTACATCCTTGCTACAACATACGGTTAGCGCTAGACACTGTGCATGTCATAGATCAATTTTAACAATTTAAAAATACTTACAGGTTGTGGCTCAAAATCCACAGCTTCTGCTTGTTGAAGCTGCTCCTTTGAGGAGTTTTTAGCCGAATCCAGCACTGAACTGCGAGAGATTCTGGAAGCTGTCCTTTGTCAAATGCTTGCTCTATATGTTTTTATAATTCTCTGGAACATAATTGAAATTAAACTGTAAGCACTTCTGTCTTTGTGTCATGTCCCTTGGAAGCCCAAATACAGAAACAGAAGAAGCTCTGTGGAAATAGCAGCGTTTGGATGGCATTTTAGCTTTCTCTGCTGTAACATTACAGTGCCTCTGGCCACGTCTCTTCGCTGCGCAGGGTGTGTGCACGTGGTAAATGCATGTAACCGGAAATAGGGCTGTGACGGTCCCCGAGACAACCGCGTCACCGCGGTGGTCATTTGCCACCGTGGTTGTCCATGCCACCGGCGGTAGTACGTGACGTCACGCACTGAAATTTCCGTTATGTTGCAAAGTATTGCATTTCTGTTAGAATATAACATTAGGCGCGATTCAGCAAGTTCAAGTTCAGCCATTAATCTCGTTGGAAAACCAAATGTTACATCGCCAATCTGGGAACATTTTGGATTCGTGCTAAATGAGAAAGGTGAACCAATAAATAAAAGAAGCTATTTGTAGGGTTTGTTTAAAAAAAAAAAAAAGTGTTAAATGGGCAAACATGTCGAATCTCCACAGCCATCTCCGGTCATGTCACCCAGCCACGTATAATCGATCCTGTCTTCTGAATGCAAAGGCGCAGCTAGTCAGCCATGTATCGCAGAGGCCTTTTCAAAAATGGGCAGATAAAAAAGAGAAAGTGATAAATGGAAGACATTGACGATTTTGGTCCCTCTTGTTCCTTTCATTTAGGCTATTTATTCACTTATTTATTACTTTGCATTACTGCTTAAGTTATATTGACTTAGTCCAGTAATATACTTTTTATAGTAGTAATAATAATAATAATAATAATAATAATATGCACAGTTTCGCTATTACTGATTTTATCAATGAAGGTAATGCAACGATACCGTTTATTAACGCAGACGAAGCATGGCTTCAGCGCCAGATGAGTGGTTTAAATTATATTTTATTCTCCTTATTTATTTCCGTTTTATTTCAAACAACATGAATGAGCCTGTCTACCCTAGATTATCACTCAGCCTACCTACCGCGGCAAATCCACTTACTCAATGCACTATATACCTATTTCATTTATAACACTGTAAACGTGACTTTGCAGGCCGATCATCTTTAAACTCAAAAGGCATTTATTAGGTGTCCTAACTTGAGAATGCTGCTGCATAATGGAATGTTTCTTTTCACAACTGTAAAACATAAAAAAGGGTTTTGCGTTTTGTCAATTTTATAGCTTAGTTTTAATAATATGAATAATAATAAATTATAATATTAATTATATTGTAGACTACTGTAGGACTGTGCAGTGTCTAACTAAACATTTTTAGTAGGGTACTCTAATATTAATCCCCTACTAAAAAACTAATGTGAAAATGACTGGCAGTTGCGTCTCTGCTAAAATTAATTTAACGGCAAATTTCTTTAGCGTTTTTTTTCCCTTTAGAGCTCAAAAGAGTTGTATTTAAAGACTTAGTTAACCAAAACATGAAATTAATTAGGCTGCTTTCTATGGTTACGCCTTCATGTCATCCTAGTGCAGTTTTCTCCCGTGTGAGTTTAGAGTGCGCCTCCGCCGCCGCGTGCGCGTTTTAAAGGCTATATACAGGCGCACCCTGAACTGACGCGGGGACCAGATCTCTGGACTATTGCTTTAATTTCACAATTTTCATAATTTAATTGCTTTTTCATATTATGAAATAGCTAAATTTGTGTTCTGAAGGTTGGAATGACAGAAGTGTTAGTAATTAATGACGAAAAGAATTTTCACTTTTGAGTGAACTTCTGTCAAAGATTTTTACAGCATAATTGACCCAACCCCCCACCACCACCGCAACACCGGCGGTTGTTGGTGACTTCCCACCGCGGTAGTAAAAAATTGTCACCGTTACAGCGCTAACCGGAAACCCTTGTGATCTTACTAGCCTGGATGTATTTTTTTGTAGTCCCCAAAGTTCGTTTGCTGTAGGCTTTGCTAAGATAACTCTGTAAAAGCCAATGTCTCTCTTTGCATTGAACTTTGAGCATATTACATTCAGAGATGTTGTTTATGTTCACACAGCTACATTACACATCAACTAAAGTTTAAAATGTGATATCGTGGACCACCCCTTTAACCTTGGAAAATCACTGTGAAATTACCTGAATGCATTTTCTGATGATAAACGTGCTGTTTACACAAGAAATGTAATTTTATCTTTTTTTCTGGTAAGAAATTACTTTTACACACCGTGTTGTCTTCATTCATCTCAATTAGGCACACTTTAGTTGCACTCTCTTTCACTTTTGAGAGATAGGTGTAAATGCAGAGTAGTTACTAAAATAATTCAGTTACTATGGAAGTATGCAACATCCATCTAATCTCTGTTTACACAAATATAAAGCAATAGAGCTCATTTTTAACTCTGGAAGCTTGTTTCAGCCATGGAATATTGTTTAAAAAAAAATGTTATTTCAACTGTTTGTCTCACAATTGTCAAAGTCTTGCAATTGCAAGTTTGCATATATAAATTCTGACCTTTCCTCTGAAAACAAACACGCACAATTGCAAGTTATAATTTCATATCTGTCAGTTAACCTTTTGTAATAGTGACTTTTTATTAGTGGTTATGGTATGACCAAAATTCTATTTCACGGTATGAGGAATTTTATATATGTTGAGTATATTCGTATTCCCAATAAATGTTAGCTTCTTCCAATAAATTAAAATCAGATGTGTGATTTTATGACTCAATCATCTCTGCATTAGTGTTACAGTTACATATTGTCCTATATTTTGATCAATATATAAAAAAAAAACCTAAACATTTTATGACATAACTTCATTTTACTTGTGTATTTTACTTTCATTTTCCTTGCCTAATGTGAAATATTTGTGTTACAAGGGGGAGGCTGTTATACACAAGTGACTGTTTAACTTATTGAGGGGTATTGTATATCTAGTTATTCTGTACTCATAAGCGTTTCAGGTTGGTATTCCTAAACAGTTCATCAAAATCACCTCAGATTGCTGACCTGATCTTACTACGAGCACTCGAAAAATTTTAATCTGAAAAAAAAAATTATAATAAACTGACAATTGCAATTTGTATCTCATAATACTGAAAAGACGTTGGAATTGCTAAACAGAATTGTGAAGAAGGAGAAGCTAACAATTGTGAGAAATAGGAAGAAAAGAAAGAAGAAAAAAGCTTGTGAGCTATAAACTCAGAATTTATACTCAAAAATTCAGAATTGCAAGATGTAAACAATGCTAAGGGGAAAGGTCTGAATGCAAAATATGAAATCAGAATTACTAAATTAATTGCGAGAAATAAAGTCACAAAGTTGAAATAAAAGGTTTTATTTTGATTAAAGTTTTTAATGGCAATTTACTAGTAAAGACTGACATTGACTGTAGATTTTTTTGTAG
Organism: Danio jaintianensis; assembly: GCA_903798115.1. Taxonomy (NCBI): domain Eukaryota; kingdom Metazoa; phylum Chordata; class Actinopteri; order Cypriniformes; family Danionidae; genus Danio; species Danio jaintianensis. Next base: position 14,515,051 of record CAIGQV010018202.1, read on the forward strand.
GAGAGTCTAAAGTTTGAAAGTCAATGATGAAAACAACCAGCACAATCTGAGTCACCTTGACCACACATTGTGAAATGGAGGGTTAAAACCCCCACCAGAAATTACAGTTCTAGAAGAAAATCAATGATATAGACTGAGATTAAAATAGCCTCCTGTGGACACTCAATGACAAAGAGCTTTCCAACCCTCTATTCAATGTAAGCAAAAGTCAAGAATGTTGCAGACGTGTTTAGACTTCACCGCAGACGTGTTCAGACTCGCGGACGTCCAAAAGTCCAACGGTATCTTTCAATTACAGATAGTACGAGAGGAACAACGTTCAGACCTTTAAAGGTAACATTACACATCTGGAGGGAAGTTCGCTTTAATCTCCAAAGCGAGCTGGAAGCAGCATCATGGGTTTAATTAAGAATGAAATTTCATTTCTGAACTTCTCTTGAATTAACGAAGACAAACTCATTACTAAAGGCTGCATATAAACAAGTCAATTACACAGAGTGTGAGGCATGAAAAACATAATAGCCTATGAAATCACGGTTTAATGCAATTTCAGTTTCATACAATTAAAGCAGAATGAACGTGGGTGGGCCGCTCGGACAGAAGTGAAACAATGGTTGGTGGTGGTGATGGCGGACGGACTCCAGTTGTTTAATGAAGCTCTCATTAAAGCAGATTGACTTCACAGCACTAGAGCGCCTGGAGGAAGAAAGAACCAGAGAATGAGATGAAGAAGAAAAAGGGCATGTGGAGAAAACACTACATTAAATTCAGCTATCAGAGTTTTGCAGGTGGTCTTTAGACCGAGATGCGTATGAACTGGAGTATTTTGAGGTGGTCTGTGTCAACTGTCACATTCTAACTTTAGTGAATATTTGTCAGGTGAGTTAATTATTAAAGGCCACTTTATGTATGATCATATACATCAAAGCCTTGGCTATAAAAAGAAACACTCCACTTTAAAAAAAAAATAGGCTTATTTTACAACTCCCCTAGAGTTAAACAGTTGAGTTTTACCTTTTTGAATCAGCCGATCTCTGGGTGTGGTGGAAGCATTTCTAGCTTAGCTTAGATGAATTTACAAATAACTTACCTGATCTTTCTCTATTTCTAAATGGACCCGCAAACGCAAATGACCTTGATGTAGTTACCAGCAGTATGGATGCTATCTTTACTAACACACTAAATACTGTGGCACCCATCAAATTAAAAAAGGTTAGAGAGAATAAAACTACACCATGGTATAACAGTCATACTCACGCTCTCAAAACAGCAACCCGTGCCCTGGAACGTAAGTGGAAAAAAACTAAATTAGAGGTCTTTATAATTGCGTACAAAGATAGTATGTCCAGCTATAGGAGGGCTCTAAAATCCGCCAGGGCTGAGCACCTCCGCAAACTGATAGAAAATAATCATAACAATCCTAGATTTTTATTTAACACCATTGCTAAATTAACAAATAATCTGTCATCTTTGGAACAAAATGACCCACCGCAAATTAGTAGTGATGACTTCATGAATTTCTTCAGTGATAAAATAGAAGGCTTCAGACAGAAAATAGAAGATGTTAAACTTTCAGCACCGCCTTATACTTCAGATCCATTAAACATTCCGCTGAACCAAAATAATCTACAGTGCTTCAAAATCATAGAACAGGAAGAGCTAGATAAACTTATATAGATAAAATAATAACTTCTAAACCAGATACATGTATGTTAGACCCAATTCCAACTAAATTACTGAAAGAATTGCTACCTGTAATAGCAGAACCTCTTCTTAACCTCATCAACTCTTCTCTATCTTTAGGCCATGTTCCAAATCCTTTCAAGCTAGCTGTTATTAAGCCTATTATTAAGAAACAACAACTGGACCCCAGCAACTTTGCTATTTTCATCTATAACACTCCATTTTTGCATCTCGTTTAAATACACTATGAACAGCAGCTACGCTAATTATTTTCTTTATTCTCTATTTTCACCTGGGGATACTATGCAGCGCCATTGATGTGATCCAAGACCTGTGAAGAGATGATCCCAAGGTATCCATAATCCTGGACCAGGTCGTATCCCGAGCTGATGCTGTGGTCGTCATGGAGAAATGGAGTGCATGAGACTGATTCCTGAATGACCACTGTGATAATGAGTCCCCACATTGATCCTGCTGACCAACCTGACCGCCCGCTGGTGCCCTACTCACACCTGCAGCTTCTCCACGATGGACATCCAGCTTCTTCAGCCTCAAGCGCCTAGACTGCAGCTCTAAACAGGATGTTTGGCCAGACGTAAAATGGTCGTGCCTAACAGAGAATCAGAATCAGAATCAGAATCAGAATCAGAATCGGTTTTATTGCCAAGTGTGCTTACACACACAAGGAATTTGTTTTGGCTACAGAAGCTTCCAGTGTACATAAAGTGACAAGTGACAACACAAAATAAATATGAGGAAAAAAATAAAAAATAAAATACGACAAACATTAAACAGAGATGCAGTTAGACAATAGAGCTCTGGATGATGAATTGTTGTACAGATTTGTTATAAATATACAAGTTTTACAAGTTATAAGGTGCTGTGAACAAATGCGTAGGAGAAAGTATTGCATTGTATACTGTTATAAGGTGCTGTGTACAAATGCGTAGGAGAAAGTATTGCATTGTATACTGTTATAAGGTGCTGTGTACAAATGCGTATGAAAAAGTATTGCACATGTTTATTGCACAGTAGGGGAATAATTAACTGTTCATGAGGTAGATGGCCTGAGGAAAGAAACTTTTCCTGTGTCTGGCTGTTTTTGTGCTCGGTGCTCTGTAGCGCCGACCAGACGGTAACAGTTCGAACAGAAAGTGTGCTAGGTGTGAAGGGTCCAGAGTGATTTTGCGAGTCCTTTTACTCACTCTGGAAGAGTACAGTTCTTGAAGTGTAGGAAGGGTAGTGCCAGTGATTCGTTCAGCAGTCCGGACTATTCGTTGTAGCCTACGGAGGTCGGTTTTGGCAGCTGAGCCTAGTAACTCTCGAGGTTTTTTTTCCCTTCACTTCGTCAATTGGTGAAGTTTTTTTCCTTGCCACTGGCTTGCTCGGATCAGGACTTGTGCTTCGGTGGATTTGCTCTGCGGTGTTTGAACTTTCAGCAGTGAAATTTAGACCACACTGAACTAAACTAAACTGAACTTCAACTCTGAAATCTGGACTTTACTAGAACTATGTTAAGCTGCTTTGACACAATCTACATTGTGAAAAGCGCTATATAAATAAACTTGACTTGACTTGACTTAGCATAGATCATTGAAATGGATTACACCATTAGCATCTCACATTTAAAATGATCTTCTGAATCCTCTTTAGTTACATCTTGTTAGACAGGTGGAAAATGAGAAGCTGTTATTTTTTAGGCTGATATGGCTAGGAACTATCCTAGTTAGTTCTCTCATTCTTGTGTAATAATCAAGGAACTCTGTAGCAGTACTATGGCTGCAGCAGTTGGAAAAAAAAAATGCCTTGTAAAAAAAATCACAAATAATATGCCATTTAAGACCAGCATCAAATTCTCATCAATACAAAAAACGTAGTTTAAATCAAGCCGTATCAATGAAGGAAAAATATTGACAAATAACAGTTTAAAATAGATGGTGTGGAAAATAACATTAGAAGTCTGGTGAAAGCTGTGTTAAATCACATTTATTTCTACTTTAAGGTCAAAAAATGTTGTGTGAGGCCCTGGAATATTTCCTTTATAGTGAGGCCTTGGAGGCGAAAATGTTGAGAATTTTTTTAGGAACAATACATTTTAATGTGTTCACTTAGGTTTCCTCAGAGTGCTCCGGTTTCACCCACAAGTCCAAAGACATGCGCTATAGGTGAATTGGGTAAGCTAAATTGTCCGTAGTGTATGTGTGTGAATGAGTGTGTGTGGATGTTTCCCAGTGATGGGTTGCAGCTGAAAGGGCATCCGCTGCGTAAAACATATGCTGGATAAGTTGGCGGTTCATTCCACTATGGCGACCCCAAATTAATAAAGGGACTAAGCGAAAAGAAAATGAATGAATAAATGAACATTTCAATGTGTTTTTATTTTGGTCCTTTCCCCAAATAAACTAAAACACCTCAGGGTTAATAGTTAATATAAAATAGTTTATAAAAAGTTAATAACCTCAGGGGTTAATGGGTTATTGATATGTCAGTCGTGTTACATAGAATCTTCACCACTCCAAAGAACTGCTGAAGAACTAATTGTGTGTGTGTGTGTGTGTGTGTGTGTGTGTGTGTGTGTGTGTGTGTGTGTGTGTGTGTGTGTGTGTGTGTGTGTGTGTGTAGATTGGACTTTGTGGTGTTTGGCCAAAACAGCTCCCTCAAGGCATTGTAAATGTGGCCAGTGACTGAGTAAACAAACTTTCTAGGAAATGTCTCAAAAAATGTGTTTACCTGAATTAACCCTAGAGTTGTGCCCCGGTCTGCTCTACACTGTGCAAATGTGTGTGGTTTGTGTTCAAGGGCGTTAAAGTGCTGTTGGCTGCAGACAGAATTGTGTGCGTTTGAGTGTGCGTGTGTTGCAAAGTGCTTTGTGGTTGTGTGTGTGTGCGCTTGTGAGTGCTCTGCTGTATAGAGGAGTATATGTTGTGCGTGTGCTGAGAGTTGTTTTGTGGTTACATGTGTGTGCTATGTAGTGTTTTGTAAATTGTGTGTGCTGTATAGTTGTTGTGTGTGTGTGTGTGTGTGTGTGTGTGTGTGTGTGTGTGTGTTCTGTGTAATGTTTTGTGATGGTGAGTGTGTATGATGTATAGTATAGTGGGTTTGTGTGTGTGCGTGAGAGAGAGAGAATGAGTGAGTGTGTGCTGTATAGTTGTTTAGGGGTTGTGTGTGTGTGTAAGGGTGTGTGAGTGTTCTACTATATAGAAGAGTATATGTGTTGTACAGTGTTTAGTGGTTGTGTGCACATATATGTGTGCTCTGTAGTTTAGTGGTTGTGTGTGTGCACTGTGATGTTTTTTGGTTGTGTGTGTTATGTGTTGTTGTTTAGTGGTTGTTTGTATGTCTGTGCTGTACTGTATACATTTGTGTATACAAAAACAATTCAAGTGTTCTTCCTTTTTTTTTTAAAGGGAACATAAAATTTAAATATACCGAAAATGGTGACACTTTCACATCATCTCAAATCATCACATCATGTGTGCTCTGTAGTTTAGTGTGTGTGTGTGCATGTGTGTGTGTGTGTGTGAGTGAGGGTTCTTTTTAGTTTTCTACTATAGAAGAGTGTTTTGTGGTAGTGTGTCTGTGTGTGTGCATGTATATGTGTGTGCTGTATAAATGTTTGTGTGTGTGCTCTGTAGTTGTATATGTGTGTGTGTGTGCACTGTGTAGTGTTTGTTGATTGTGTGTTTTCTGTGTATTTGCTTAATGGTTGTTTGTGTGTGTGTGTGTGTGTGTGTGTGTGTGTGTGTGTGTGTGT
>CAIGQV010018202.1:14520497-14535482 GCA_903798115.1 Danio jaintianensis
TGTGTGTGTGTGTGTGTGTGTGTGTGTGTGTGTGTGTGTGTGTTCTTCATCGGAGGACACTAGAAAACTGAAGCTGAATCTCACTTTTCTGGTCAGAAATATTATGTCTGACCTTTGTTTGCTTGTCGTCTAAATAATCATTGGAGATTTTACTCTGAATTTTACGCACACATGTTGAGATTGTCTAAGTTAATCTATGTTTTGCCCAACCATAATCTTTCTATATTCAGTGACCTTCTGTTAGAGTATAGTTGCTGTAATGTTGTGGCCTATGAACTTTGTGTGAGAGTTTGTTCAAACTACTTAATTAAAATGAGCTGAAACAACATAATTCTTAATGTTTTTTTTGTTTTTTTTGCAAAAACTTAATAGTTTTATGTTCAATCCACTTAAATTTGTAAAAACTAATAAGTTAACTTAATTCCTTCATGCTGTCCCAACACAAATCGATTGTGTGGAACCCAGCATTTTTTTTTATAGTGTTTCTTTGATTAATTGATTGAATCTCTGACTGTAGGTCTTCATCATCTGACACACCGGTTGAATGTTCGGTTAAAACTGTTTTCCCCAACAACACTACATTTTTATTAGTTTTTTTATATTATATTATATTGTGTAATGTACCCATTTTTCACAAAAACAAACGTGTGTGTGTGTGTGTGTGCGTGTGAGAGAGAGAGAGGGAGAGCACACTTGTGAGTGTTCTACTATATAGAAGAGTATTATATTATATTATTTTAAATTATCTAATAAATTAACTTAATTGCTTTTAATAAACCAAATCCCAGAAAGCCATTGACCCACAAATAGATATCGAACAATAAGAAAGACAAACGCAATATTTCCATGCTTTTGGCTTACAATTACATTTTCACATATACACACGACACTAATGACTTACAAATAAATGCACTGGGCATTTCTATTTCAGCTGTCATGATAGCTTTCATAATATAATGTAGTATAGACTTTTAGTTGTTAGCTAAGCTAAAATAAATTTAAGTTAACTCAAATAAAAATAAAAATTTTAAATTGTCAATCTACATACATTTAAATAGTTTATAATGTGATTATTTTGATACCATCAGCAGATCTGTCAACAGCACATACAATTACATACAATTAATGGAAAGTGTTTTTATAAGTGTTATATCAGTTTTGAATTGTATCACCAGAAGCATATATTAATATGTCCGGAGAATGAATTCTCTGGTATCTGACACAAATCCATTTTATGCCGTTATGTATTCACTTCTGTTTTTCAAATTGAAAAGAGTTCACGCTCTCTTTTTGTACAATAATTTTTGTGTCTGGCACACAATCGATGCACCAACAACTCCGTAATGACACTCCAGTACCTCTAATGGGTTCTCTATTAGTGTTATGTGCCCTTTTCCTCAGTGAAGATGTCAAACTGTACATAAGACACTTTGGTCATCATCAGGACACACATTATCCTAAGTGGATGAACATGGGACAAATCAATTCAGGTTGGTAAACAACATTGTGGATTATGTGTTATGTTAGTAGGTACACGTAGATTCATTTTAGTTAGTATGTAGATTATTTTAGACTAATTTCCGCATACAGATGTATGTAAGACAAATGTAGAAAAACAAACATGCTGTGTTGCAGTTTCTGTCTTCTTTACATTTAGATACGTTTAAATAATAATTGAATTATTGATAAAGAGAAACATATAGCACCCAGCATCGACCTTGATGTCAAAACGATGTCAAAAATGTGAATCGATTTGATGTCAAAACCTTGACGTCCATTTGACATCCACGCATTAAATAATGACAAAAAATATTATAGTAAGAAAAGTTCTGAAATCTGAAAGCTTCAGTTACAAACATACAATATATTTAGATAGTTTATTTATAGAGTTTATTTATTTTATTTTTTAAATGAAGAAAAGCAGTTTCTGTCTCATTTACATTGTTATTTTTATTAAAATAAAAATACTTTTTACTTAATGTTGTTGTTTCAGTCCTATTCATTTTTTTTTATAAAACTTTATCTGTTTAATAAAGATTTTTTTTCTTATTTTGACATTTTGGTCTCCTTTACTTTGTTTTTATATTTATCCTTGAGCGGGTCATCAAGTTTTGCAATAATTGTTGTTGCAGTAGTTGTGACCGTGGACTCAGTATTACAGTATTACTCAGTTTTGAACTGTTTTCCATATTAATCTGCCACATGCCAGGTTTGGAAACACTGGTATTAGCATCTGAGGTGACAGTAGCATTATCATCACGCTGACGGTTATGTTCTGTCTGATTTACTCCAGTTTAATGTTCCTTTGTGGCATCATGACGATCGCCTGCTTCAAAAAGTGAGTCCAAACTCATAGCAAACAGCAAGCACCACAAAAGATAATGAGCTCCTCGATCGAAAATAATGCTACTTGAATACAATACCCCACACCGACTGATTAGCACGACCGTTCTTTAGGAAACGGCACCAGCATATTGGATCTGTCATTTTTATATTTATCAAATTTGAATGAGACCCATAAATCACGACATCCATGTGTGCTCAAAATGGACATGTAAATGTTGTTGTGTCCCTCAGCTGAAGCGAGTGGTGGCTCTAGGCCAGAGAGATTTGGCAGGCTCTGGCTGTAGCGGGATGAGTGAGTCTGGACAGGCTGATCTCTGGGGTCCCGTGTGGCTCTGAAGTCCGTTTTAACTGGCGTGTAAAAAGAGGATTCATTTACAGCCTGTGTCTCTTTAACGGCTGACAGAAGAGCTCAGGGGAGGATCAGAGAGCAGCGCTGTCTCATAATCACACACACACAAAACCGCTAAACAACTATATACCACACACACACATTTAAACATTTATACAGCACATACATACATACATACATACATGCACGCACACAACCACAAAACACTGTACAACACATACACTCTTCTATATAGTAGAACACTCACAAGTGTGCTCTCCCTCTCTCTCTCACACACACACACACACACGTTTGTTTTTGTGAAGTGGGTACATTACATAGGTTTCCATTGATTTTATACAGCACAATTTATCCTTGAGCGGATAAATTTATCCTTGAGCGGACTGCACAGAGGGGCAGTCGTGGCCTGGTGGTTAGAGTGTTGGACTCGTGATCCGAAGGTTGCTGGTTCGATACTCGGTACCAGCGGGAATTGGGGGTGGGGGGAGTGAATGACCAGCACTCTCCACCACCCTCAATACCACGACTGAGGTGAGTCCCTTGAGCAAGGCACCGTTCCCCCCAACTGCTCCCCGGGCGCCGCAGCATGGCTGCCCACTGCTCCAGGTGTGTGTTCACGGTATGTGTGTGTTCACTAACTGTGTGTGTGCACTTGGATGGGTTAAATGCAGAGCACAAATTCCAAGTATGGGACACCATACTTGGCCACACTACACTTCACTTCACTTCACTTCACAAACCGTATTTTGTATTGCCCTAACCCCACCCTACCCCTAAACCCAACCATCACAGGAAACAGTGTACAGCTTTACTCTCTGATTAAACTCATTCTGATGAGATTTGTAAGCTTTTTGAGAAATGATGACATCAGCTGTGTTCTATTTCACCTCTTTTTTGTAATACCTGTGTCATACCTATGTCATTATACAGATTTGTGTCCTGACATGTCACAAAAACACGTACACGCATGCACACACACATACACACAAATGCCTATTTAATTACTCAGTAGTTGCTGAGACAATAATTACTGAATTAGGTAATGAATAACTTTATTTACTGATCAAAATTATTTCAGAAATTGAACTACTAATTTAAATGTTTAATAATAATAAAACCATAAAAAGAGCATATCTAACCAACCTGGAGTGGTCTTCATCCGGATACCCACTCTTTCAGTGTTAGAAGACCAGAGTGAATCTCTTTTCTTTAGCTGATAGAATTGAACAGAGAATGTTAGTGATAAAAGGTCAAGTGTTGAAGAAAAAGATGAATCTTTAGACTTCTAAAGAACGACTAAACTAAAGACTCTTTGACAACCCGGATAGCAAAAGCAATCAAAATCAACAGTACAGGATTAATAAGCAGCAAGTCATTACACAATGCATTTATTTTTAAGATTAATGCTACTAGACATATATACTGAATTATTGAATATCGGCATATCATGATAATGAACATTCACAATATTGTTTGGTTATTATACCTGGTAATCTTATTTTTCAGCTTAGGTCAATATCGTGATAATAATAATCGTGACAATCTGATATTGCAAAAGCCTATAGAGTGTGTTAGTGTTAGATTTAAATGGTTAGATCAGGGGTTTTATACTTTTTTAAAATAGAGACACTAGTACATAGAATACAGAGTGTTAGACTGTTAAGTGTTAATGGAAAAAATGTGTTTTTAGTTGTTTCTTGGAATTGGCTCAGCTGCTCGGCTTGGCTTGGGTTAAAGTCGCTTGTTGAATTATGTATTTGATCAAATTAAACATTGCAATACGTGAAAGAAATGTAAAGAAAGTCATTTAAAAAAACTACAAAACATTTAGGGACTACAAATCCTGCCTGCACCTATTTCAAAGCTGTGATCTTTCCAGCTGCAGTCATTCTTTAGCTGTATGTCTTTCTCAATGGCCACTTTCTCGTTTTCTCTCAGCAGTACCAGTTTCTCACTTTTCTATCTCCAATAACGATAATGATTTCCTGTCTTTTTACTGTAAAACATTAAATTACATGCACAAAAAAATCAACATATAGACAAGGTGATAATTAAAGCATAACAGACAACTTTAGGCTTTACTGGCAAGGCTCTGATGTTTCTGACAGTCATGCTGCTCCATTTCCAGTCCCACACATTCACCACCAATGATGCCTGAGTCAACAATCAAATTATAGAAGGCTTGGGTGATTAATCTAAGTGATTTTGATAGTGAAGCTGGTTCGAGTAATTTTTCAGCATGTGCTTTCAGATTGAGTAACATTTACAGAGTCGTAGTTCACTGACAAACTACGCAAAATTATGCTTAAAATTGATTTATTCAGATAAAGATGATAACATGTTTGCATTGCTTGATTGCATTGAACTGCGGCTCAATATTGCTGCTTCATCTGAAAGCCTGTCAAAATATCCAATGCTATCTCACGCCAAATTGTAACTTTTTGATTTAATGGCTAATTCATATGAATTCAGTCGTATGAAAATGTACGATTTTTAAAAGGAGGCGTGGCACCAAATCCCACCCCTAAACCCAACCGTCATTGGGGGATGAGCAAATCATACTAAAAATGTATGAATCCGATCATGCAAGTTCATACGAATTAGCCACCAAACTGACAAAATGAACAAAATGAACCAATCTGCTACTATAAAATCTACCAATTTAATGAGGAGAAAAAAACATAGACAATATACATTAATGCATAGACAATATACATTTAGCACACACCAACAAATGTTCACATACAGTCATAGGAAAAAAAAAGTTTTAAACTTCATGCAATCTGTTCCTGGCATAAAGATGTGAAACTCAGTAAAAAATAAATCTATTTGAAGCCTCATTACAGTAAAGCTAAACATGATTTTGCATATTTATATTGTTCTTATTTGAACATTTGATGCAATTTCATTTTGTTCCAGTCTGGGTGCAATTTCTGTCTGTTTACAAGCTCAAAGACATTCATGTCATTGCTAATGACGACAAAGGAAAATATTATCTGCATGACTGCCTGATTACCTGATTTGTACGATTTTATTCATCGAATTATTCATTAAAAATGTTGCAGGCGGCGTTCAGGATATTCAGCCTCACTGAATTTATCCCAGAGTCTTTACCTCGGAGGCACAGGCGCACTTTTTAAAGGTTATGTATATGAATTACATCAGACAATTACTCAATTTCTGAATCAAACGCTTTGCTCACTGAGTCCTATAATGAAAGGGGATATTTTAATCCTTTGGCGGAATACAAAATCTCGGATGTGTGTTCTTTTGACAGCCAAATATTACAGACAGCAACAGCGGGCTCTTGACCTTCGGAAATAATTTGTCTTGAGCACATCAGATCCCTTTTGCGGATCAAATATTTCTCCCTTTGTATCTGTTAGTCCGCATCACCCAGCTTGTCTCTCTAAATACTATATTTAAATGTCTACATCAAAGTGTTTGTGATAGTACAATGCGTCTCTCGTTTCCTCCATAATCACCAAGATGCTGCTTTTCATATTTTACATTTTACATTTCCCTGAGTTGCTATTAGCTGTATCTATTGACGTCCCTTATTTCTCATCCCAAGACACAAAATAATCTAATTGAGCCATCAATTCCTCGCCCATTTACAGCACGCGTTGCTTCATTATCATTTGATAGTAGTGATCTTATTCTACAGGGCGATGATTATGAACGTCAGACCCCAGAGGCCATGAGAAATGGAAATAGTACATGCAAATAATTTCTGAGTAACAGGTTTGTTAAGAAGCATGAGATGTCGGTGTGGGTGCGTGCGTGCGCGTGCGCGTGTGTGTGTGTGTGTGTGTGTGTGTGTGTGTGTGTGTGTGTGTGTGATTAAATCAACAACACTGAGGTCTTTCTGCCCTTCTGATGTCAGTCTAAGATTTTTTTATGGTTGTGGTCATTACTTGTCTTAAAATAGGTATGGTTGGGTGTATGTGGCAGTATGAATAGTTCTCTACCAATATTTATTTCTATTAATATTTGATTACTTTCAAATTATTATTGGAGTTATTGATTCATATTGGATATTTGTGTAGAGATGTAGATTAAATCTACTTTACATTTTAGATTTAAGTATCTTTGAGTGTGTATATTTTAATATTATTTATTTATGTAGACAATATAGTATAATTGTAATATCAGGCATATTAGGAAGATAATTATTGGCTTATTTATCCTGCTTATTCAACATATTTGTGATTTGTAGGCTTTAAATGTTTTATTTTTCAATTATTTAGATAGAATAGTACAGAATCAGCTTTTACAAGACAGTAGTTTTCAGATAGAATTTTAATAATGCAGCATTCCTAGTTTTTTTGGTTTTTTTCTTGTATCCAGATGCATCATTACTCGCATGATGTGACTTTTAGGTGTTAATGTTGTATTTCATTTATTTAGACAAAATTATATATAATTTCAATCATATAACTTATCAGTCAGATATTTTATATTGGTGTATCTCTACTTTTTGTTTCCTGATTACTTAATGTCATTGCTAGTTTTAGGTAAATCAATTTTAGGTTTTATTGTTCTACTTTTAATTTAATTATATTAAGAAAAAGGTTTTTTTTTTATATCCTGATTATGTTGATTATGCTGAAAATGCGGGGATGTCATAACCCAACTCTGTGTCAAACGGACAAATCAATTTCAGATTTTAATTTAATACTCAACCCAATGTTGGATTACAACAAGCCAGCATTTTTTAGAGTGAACTTATATTTAAATTTTATTATTTAATTTTGTTCATTATATAATATATTTTTTATATGTTTCCTGATTACATAATGTAATTATTCAGCGAATCAGTTTTATGCTTAATGTTTAGTTTCCCTGTATTTATTTTAGAATAAAAATCTTTTTTTTGTATCCATTATAACTAATATTTTATGACTCCCATCCTGTATCTTAAGTAGGCCAAAATGATTTGTGTTAGTTAAATTTAGCATTCACAATTTCCCCACTGCAGTTTCCTGTCACGTCTCATTTAAAGACGCGAATTAACCATAATAATTCCAAAGAAAGAAGCCAAATGTTTATGGGCCAGTGGGACTGTTTCCAACCAGCCTGACTGTGTGATATAATATCCACAAACAATAACACCTAGTGCCAGCGGGGGCTTTAAAATTTGATTTGATCTGGATCTTGACTGCATATCTTCTGTTTGTGGGTAAATGTGGCCGCAGCTTGACACATATATATGCAGTGTGACAGGAAATCGAGGAAGACTTGCTGACATGCTTACAAAAAATTAGGTCGTAATCATGTTTGAAACACTGCATTAAGATCATAATGAGGACTAGGACCAAAGTCCTTCACTTCATCCAATCTGGGAATATATACATAAAAGCAAGTACATTGAGAAAGAAAACTGTCCTGCACATCTTAAGCGAGCTTAGCCATTCAGACAGACTAGACTAGAGAAGTAAGTTTTGCTTTGAAAATCAACCAGTTCCTGTCTCTCTGGTGGTGAAGCCCATTTCCTGTAGCTCTGCTGCATCTGCTGTAGTCTGACTCTTTCTGTAAAGACTGTTCACTTTTCACTGATATGGATTTTTTTATTATAGCAGCAACTTCTAAACTTCTTCTCTTTTTATGGCTGATACGAGGTAAGAAAGGCTTTCGTTTTTCATCCACAAATAAATATTTAGTTAACTTTGAAACTTATCCATCATAAGAATAGTAGATCAGCAAAGTGACACTCATGTTTTTGTTCTTTCTACTGTATTAATTTACTCAAAAAGGCATTAATTCATACATAAAGTGACCTGACGGCTCCTTTTCTATGATGAGTATACCTTTAAATCATGTTAAAGGGATAGTTCACCTAAAAATGAAGATGTATGCACTATTTACTATTATCACAGTCAAGTGGTTCCAAACCTTTGAGTTTTACTGTAATATATGCTGGGTTCTACACAATCAATTTGTGTTGGGACAACATTAAGGAATTAAGTTAACTCATTAGTTTTTACACATTTAGGTAGATTGAACATGAAGTTGTCCCCCAAAAAACTCCATAATTGTGTTGGTTCAGCTCATTAGTTTCTCTGAAGCACTTTACAATCTCTTTACAACACATATGTCAAAGTCAATGCCCGCTGGTCAGATCCGGCCCGCGAACGAGTTATCTATGGCCCCCGGGATGACATTTAATTACTATTGAAACCGGCCCGCAGGCTGCAGCCGCCCGCTGGTGTTTTGCATGCACCGACACTACATATTCCCACAATGCAACAGTAGCCCGTGAACTCACTGCAGCGCAGCAAACGGGCCTCTGCTTCATTATTCGTCAGAAGTCAGAGCAGATGTCAACTTTCAGCTACCCCCTCCCCAAAAATGTCTTAACGGAAGGTGGATGCTGAGAACAGGCAGTTTCAAGCCAGGTGGGAGGCAGAGTACTGTACATGTTCACGGAGGTAAAAGGCAAACCTGTGTGTCTTCTGTGTGGAGAAAGTTTGGCTGAAATGAAAGAATATAATCTAAGAAGGCACTATAAAACGTCTCAGAAACATCTTCCGACTCTATTGATGTTTATTTTTCAAAAGTGCAGATAAGAGCCATGAGAAAGAATACAACTGATTTGATTTTTTTTTTTTTTATTCTTTTTTTACTATTTAAAAGCAGTGATTGGTAGGATCATAGAGCAGCACAATAGTGCATTTTCAGTTTATAATGCATGCAATTTCATTTATTTATCTTGATATTAAGGAACATATTTTTTTATACTTTTTTGCTATTTGCCAGTTGAAAATGTTTAACCTTGAAATTATTGACAGAGCCATAAGAAAATATTGCTTTATTCATTTAATGTACAGGATGTGATTTTTCTTTGAAGGAAGTTTTTGTCCATGTGGCTGTTGAAAAATGTTTTAACTAGAAATTACTAACAGCCATAAAAAAACATTGCTTTATTCATTTAATGATTAAATAATATACACTGTGTTCTTGGTTCAATAGGCTATGTGCAATCATTTCAATATGTTTTAACAAACATTGAACCAGTCTGGCCTCCGGCTTGTAGCAAATTTGTTTTTTTGGCCCTCTGTGATATTTGACTTTGACATCCCTGCTTTACAAAGATACTAACTCATTCTGATACCCCAAAAAGCTAGTCGTCCACAAAAAACAATGCATGACTGGACATAATGCAGATAATCTCAATGGGCAATCAGTTTAAGACTGATTCATGATTTTTTTTGCCAGCTCAGCACTGAAACGGGTAAGGATCTGTATCTCAGCATAGTGTCAAAACATTTATGAGAATTTGGACTGAAAGTCCTGCAGTGACCAAACTCCCATCAGTAAAAAAAAAAAAATGAACCTTTGCAAGTTTAATTTAGTTTGAGTCTGATAGAAAAGTTTATGTTCACCATCACAATGAAGAAAGACTGAACCCAATGTCAATGAAAGGTGGAGGAGGAGGTTTATTAGTTGGAGGATGTTTGTGGAGAGTTTGGCCTCTTCTCCAGCAACATGTTAGAGACTAGTGTTCACCTGTGAGAGACTAGTAATGTCTGTTAGAGACTAGCGTTTACCTGTGAGAGACTAGTGATGTCTGTTAGGAACTAGTGTACCTGTGAGTGACTACTAATGTCCCGTCAGAGACTAGTGTTCACCTGTGAGAGACTAGTGATGTCTGTTAGAGACTAGTGTTTACCTGTGAGTGACTAAGGAGCAGGTGGAGGTAAGAGGGCAGTGCCAGTGGCTGTCCTGTAAGCAAGCATCAGTGATTTGATCTTGATTTGAGCTTCAACCGGTAACCAATGCAGAGAGATAAAGAGAGGTGTCATATGGGCTCTCTTTGGCTCATTGAAGACTAGACAAGCTGCAGGGTTCTGGATCATCTATTGAGGCTTGAGAATGCAGGATGGGAGACCAGCTAGAAGAGCATTTCAGTAGTCCAGCCTTGAAATGACAAGTGTCCACAAGTGAGAGACTAGTGATGTCTGTTAGAGACTAGTGTTCACCTGTGAATGACTACTAATGTCCTGTAGGAGACTAGTGTTCTCCTGTGAGAGACTAGTCAAGTTTCAAGTTTATTTATATAGCGCTTTTCACAATGTAGATTGTGTCAAAGCAGCTTAACATAGTTCTAGTAAAGTCAAGATTTCAGAGTTGAAGTTCAGTTTAGTGTGGTCTAAATTTCACTGCTGAAAGTTTAAACACTATAGAGCAAATCCACAGCTCCACAAGTCCCGATCTGAGCAAGCCAGTGGCGAGGGAAAAAAAACTTCACCAATTGACGAAGTGAAGGGAAAAAAAAAAAACTAGAGAGAATCTAGGCTCTGTTAGGCATGACCATTTTTCATCTGGCCAAAGAGCTGCAGTTTAGGCGCTGGAGGCTGAAGAAGCTGGACGTCCATTGTGGAGAAGCTGCAGGTGTGAGTAGGGCAGGATCAATGTGGGGACTCGTTTATCACAGTGGTCATTCAGGAATCAGTCTCATGCACTCCATTTTTCCATGACGACCACAGCATCAGCTCAGGATACGACCTGGTCCAGGATTATGGATACCTTGGGATCATCTCTTCGCAGGTCTTGGATCGCATCAATGGTGCTGCATAGTCTCTAGGGACCTCGGAATGAGTATCCCCAGGTGGAAATAGAGAATAAAGAAAATAATTAGCATAGCTGCTGTTCATAGTGTATTTAAACGAGATGCAAAAATGGAGTGTTATAGATGAAAATAGCAGTTAAATAAACAAACATAGAAACAAACATGTAAAGCATATGAGTGTTTCTAACACAATGTTTGGTGTATTGAGGAGTGTGTCCTACAGGTGATGTCGAGCCAGCTCACCTGCGTGGAGCACATTCATGCATCATACCGTTATGCAATGCATTGAGTGTATGCTTTACTAAAAAGATAGGTTTTTAATCTAGTTTTGAACTGAGAGAGTGTGTCTGAGCCTCGGACATTATCAGGAAGGCTATTCCAGAGTTTAGGAGCCATAAATGAGAAGGCTCGACCACCTTTACTCGACTTTGCTATTCTAGGTACTACAAGAAGCCCTAAGTTTTGAGATCTTAAAGAGCGGGTTGGATTGTAGCGAGACAGAAGGTTGGTTAGATAAACAGGAGCTAGATTATTTAAAGCTTTATAGGTAAGAAGCAATATTTTATAATCAATACGGAACTTAACAGGCAGCCAGTGTAAGGAGGATAAAATTGGGGTGATATGATCATATTTTCTAGACCTGGTAAGAACTCTGGCAGCTGCATTTTGTACTAGCTAAAGTTTATTAATAGAGGATGCTGGGCAACCAGCGAACAGAGCATTACAGTAATCCAGCCTAGAAGTCATGAAAGCATGAACTAGCTTTTCTGCATCTGAGATGGATAGCATACTTCGTAACTTAGCGATATTTCTCAGATGAAAGAAGGTGGTTTTAGTGACATGGGAGATATGATTTTCAAAAGTTAAATTGCTGTCTAGTATAACACCCAGATCTTTTACAGTAGAGCTAATGCTAACTTTGTGTCCCTCTAATTGCAGGTCGAGTTGTGAGATCTGCTGTGTACAGGATTTAGGCCCAATAAGTAATAATTCTGTTTTGTCTGAATTTAAGAGAAGGAAATTGTTGGTCATCCAGTCTTTAACATCTTTAATACATTAAGTTAGCTTAGACAGTTCAGACATCTCATCAGGTTTTGTTGAAATATATAATTGAGTATCATATGCATAGCAGTGAAAGCTGATCCCGTGTCTTCTTATAATGTCTCCCAGGAGTAGCATGTATATTGTGAACAGCAAAGGGGTTAAAACTGATCCTTGAGGCACCCCATACTGTACTAGCCTGACCTGTGAAAGCTGTCCATTTATATTCACAAACTGGTAACGGTCAGTTAAGTATGACTTAAACCATTGTAGAGCCTGTCCCTGGACGCCTGTAGAATGTAAGCAATCTATGAGGATATTGTGGTTGATGGTGTCAAATGCAGCACTGAGATCAAGTAAAACTAATAACGAGATGCACCCTTGGTCAGCAGCTAAGAGTAAATCGTTGGTTATTTTCACTAATGGGGTTTCTGTACTGTGATGAGGCCTGAAACCTGACTAAAAAAAACTTCAAAAACATTGTTCATCTGCAGAAAGGAGCATAATTGGGCAGAAACAACTTTTTATTGTTGTTTATTGTTGTATAGTAGTGACGTCTGTTAGAGACTAGTGTTCACCTGTGAGAGGCTAGTGATTTATGTAAAGAGTCCAGTGTTCACCTGTGAGAGGCTAGTGATTTATGTTAGAGTCTATAGTGTTCTTGTGATGTCCTGTGAGATACTAACCTATTCCAGGGAGAGGCTGTTAGTTGTTTTGTAAAAAGAAAAAAGTTCAGCTAGAACTACTGGCATGGTATATCAACAACTAAATTACCCAGAATTGTGAAGTCAAGACAAACATTTTCTGGAAAAAAAATCAAGTGTCTTTAAATGGTCTAATTTTGGTCCCCACTGTATAGTTCAAAATGTAAATGGCATCCACACATTCAAAGTTAAAAGAAAAATATAATGATTTCTTTTTACATACTAGTTGCAACACACGATTTCTCAATCATTAAATTCAACCGGTCAACCTTTCTTGGCCTTAAATTGTGTTTTTTCCAATGGCTAAAATGTGAAAACTTGTCAATAAGTCATCTTAGAAATCAATATATATCTCCAATGATGTAATCTGTGGTTTGATAAAAGATATTGATTATGTCTCTTTACATTGGTTTATCAGGAACGTATGGAGTGCTTGTACAACATAACGTGTCTGCAAATGCTGTGGAGGGACAGAACGTCAGCCTGCAATGCATTGTGGGAGAGGAGCATGCTATCACAGTCATTCAGCTGGAATGGAGTAAACAGCAAATTTCAAATGAGAAGATCGAGCAGAAGATTGTCGTGTTTCATCCGGCACTGGATGCAATTTACTTTAAAGCTGATTCTCTTCTGATAAAGGTGACCAGTCTAAAAACAGGGAAACTACTGGGTTCCATCCTGACCCTGTATAATGTTACAGTGGAAGACAGTGGAAACTATGTTTGCGAAATTACTTCCTTTCCTAATGGCTCAATAAAAAAAAATTCAAAGCTTCAAGTCACAGGTAAAATTGCTCACTGTTTACTATGGTAGCTTGTTTCTACTACTATATTTATATAAATTTATAACTGTAAATATATACAGTTGAAGTCAAAATCATTAGCCGTCCTGTGAATTTTTTTTTCTTTATCAAATATTTCCCAAATTATGTTTTACAGAGCAAGGATTTTTTTACAGTATTTCCTATAATATTTTTTCTTGTGAAGAAAGTCTTTTTTGTTTTATTTTGGCTAAAATAAAAGCAGTTTTTAATTTTTTAAAAAACATTTTAAGGTCAAAATTATTAGCCCTCTTTCGCGATATATATTTTTTGATTGTCTACAGAACAAACCATCGTTATACAATGCCTAATCACACTAACTTGCCTAATTAACCTACTTAAGCCTTGAAATTTAAGCTGATTACTAGTATCTCGAAAACTATCTATTAAAATTTGATATACTGTCATCATGGCAAAGATAAAAGAAATCAGTTATTAGAAATTAGTTATTAAAACTATTATGTTTAGAAATGTATTGAAAAAAATCTTCATTCCCTTAAACAGAAATTGGGGAATTCTTCAGCAATTTTTCAATAATAATTCTGACTTCAACTGTATATATAGCTCAGTCCTGAATTTTTTTCTGCCAGTTTTGAGTTGTACCTCACAATTCTAAAACTTGAACGTTCTAAACAGTTTCTCTCACACAAACAGCAAATATGAGCTGACAGTAGAGCAGCTCTCGTATTGAAGTTCATGGTCATGTCCTCAATCCTCATGTAGTGAGATGACAGATGCTGAAATCACAAGTGTCACACATGACAGCATATTTACATATCATTTTAGATTGAAATAGTCTTTTTGCAGTTTATTATTCATAGACACTAGTCCACATCACGTTTAAATCAAGTGTACAGCACTACTTTTAGTTTATTCATCCAAAATAAGCCAAATTTCATGATATTCTTAATTGTAAGGATATAAATTAGAATTGTGAGGTGTATACTCAGAATTTCTTTTAAAAAGTTGCAATTGAGCAATTCCATGCAAATGATCAACCAATTATCAGCCTATTTTTAGTCAACATTGCCATGAAAAAAAAAAGTTTTCACCAAAATAGAGAGTTTCTTTCCAAGTGTAGGCTTGTTTTTACAGTACTGTAAAAATTCTTAAAATGTCTGTCAAGTTTTCCAACAATTTTATTTGATTTATC
>CAIGQV010018202.1:14535582-14555556 GCA_903798115.1 Danio jaintianensis
TTCTTAAAATGTCTGTCAAGTTTTCCAACAATTTTATTTGATTTATCACACAAGTGCCACATCTGTCACATAAGTAACAGACATCCATCAAAAAGCGTTATCCTCATAAATCCAAAATTGTAATAAATAAAATACTTTTTTTTTTCTTTTATAGCCAACTTAATTAATAGTAGTTGCATATTTATTTCCCTCATATTTAAAATGTATAACACGTTTACAGATTTATATTTTTATGATCTCTTAACTCTGTGGTTGTATTGGAAAATATGTTTCAATTCAGATATTTCAATATACTGTTAACATATACATTTTCTCTGAATTTATGTTTCAAGTTTTTACTGCAAATGTCACATCCATAATGCTGGAATTGCTTAATTACCCTTTTATCTATTTTATCTGTGGCAGAAACAAAAGTCCTTATACACTCCATTTAAAATGTAAAGTGAACAAGTGTCATCTTTCCTTTATTTCAGAGCCTCCAGCATCAGTGAAGATGTTGGATTCATACGGCTTTGTTAAAGAAGGGGACAAAGTGAAAATAAGATGTTCAGCAAGTCCTCCACCACCACTGTATAAACTGAAACGGTCAAAGGTGAGTCAAACGAACATTTATCTGTTCCACATTTTATAAGGCTGATGCACTGATCCCCGTCTCTTCATCAGGATGAGCTTTTCTCAAAGAACAGCTCAAATGGAGAGTTTATTTTACCAAACGTCACCAGAAAAAACAGTGATCTGTACATCTGCTTACCTGAATGGGACTCACAGGAACGAAATGGCCAAGGTCTCAATGCCACTATGCAACTGACTGTCAATTGTGAGTGTTCATTTTAATAATACATGAATATTTAAAATGTATTCTTGAATATACAGTTGATGTCAAAGTAATTAGCCCTCCTGTGAATTTCTTTTTCAAATATTTCCCAAATGATATTTAACAGAGCAAGGAATTCACAGAATTTCCTATAATTTATTTTCTACTGGAGAAAGTTTTATTTGTTTTATTTCGGCTAGAATAAAAACAGCTTTACATTTTTTTAAAAACCATTTTAAGGTCAATATTATTAGCCCTCTTAAGCAATATTTTTTTTCGATTGTCTACAAAACAAACTATCGTTATACAATGAGTTGCCTAATTAAGCCTTTAAATTGCACTTTAAGCTGAATATGAGTATCTTGAAAAATATCTAGTAAAATATTATGTACTGTCATCATGGCAAAGATAAAAGAAATTAGTTATTAGAAATTTGTTATGTTTAGAAATGTGTTGAATAAATCTTTTTTTCCATTAAATAGAATTTGGGGAAAGAAATATACAGGGGGGCTAACAATTCAGGAGGGCTAATAATTCTGACTTCAACTGTGCCTTTCATCATTCTTATTTTTCAAACAGATCTTGATGACATCGAGTGTAACATAAGCAGCCCTTTAAACGTCAGTGTTGGTGAAGATGTGGTGATTTCTTGTATCACAAACGCATCTCAGAACTTGCTGTATAAATGGATGAGGGTAAAACTGTGAAATATTAAGAGACTGAAATTAAATAATTTGTATTACCTGCCTTAGTTTATTTAATATGTCCGTGTGGTGATTTTTTTTTTAGGGGGACAAAACACTTTCTCTCTCAGACACTTTGGCTCTGACTTATGTGACGCCTGAACAGTCGGGAACATACAAACTGACAGCTGTCTTTCAGGACAGGCAGCTCCAGAAAAACAATGAGGTTTATATACACGTTCTCACCAAGCAAAGCAAAGGTATGTTGTTGTTGTTGTTTTTATTGCAATAATAGGACAATTTAAAATTCCCCTCATTGAAATGCCAGCTTATTAACAGTGAATAATAAACAATAAAATGCAAACAGTGGAAAAACCACTGAAGCACTTGGGGATAAATTAATTGTGGAAAAGGAGTTAATTGATCAATTTCCATAATTTAAGGCCTTCCAGGACCCATTGTTTGTTGCGTGTTTGTTTGTGCGTGTGTGTAGGTCCAATTTTGCCAACATTGTGTAAATTTAATGTCACCACAAGGATATTAAAACCTGAAATCATTTATATTGTAACCAGCCAACAGTGCCCAAGAGGAAAACCGTTAAACGTAAATAAACTGAATGCGCTTATTAAAAATGTAAAAATGCATATGGTTAGAAATGCATTATAATATAATATAATATAATATAATATAATATAATATAGGCGTCACAGTGGCTCAGTGTTCAGCACTGTCGCTTCACAGCAAGAAGGTTGCTGGTTCGAGCTCTGGCTGGGTCAGTTGGAATTTCAGTGTGGAGTTTGCATGTTCTCCCCATGTTCACATGGATTTCCTCCAGGCGCTCCGGTTTCCCCCACAGTCCAAAAACATGCACTATAGGTGAATTGAATAAGCTAAATTGGCCGTAGTGTATGTGTGTAAATGTAAGAGTGTATAGGTGTTTCCCAGTGTTGGGTTGCGGCTGGAAGGGCATCCGCTGAGTAAAACATATGATGGATAAGTTGGCGGTTCATTCTGCTGTGGCGACCCCTGAAAGGGACTAAGCCGAAAAGAAAATGAATGATTAATCGAATATAATCTAATATAATATAATATAATATAATATAATATAATATAATATAATATATTTTTGTAGGACTATCCATCCAACCAAGATGTTTCCCTGCCTAAATAGATTATTATATTATATTATATTATATTATATTATGTTATATTATATTAGATTATATTATATTAGATTAGATTAGATTAGGTCCCGCTTTTTGTTAAGTGTCCTTAACTACTATGTACCTGCATCAAAATGTAAATGCAATGTACTTATTTTCTTCATAATGTATTGCAGAACACTTCTGGTGCTAATGATGTGGGATATGGGTAGGGTTTGGGACAGGTTTCCTGGTATGGGTAGTTTTAAGGATGAGTTAAAGTGGGATGGTCAAGAGTGTAATTATAAATGTAATTACAGAGATTAATTACAGATGTACTTGCATGTATTTAGTAAATCATAAGTACAATGTAAAAACATGTATTTGCACAAAGTACATTGTAACAAATTATTAATTTCAGTTTAAGTACATATTAGTTAAGGACACTTAATATAAAGTGGAACTGTTAATTAAGTTAATAACATTAACAAAATGTACAACAATATTTTATTATACAGTAATGATTGTTATATGTTTATTTTTTTTTACTTTCCTATATATTATTTAATCTTAATTTCAAAATATACTCATTTTATTTTTCAAATAAAGTTGTTAGTTAATATTATCTAATGGAGATAATGAACAAACATCAACAATAACACTGTAAGAAATAATAGGATCAATAAGTAATGGCCAAATATGTTTTAGGTTACTTCACCTTAATACAAATTTTACCTTGTTTTAATGTAAAGTAAGATGAAATGGCTTGTTTTAATGAAACTGATTCAAAGTAGATTAATATAGAATAATATAAAATATATATGTATGTTAACATATTATTTGTTATGTATTTAATTTATTTAAACTATGTACAAATTATACATTATATATTTGATTTTCTTTTTCCCATGGTAATTGCAGTTAAAGAAACTACAGCTTGTCTTCCGCTAAAAACCACCAAACATCAGAGCAGCTTTACCACCCTGGAGATGAACTCCTGGAGCAGCGGTGCTACTGAGAGCGAAACAACAACTAAATCTGATCCCATTCTCACCAACACATCAAAACCAAATACTACTGTGACAAACACACAACCCCTAAACACCATCCATCACACTGCTCTCACTGGTAGCTCTCCAGCGCCATCTGCTGACACTGCATCAACATTACATACAAGCACTGTACAATCCACAGACACCTCTCATACAAACAATACAAGCACAAGTCCAGATCCGGAGACCAGAAAAAAAACAGTTCCCACTGTTGTGACACAGAAAGACAGCACCACCACTGTGACTGTGGCCAAAGGTAATGCAAATTTCAGTTTCTAATCAGATCTGACTTGAAACTGAAATGTTTGCTGTATTTTACATATATATTTTAAACACTCTGCCCTGAAACAACCTTCATTCTGTGCTGACATAATTCAGGTGTTGGGTTCTATTGGTTAGTTATTGGCACTTTCAAAACACTGCATCATGAAGCTTTAAAACATTTAGAAATATTTATTTTCACACAGTAGGTTCAGAGTTTGTATCAGATTCACCAGAGGCCAGTTGCATAAAGCACTTAAACTAGTCTTTAAAAGATAGCGATATAATGTTTGTTTTTTTTCTCCAAAAGACTGCTTGTAACTTTTTAAAATTCTATATAAAACTATATAAAAGCAGCGGCATGCGATAGAAGGAATATTCTCCATATTAAAAGGAGTTTTTGTTCTAACCAACACCTCGAATTGATATATTAGAAACGGCTTCTATTTCTTGCAGCTGAACAACAGAAAACTGACAATGATCACCTCAGGTACACCTCATGTGCTTTATTCAGTGTTAAATGCTAACAATGTGAGTTTTTACATGACATTTATTGCTATACTACTGAAAGCAATAGCAGATAGTTTACCTCAAATCTTTTTGTTTCTGTTGTTAGGACACGGGGTTACAATGTAACCTGCTCACCTAATGTTTACGTTCGTAATATTTATATTATTTGCTAATTAATAACCTCATGTGGAACTCTGAATCTGCGTCTCATTTCGGAGTTTGCTACTATCCACGGTAGGTCGCATTTTGGTCACAGACGCATGCTTTGAGAGCCTTTCTGTCTGAATGAATGAAATACGCGGTTTTCCACCAAGGAAACCTGGGGTGCTGAAATATAATTGGCTAAAGTGGCAGTGGGCGGGTTAAAAGAACCAAAACAAAGACAGCGTTCCGGCATGTAACAGACATTTTCAAAGCAGAATATCTGACTTCAGCATTGTTTTTCAGATAAACAAGAATGTTCACTTGGCATGTTTCATAAATATATGCAAACATATTATGGTATTTTTATGCTTTAGATAAGTCAAAAACTTACAGCACCCAATACGACTGATAACCCCTCGTTAGCTGATGAAACTAGTACTTAAGAAAGGCCAAGTCTTAACATAGTGGCTATGCTTATTCAACTATCCACAGGTCTCACGGTTACAGCGAACAAGACTTCGGTATGTCACACTGTTTCAATCCTTGGTTTTAAAACATAAAAAAATGAGAGAATGCTGCTAGACTCTTGGAGTGACTAAATATCAGGGATAGGGCTGGGTGATCAATTGAAATTAAATGGCAAATGTAATTGAGCAAAGCTGTGGTTGTCATGCACATCTTGTCAGGGAAGTATGGGTGTGTGATCAGCAGTAAATCACCTCTGACAGCTAGGGGGTGCTCACTTGCGGAAACTCCAAATAACCACAAAGAAGAAACCTAGAAAACCCCCATAGCATCGCTTTATAAACAGAGGTTTTAACTGCTTTCATTGATTCAGCATGGCTTATAAACGCATGATATGGAATCTTCTCACAGGATTATTTATTTCAACCACTGGACTGAAGTTATGAAGTCAGTTTGGTGTAAAAACATGTTATTATATGTGGTAGCGACGCAAACATCGGTCATTATCACAGAACGATTATCTCAATCTCATTACTGACCAATTAAATCAATTTCGATAATGAAACTGATTTTTGCGTAGCTTGTCTGTGTACTATGACTCTGTGTAGTAAATGCTGCTGCATCTAATAGCATGTGTTGGAGATTTACTAGAACCTGCTTTACTGACAAAATACATTTGAAAATAGCCTTCAATTATTCACCCAGCCAGGTCATATTTCCAATGTTTATTTGATTTTTAATTTTAGTTTTAACAGGCCTACTTTTGCATTACCTGGTTAGTCTAGCCCTACCTGACAACACAAAACAAGCACTAGACACATTTTACAGGTCCTTTGTATTTAATGGTAATTAATTATGCTTAGATTGCAATTAAATATGGTAATTAATAGATTGGCGTTTAATAGATTAAGCTGTTATGAAAACAGTTGGTTTGTAAAAGAGTGTTTGCTGCATTTGAATCGTTTTGACCAGCAGGGGCCGCCAGTCTGTGGTGTTTCAAGAGATATTTGAGCCTAGTATGTAAAATGATGCAGTGCTTCTCCTCATCACTAGCAATATTAAATATTAAACATTTATTAGTGAACTTGAAGCAAAAAAACTCACCACAATCAACCACATAAACCCACATTCAGGTTTAAGACCATTCTGTTATAGAACCCTCAGTTTTCATGATCCACGATGCTTGTGCTACTTTAAATATTTTGCTTTAATACTTTTAGATAATGTTTAATACTCAATTTCTAAATAGATTCAGTTGAATAAATATAAAGTTATGTACTGTATTGGGATGTAACAAAAACAAAAATCACAGCTATTAAAAATCTGTCATTGAGAACTTCACTTTGGAATTCCCTTTCATTATGGAATTCCTGATTGTTCTCACTCCAAAATGACCTTCAGAGTCTGATTTATACTGTTTTTGAATGCAGCCATGAGACATGCATGACATCACACTGTTTGATCTGTGACTAATAACTATAGGGCTGAATCCAAAATCACATACTTCACTACTATATATTAGATATATCATATATCTTATCACATTCTTATATTATTATATATAAGAATGTCAGAATTCACAGTACTCTTAAAAGAGTTAGCCAAAAGTGTCTGAATCACCACACTGTAAATAATTGCTGTTAAAAAATGGTCAGATTGTTCACTAAAACAGTAATATTGTGTTAAAAACTGTGGATTCTGGGTAATATTTTTGTTTTCGAGAAAGTAACCAACAGTAGTAAACTGTGAATTAACAGAGCTCAGAGACGACATTTGAAGTCTGTGTTTGAAATCACACTTTGTGCCCTTGTTCACTATTATAGTTCTCTAATATAGTTCACTTGACAGAGTTAATGAACACAAATGAGTGAATTCAGACACTGATGAACACCTGCTGTTAATAATCACAATCACTGAAGGAAAGAGAAACAATAAACACAAACAGTGACTTCAGTTATAGCATTAAATAACATCAACCAAAATAAAACACTTTCAGTCTCAGCAGAGGGTTATTAAACAACAGCCGATATGAATCTCTTACAAATTACTGTTTAAAATGACAATGAATTGAGAAAACCTACCTGATCCAATGCTGTGATCCTACGAAATTCTGCAGATACCTATATAAACAAATAGATAAAAATCATCAGGTTGGCTGCTGATAAATACATGACAGGGCATAGGTTAATATACAGCACCACGAATAGCATTCCTTTACCAGCGCTATTGCCACATTGTCCAAATTAAAGTATTGGGATGCCTTCAATGATGATTCTAACACCTTCACAATGGTCTGTAGCATCTGCCTCTCGTATATGATGAGATGGTTTCGGGGACGGGGTGGTGTTGCACATCGAAGTTAGAGATTAATCATGTTCAACATAATAACAATTACCAATTAAAAAAAATAATAATAATAATAAATAAAAAGATGTCCATCTGTCCATATCACCCTAATTTCAATGCATTTCAATATTATGTAGAATTCATATACTTTATACTATTTTAGTATATACTTATATTACTTATTATTGTTTACATATTATATGTACTTGAAAATTATTTTATTGGAGATGATTTTTTTTTTTTAACCAAGCAGACATTTGAAATTTTTTTGACCACAAATGTTAATAATAATAATCTTAATAATAATAATAATAATAATAAGCAATTTTAAGATTTAGATTTATTTCCCCTAACTGTAGTAAAACTGAACCAAACTGTGAGTTAAAAACCAAGATACGTACTGAAATGTGATTTAAGTACCGCTAGTTTGCACACAGTGTCCATGTACCAACTTCAAGTGTTTTAAAAGCTCCGATCTGGATGTTAGATGAGCTACAATCTCTGCACAGCCACATGTAGATGTAATAAGTCAAACTATAAGAAAAAAAAGTCACCAAAAAACAGTACTGGTAATAATATAATATAATATAATATAATACAATATAATATAGGGGCTGCACGGTGGCGCAGTGGGTAGCACGTTTGCCTCACAGCAGGAAGGTCGCTGGTTCGAGCCTCGGCTGGGTCAGTTGGCATTTCTGTGTGGAGTTTGCATGTTCTCCCCGTGTTCGCGTGGGTTTCCTCCGGGTGCTCCGGTTTCCCCCACAAGTCCAAAGACATGCGGTATAGGTGAATTGGGTAAGCTAAAATTGTCCGTAGTGTATGAGTGTGTATGAATGTTTCCCAGTGATGGGTTGCAGCTGGAAGGGCATCCGCTGCATAAAACAAATGCTGGATAAGTTGGCGGTTCATCCTGCTGTGGCGACCCCAGATTAATAAAGGGACTAAGCCGAAAAGAAAATGAATGAATGAATGAAAAAGAATACTTACAACTTTAGATGACAGAGTCAGATATACTCATTATCAAGTTTTATCTGGGCTTTCCAAAACTTTAAATTTAACATCTGCCAATAAATAAGAACATGCAACACAATTTGTAAGTTCAGTTATAAATTTAACACATAAATGAAGAAACTCTTCCAAACTCCTACCTAAAATTGCAATTTAATGTATCTCAGATCTTTTTGTGATGGAATTTCAAACGTTATTAATGTTAAACAGGTATATAAAATACCACAACCGAGTGAAACTTTAGCAATAACCTGAACACCACACGAGGAAAATGGCAACTTTATGAAATGACATAATACACAAAACACATCCTATTTTGATTAACCTTTATAATATACATGCATAAATCATATAGCATCTCACCTGTGTGTCCACAAAATGGAAAATGTTCGCTTGTTTTCTCAGTTTGCATTGTGAAATCGCCAGTTTGAATCCCCTTTCAAATGTCAACGAGTGAATGCACCTTCTGCGCATATGCAGATCCACCTGCTGACTAAAGTGCGGTACTGCATGGCTCCAACCTTAAGTCAAACTTACTTAATAAACTTCAGTAAAGTTTACTAAAGTTCTTTACGTTATCTTCTGGATCCATGTTAAAGTTCACTTTATACAGTAAAACCAAGTAAAGTCTACAAATTTGCCAAAATTAGTCAAGTTTACAAGCATTTTTCAAGTAGATTGAGTGATTACTTTTTACAGTGTACCCTGTTAATAGCTACTTTGTGATATTTGTGAGTTAAACTGTTAATTTTGTTGTCACCGTTGTTGAGGTTCATACGCTGATTCTTGATGTCTCTTTGAGTGCAACTTACACCATAGAGCAAAGTGTTTTTGTCCAAGATATTCTTAAAAACTTCCAGAATTCAATGCCACATACAAGCATGTTATGTTACGTTTAAAAATAGATTAAACATTGGATAAGAACAAGGAATTATATTATATTACTGTATATTATATTAGAACAGGTGCTTCACTAAAAACAATATTAAATTCACCAGATCTTATTTAGTTTTTTGGCTTGCTTGCCATATCAAAAGAGCTTTTTAAACAAAGTTCTTAAAAATTGCAGCAGCCAAAATAAATTAATGTTAAAAATGTCGGGGTTAAGAGCCCAACTTAAGCAAACTCTATTCTCCATGATAGTGACTTAAAATGTTAACCTTTATCTCAAGAAGAACTTTAGTAGATGTTATACAAAAAATAAACGTTTTAGTAAGTGTAGCTGGTGATGCTGTTTGTGGAGCTGTTTAATCATTTGCTGATCATTTTAATGATTTAATCCTTTGTTGCACTTCAGGTTATTTCATTACAAAGCTATGAATGAAGTTGTAGTTTTTTGTATGTTCTGTTCTTGTTTTTTATCTTCTGTATTTCTTCATTTGTTCATCGCTAATCCTCAATTATCATTTAATTAGTCATTTACTTCAGCTTTGCTCCATGTTTTTTGAACACTCAGTAGTGTGGACACTTGGAATTGTTCAATTAAAACTGAGGTATTTGCTCTGGGGTTTAAAGGGTTAAAGGTGTGAGACATAAAAACACGGTGTAAAAATGTATTTTAACAGTAATATAATGTTCATTTAAACTACGGAAGTAGACTGTAAAAAAAACAGTAAATTGCTGGCAACCCAGCTGCCAGTATTTTACAGTAAAATCAAGAAAAAAACTGTATTTTGCTGTAAAACCTAAAGCTAATTTCTTCTGTGTGTCACCCTTGTGGAGGAGAGTAGAGCCAGTGTTTGAGTCAAAGATGAACAATGAAACACTGATGTTATGCTGCATGTTTCTTTATTTAAAGACACTAGCTGTTTAGTTGCTGATGCAGTAAGAATCTCTCTGTGTTAATTCCAGCTTTACATGTATCTGTGTTGCTGTGAAATTTAAGATATTTGGGTTAAACAGAACTTTTCGAATGAACTAAAATAAGTTATTATAAATATGCTTATAAGCATGTATAGCACATTACTTCATAAACTCATACAGCAGTTTGAGGCAGAATGAGTTCACTTGAGTATTGTGTATATCAATGTAGTCCATGTATTTTTACAGCAACATACTGTAAAATACTGTAGCTGACAGCTGTTAATTTACAGAGCAACAGCTAGATACTGTTAATTTAACAGTAACTTGCTGGCAACCATGCTGCCAGTTACTTACTGTTTTTTAACGAGACAATTTTTAACAGTGCAGCTATGTCCAATTAGATTCTTAAGTGTGCATTAGATGGACTTTACTATCCAATGAGACCACAGCAGAGGATTTGTGAATGGTACCTGCCAACAGATGCAGATAGGTCACATGATGATGATGACAACATGTAAATGTTATACATGCACATAATATTCATACCATACAGAACACATTGTTAAAAATAAATTCTTTGCAACTTTTAAAAGCTAAGTAACTATACTCAAGACAGCATGTGATTTTTTGAAGCAGTTTGTGTGGTGTTTTTAAGCATGACGGAACAAACAGGATATGAATTCAGGCCAAGACTTGAGCTAATTGTCAACCTGTTCCTTGCATATCTCTCGTTTCTCTTTCAGACTCGAAAAGCAAAGCATTTGTGGCTGTCCCGATTGTGTTAATGTTACTCGTGCTCATTGCGCTTCTCTACAGAAGATACCTGAACCAGAAAAAGTGAGATCATCTGTCCATTAGCATAATAGCGTCCTGCAACTTTTCATTCCATTTATCAATGCTTTTGCTTCATTTTTTCTTTCAGAATGGATATGCCACCCCCATTCAAACCTCCCCCACCACCAGTGAAATACACATCAGTGAGGAACCATGATATCCGCATGACTGATATTCTTGTCTGAACGCATAATGCACTTTAGTACCCACAGACCGTGGGCCACAAACATACTGACTGGAGGACTTTTATGTAAAGACAGCAATTCTGTCATCTATTACTCACCCTCTCGTTGTTCCAAACCCATCAGACTTTCGATCAAAACACAAATCTTCAAAAGATATTTTTAATGAAACCTGACAGACGTATGTCTCTGTGTTAAAAGTCCACACAAACCTAAACTGTGATGCTTCAAATAGTCTTCTAAAGAGACGATTGCTTTATAGGATGAATTTGTTTTAATTTCAGCTGGTATTCATAAAGTTGTAATAAAGTTGTAATAACACTTTAGTTTGAGTACCAATTCCCACTATTAACTACTGGTTTATTATTTGCTTATTGTTAAGATATTGGCTCTTTATTAGTACTTTTAAAGTATGCCAGTATTCTAAATCCCTAATCCTGCTCAATATCTAAACCCTACTACCTTACTAACCATTAATAATCAGGAATATAAAATGTATAAAATATTAATAGCAAGAATTGTACCTTAAAATAAAGTGTGACCATAAACTTTATCAACTCATATCAGTTGTTAAAAATTACGTTTCAAACAATATTTGGGTGAACTTACATTTTTATGCTGTATTTTGTTAGATTTTTAGTTTTTTATGTGAATTGTTTCTAAACAGTGTGTTTATAAAATATTTTACTTGTGTGATTATTTGTATGTTTGTTCTTTGTTTTAAAAATGGGGGGAAATACTGACTTTGTTTAACTTTGTTTGACAAACATTAAATATATTTTCATATAGGCTCCCTTTTTTGGCAGAGTTTTATTTAAGAAACTGATCACTCCTACATAATATCAAAGATTTTCCCTGAAATGTGTGAATTTTTAAGACAAAAACCTAAGAGTGGAGGTGGTATTAAAAACTAGGGTAAATTCCAGAAATATGACTAGGTCATGTAGGAAACTTTCCAGCTTAAATCGTCTATTACCTTCAACAGATCACCCAGCTAATGCAATGTGGCTTTGAATGCCACAAAACACTTTTAATATCACAAAATGGCAGCCATCTTTGAAATAAGCCTACATAATGTTGAATTCTAGTTGCGGCTAAATGTTCTTTTAGCAAAGCGATGCCTAACAACCGATTGTCTCAAGCCTCATAAAACCTCAGTTTGCACCTCAGATAGTGGAAACAAACCAACTGACAAAACCACATCAAACAGTGACCGGATACTGTATATATCCTCCATCTTTGAGGCTTAATTCAAAGGCCATTAACTTGGTCTTAAACTACATTAACTTGTAATAACAGCAATAACTGATTACATAAAACAAGTTCAGCTGCATTTCTGCTTTGGTTGATGCTATTAACATAAAGTTTGGCCATTTAATATGCAGTTTATCCTACCATTGGAGCAGAATATAGAAATGAAATGCATTTGTGATTGAGTAGATAGATACTTTATGTGTGTTAAAATACAGAGAAAACAAAAGTGTGTGTGTGTGAGAGAGAGAGAGTACAGAGAGTTTTGTGCATTGTGGTTCTTTGCTACAAAAAAATGCGACAGGTTCACGCAGAAGGACGTTTCCTGCTCTCGCTGTTGTGGTCGGAAATGGAAAATTCAGAAAAAAGGATTGATCGTTTCAGCGTTCATATGATCTTTATCCTGTACTGTATAACCATGATTCCAATGTACTATTGTATTTCGTAATATTGCATATTATACAGGTAGGGTGTAAAAAAAAAAAATAGTTAAAAGAACAGGAACAAGAACAAGAAAACAAGAAAATTTCAGTCCGTATAACTCTTCTTTTGAAAAATAACACTTGAATGTTTTATGTTTTGAATATTTCAACAAAATTTAGATTATAAAAACTCTTATGTTTATTAGTTTATTTACAATCATATAATTTCTTAATGCAAACGGGGGATTTTATTTCGTAGAAATCAGAATAACTATGCCGTGCAATTATAGTTTTGTTAAATTTCAAGGATATAACCTCATATTTAACAATGGTGTGAGCAAACGTAAAATTTAGAGAAATCATTCAAACACAGTGTAGTTTCATCCCTATTTGAATCCTTAATTTTCACCTTATTTTCAAAAATAGCATCAAGATTTTGCTCACAAACACACACATAAAAAAAATCAATGCATGACTGAAAACATGAATAGGCCTATTTAACTTTCATAAAGAAAAAGAAAAAACCACAGATTTAGCAAATTTCAACAAAATGCAAATTCTTAGAAAAACTGTATTTCTTTTGTTTAAAATGTATATTACAATAAAAAATTATACAAATTCAAATATTTAAATTCTAAACATTTTGATTGTTCTTTAAAACACTCATTTTTAATAAACAATAATAACTGTTCTGACTAAATAAATGCTTTAAATGTACATTTCAACAACAGTGAGCAGTTGATGACTCTACACAACCTGTGTTACTTGTGATGTGAACGTTTGCAACGAATAAGGTAGCCGCTACATTTCCTGCTTGTAACCGAAAACATCTAAAGACGATAAAAATAGCAGCAAGACTACTCCACTTGTTCTTGAACATGCTCGCGTACAAGTGAAAGGTTTTACCAGACAGGACTTTATTGGACATTTGACCCAAAAATCAGGATGACAGGTAAAATAAACAAATCTTTATCACATCTGTATGCAAACATTCGATGTTACTTTTGAACACTTCATCTTTAAATAAAAGCTCTCCATCAGTAGATGTTCTTGTATAAAGGCAGACTGAAACTGCATTTTATTAAACTGTATTCGTTTGACTAGGAGAGATTAAAATCTTAACATTTTAGGACTTCTTTTGAATAATATGTTAAATTACACTTGCCATGAAACAATTATTAATAATACAAATTTATGGACTGATTCAGATTATTTAAGTGTATAAATGCTATGGAATATAATAGTTAAATCTGTACTGTAGATTCATGAAATCCTTTTTACTTTTTGAAACTTTTTGATTTTCTTAAGGATATGTGTGTCTATTTTTAAACTGTTTGAGATCATTTCTGCCTAAACCAAATTGATGTAAATCTAATATATATTTATAGAAAAGTTTCAGGAATTAAAAATAAGGGTCACTCTTCATTTAATGTACAACTCACACTATTAACAAACCATTAACTAAGATTATAATCTCAGTAAACTACTAATTATCTGCTTATTAATAGTTAGTAAGGTGGGTTTAGGTAGGAGTAGAGATATAGAATGTGATCATACGTTATAAGTACAAATAAACAGTTTTTATTTTAATAATAAGCAGATAATAAGCCAGTAGTCAATAGTGTAAATTATACTTAAACTTAAGTGATTATAACACTTTATAATAATATCTGCTCATTATGAATCATTCACAACGCATTAGCTTAATAAATAGTTAATTCATCACTTGTTAAGCATTAACTCTACATTTTTATATTGTAAAAGTTTTATTTTCTAAACAGAAAAAAGGAAATGAACGGCAGATTTATTTAGAACAAATGATGAATTTACTATTTGCTAATGCTTAATGGATGATTCGTGTGCAGTTATTCACTCAAAACATTAATTAGCTGCTTGTTCAAACTACTTATTTACAATGAGTTGAAACAACACAATTCTTAAGTTGCTTTATGTTGAATCCACTTAAATTTGTAAAAACAAATAAGTTACCTTAATCGATTTGTGTTGGAACAGCATGAAGGAATTGTGTGGAAGCCAGCATTTTTTACAGTGTTACAAAGTATTACCCTAAAGCGTTACCAAAACAATAATATATATATTTTTAAAACTACAAATAACAATTGGACCAAATGTTAATCTGATTACCAACAGGCAAAATATGGTGGCAATAAATAATAAATAAATAAGTAATAAAATAATAAAAGTTTTAAAATGAAAAGTAGGTAAGATGTAGCCAGTACAATATTTGCCAAATTATGAACTGTCCTTTAACTCTCTCTTCAGGTAAATGTACATCTGAATATGTGGGAGTTGGTCTGTTATCTATTGGGCTGCTGATATCTCTGTGTTTAAATGTCGCTTTCTATTTATTAAGAAGAAAGGAAAGAAAATGCACAGGTATGTTTTCATTGGTCTGGATTGTATAGAACAATGTGACCTTGGACTGCAAACCAGTCATAATTTTTAAGCTAAAATTGAAATATATAATCAAAAAGCTTGTCCATTGATGTATGGTTTGTTTTGATAGGAAAATATTTGGCCAAGATACAACTTCCAGAATATCTATAATCTAAAAAACTAATAATCAAAATACTGAGAAAATAAAGTTTTTCTTTATTTATGAAATTTACTAATTATCTTTATGAAACATGATCTTTAAATATTCGAATGAAAATTGAAAAATATTTCATTTCAACCCATATAATGTATTTTTGGCTATTGCCAAAAATAGACTCATGCAACAGTAGACTGGTTTTGTGGTCCATGCAGGGTGACATATTCAGAAAGTAAGTTGAGTTGACAGTTACTTGTAAACATTAAACTGT
This sequence comes from Danio jaintianensis, assembly GCA_903798115.1. Lineage (NCBI taxonomy): Eukaryota > Metazoa > Chordata > Actinopteri > Cypriniformes > Danionidae > Danio > Danio jaintianensis. Next base: position 14,551,328 of record CAIGQV010018202.1, read on the forward strand.
TTCTTTTCTTTTGTATTCAGTAAATGAAAACATGTTTGCTTATGGAGATGAGGCTTTACGCCGAGATTCACTTCAGTCTTACAGGTGACACATTAAATGACAGAAAAATATATTTTAATTTAGCGAAGATCCTCTTTACGCAGCCACAGCTCTTTGAATGATAGCAATGTGCTCTCGGTTCTCTGTTAAGCAGGTTTGAGGATGATGAAATGGAAAGACAGGAAAATCCTATTTATGGCAATATCTGTTTAGACGGAGGAGGTAGGTTTCGTTTCGCTCCGTTGTTTTAAAGTAATGAGTGCTGCTAATAATTCAGCTGTTATGGTGATCATGAATGTGTTGTGTATTTAACGCAGGAGCTTTTGAAATGGCTGAGGATGTCTGCTATGAACAGATGTCTCAGGCAAGCACATTAAAGCATGGACTGAAGGTATGTTGCTTGGAAATTGCCTATATTTGAAGGTATTTGATGCAAATAATGTTTGATGTCAGGATTTTAAAAAACATAGCGTGCAACTGACCTACAGTAAACATCGGAAAATATCGTTTAAAAAGCCGTTTATCTGTTAAATGTTGAAGCATGAAGGTTTTGCTCACGTTTTTTTTTTACTTGTTGATTATATAGTCATTTTTATTATGTAAATGGTTATTTTCTTTATAGTGACCCTGCACCACAAACCTGTTACAGTCTTATGTGGCATGCGCATATTTTTGGTAATAACCAAAAATACATTGTATGGGTCAAATTGTTTCATTAAATCATTAAAATATTATATAAAGATCATGTTACATTAAGATATTTTGTAAATTTACAAATGTAAATTTACCAAAACTCAATTTTTGATTAATAATGTGCATTGCTAAGCACTTCACTACGCATCTTTAAGGGCGATTTTTCTCAGTATTTCGATTTTTCTTTATCCTCAGATTATCCTCAGACATGTCGGCCAAATATTGTAAACCATTTATCAATGGAATAATCAATGGAAAGCATATTTATTCAGCTTTGACGATTCCAAATCTAAATTTTATAAAATTGACACATGCTGTATGACTTAAGTTTGACTTTAGTCATGATTTAACTCATGACTTAAGACTTATGATTTTGTGGTCCTGGGCAAAGACTATGGAACACACACGTGAATACTTGTTTATTTATTTGTTTCTGTGTTTAATTGTTGATTGGCTGGTAATGGATTGCGTATTAAAAAATATCATAAATGTAACATTTAGTCTTCGATTCTACTGTTTGATGTTTCAGAAATGATTCTGTTAATTATATACGCTGATTTGCAGTTTAAGAAATATTACTGATTATTATCAGTGTTGAAAACAGTTGTGCTTGTTTTTGTTTTATCTTGTTTTTTGATGATATGGATTTTTACATACTTTTAATAATCAAGAACACATTAAATTTGTGAAATGACAGAAAAGACAGTTATAATGTAATAAAGATTTTAACTCAAATATTCATGAAAATGGATATTAACAACCAGTGACTGAACCCCAATAATAAATTATCATAACAGAGCAGCAAATATATAAAATTTCTGAAGGATCACATGACACTGGAAAAATGGAGCTTAAAATTCATATTTAATTCACAGGAATAAATTTTTGCTAAAAAATATTATATTATATTATTATATTATAGAAAACAGCTGTTTTAAATTGAAATAATATTTCACAAGATTGTTGTTTTCTAAAATAAATGCAGACGAAGAGACTTCTTTTAAAAAAAACATTTCAAAAACTTACCAATCCCAAACTTTTTAGCAACATTTAACATTTAACTTATCCAGTTACTAACAATTTATACATTTTAAAAAGTAAAAGTCTGTTGTTTATTACAAGTATTTGCATCACAAGTGCACTCCAACTTATAAAGCAGACCTTTATCTACCAAATACACAATATTTACATTTTTTCATGATCATTTCAATATCTTAATGTTTAATCAAAGCCTTCATGTAGAAGGCTACGTGAGAATGTACACATGATAACTATTTTCGGCCTGCACTCCCACACATCTCATAGAAAACAAACACGTGTGGCGCAGAAGGTCTTTTAATGAACACCTCTGTGGTCAGAGATCTCAGACCACCCTTCAGCAGAATGTGTGTCAAAAGCTTCATTGTCATCACACATTTATAATTCACTAGCTAAGCAGCAGCAAAAGTACTTCTGCAAGATATTGAGCCTTTCTTGTGAAGTTAAAATCAAAATGAAATTATTTTATTCTTTTATTCTTTAATGAAAAATTACACATTATTCATGCACAACTAGATTTTTACTCATGTCTCCTTGTAATCTTTAATTAAAATCTCTGAATGATGTGCATTGGTGAGATGACAGGATACTAACATCTACCATACAGCAACCTGTTATTTTAAGTACATGAGATGCAGAAAACAATGATCAAATCAATTTCTGATAGACATAATCAAGTACCGTCCTACATTTTTTCTAGTTCGGGATGCTTTTTTAATTGGATATATGTCACAATAGAGGGAAAGAAAACATATGCTTCTGTTTCATTCCAAGATTTGGTACTAAGTTGTAGAGTATTTCAACATAAAAGTTATATTTTAACATTAAAATCCATTCCCAAAGTGCAAATTCCAGGCCTGGTTTACTTTTTTCACATTTGAAAAGCTGTTTTACACTAATGTATGTTACAATAGGACAAAAATATGAATTAACTTTACATTCAGGCCAAAATTTGCTATAGAGTTTTAAACTAGTTTAACAAATCACAGTCATAAATCTACTAACATATATGACTATTTGGATACTAAAAGGAATCACATATGTTCAAAATTAAGCCCTGTCAAACTTTTTTTTAATTTAATGTTTGAGACATTCGGCTATATAAAGCTCAATCAAGTAGAAAAGTATGTCATAGTTTTTGTCTCCTCCCAAAATAAATAAAAAAATCATGCTGTACATTTTATCTTACATTTAAGTTGTTTCACATCATAAGAAAAGAGGATTGCAACCTCCATTTAATGCCAAAATTTGTCTTTTTGACTTGTATTAAAACTTCATTATTAAAATCAACTCTCAATAGACAAACTCAAGTCCATCAGTTCTCAGATATAAAGAAAGATATAAAGATATAGATATAAAGATATAAAGACAACTGAGAAGAAAGACAGTTGCAGCTTCTGTTTCACACCATTATTTGGCGTCAATTTTAGACTATTTCAACATTCATTCATTCATTTTCCTTCGACTTAGTCTCTATTTCAGAGGTCGCCACAGCGGAATGAACCGCCACTATTTCAACATTAAAAGCAGCGACCTACATTTTCTCAAATATAAACAAAACCAAAAAGAAAGACAATTGCAACTTCTGTTTCAAGCCATAATTTGGCATCGGTTTTAGACTATTTCGACATTAAAATCAGAGATGTGAGATATCATGATGCATGTTTACATTCTGAGTCTCAGAGAAAGTCATTTTAACTGTATTGCACAACTTCTTTTATGACCTTTGCTATGTTGCAATTTAACCTAAATGTCAAACTGAAGGTTTTTTTCCCCCTATAAGCACTGAATGGTTTGCGTAATGAAAATATAGCTTACTTCTTTTTTGTAATCAGCTAAACATAATTAAAATAATAATAATTCTACAGTGCAACAGAATTACAGAGACAGGACAAAAACAGATAATAAATATATTTAAAAAATAAAAGTAAATAGTGAATGCAAATATACAAATTGACAAGTGTATGTACAGGTATATTACTATATACAACGTGTTATGTGCAAATTGGCATGTAAAATATGTTGTTAAATAAGTGTTTATGTGTGTAAAAAGTGTATAGCAAGTAGTGATGTTTGTTTCATAATTACTATCATCAAGTGTTCATGAGATGGATTGCCTGAGGGAAGAAACTGTTTCTGTGTCGGGCTGTTCTGGTGCACAGTGCTCTGTAGCGACGACCAGAAGGTTAAAGTTCAAAGAGGCAGTGTGCTGGGTGTGAGGGGTCCAGAGTGATTTTGGCAGCCCTTCTGCTTGCTCTGGATAAGTACAGTTCTTGGAGAGTAGGGAGGATTGTACCAGTGATTCGCTCAGCAGTCCGAACTATTCGACGTAGTCTTCGGAGGTCGGATTTGGTAGCTGAGCGAAACCAGACAGTTATTCAAGTGCAGTGGACAGATTCAATGATGGAAGTGTATATATATATATATATATATATATATATATATATATATATATATAT
>CAIGQV010018202.1:14562559-14574624 GCA_903798115.1 Danio jaintianensis
ATCTATCTATCTATCTATCTATCTATCTATCTATCTATCTATCTATCGTCTGTCTGACTGTCTGTTTTACTCTCTTTAACAAAATACTAATATCGTTGAACTATCTATCTGCCTGTCTGTATAGATAGATAGATCTAGATAACTTCATTTGTCAGTCTTACTCTGTATTTAACAAATTCTAATATCTTTGGACTCTATTTGTCTGTCTTTCTGTCTGTCTGTATCAATTCATCTACCAGATCTATCATCAACCAGATCTATCAGTCTGTCTGTCTCTATCTCTTAATTTACCTGGCTTTTACTGTCTTCAACAAATATCAGTCTATTTGAAGCAGTCCAACTAACAAAAATATATCTGAACTGAACCCATACAGGTCTGTCTGTCTAACACAGTCTTATCTATCTGTCCGTTTGTAATTTATAAATCATTATATCCCATTTCTCTTTGACCACTTGTCTTTCTGTCTGACTTTTCATGTATGTCTGTCCTGCGTTTTGTTTATTTTCTTTTTCCATTTCATCCAGTATTCATTTTATCTGGTTGTCTGTCTAAACAACAGTTGTCTGACAGCTACTTATCATTTTTCTCAATATGGACCTGTCTGTGTGTAATCCTTCTCATCTTTCTGCGAGTCTGAACTCTGTTGTTTACCAAACTGAATCAATACCAGTGAGATTTGTTTCTGTTATCTAATTTCTGTCATTTTCTCTAAATGAACACTCTTGTCCTTTCTGGTTGTAGGCTATTTGTTTGGGTTTTTTGTACAAAATCGCTCCTTTATTCCAATTTATCACAATCTGCAATATGTTTTAAAGGGACAGTTCACCCAAAATTTAAAATTCTGTCATCATTTACTCATCCTCCACTTGTTTCAAACCTGTTTGAGTTTCTTTCTTCTGTTGAACATAAAACAAGGTATTCTGATGAAGGTAAAAAAAGAGCTGCCATTGACTTTCATAGTATTTTTTTTGTTCCTACTATCGATGTCAATAGCAGCTTTTCTTTTCAGCATTCTTTAGAATACTTTGTTTTATGTTCAACTGAAAAAAAGAAATTCATAAAAGTTTAGAACCACTTGAGTACGAGTAAATGGTGAGGAATTTTTTTTGGGGGGTGTACTGTCCCTTTAATTCCGTAGTAGTTCTCAAAAGGTTTCTTAAAACTATTTAAATCAATTGCTTTAAAAAAAAACAAAAAAAAAACGAAACATGACCTTAATTTAATTTTCTAACTGAACAAACAAAGAAATGTCTAGAGCAGGTCTATTAAGTAAAGTATGTGTTGGGGGAGTGATGTCAGAGTATCAAAGAAACACATTCTTTGGCAAAGGCTTGTTTGGGACTCGGTAAGGGAGTGATATGTGTGTTATAACAGGCCAAAACCTGCATGATTACATGGGCATTTATCACAGATCAGCATTTAATGAACCCACTCTATGTGGTGAAATAAAAGAATAGCTTATCCAAAAAATGCAGTTATGTATTGTATAACTGTACAACTTGTTTTCTCTTTCATACAGGAAGATATTTGAAAAAGTATAGAAAAATGACAATGCTGCGCCCGGATTCATGCACTTTTGTCTAAAATGCAAGTATTCGAAAAAAATAATTAGAGTGTCCCATATTGCCAAATCATAGTATGTTTAAATGAAGAATTCCAAAGTTACGGATGGTCAACTGTTCGATAAGACTGTGAACATGTCCAAAAAGTGTTTTGGCATGGAAGATGTGCGAAACTGATATTTGAAGTGGTGGAGAGGCTTAGGTAAAGGGGTTTGAATTACTAAAAATTAATACCTAAGCTAAAATGTTTATTTCATGTTATCTGCGTTATATAATTTCTTTCCAGCACCGCTTCTCTGGTACTTTCTCTTCACAAAACAAGTAACTTTTTTGTGTAGTAAAAGTAATAAAAAAACAAAATGTATAGTCTTTTGTCTGCCAGCATTTAATAAATGTATTCTTGGTATTTTCTTTGGCATCATGTGGTTCTGAAAAGAACATTTTATTAGATTACTCTAAAAATGTCTTGTGGTAGCCATAATAGTAAAAAGTAACATATTTTCTTTGTCGTTCATTAAGTATCTTAATCTTTACTTGCATTAATCAATATGTTTATAGATGTGTAATTAATGATTAATTCTTAAATTGAATATATATGGACATATTTGAATAATTTGAAAGGTTAAAATATCATTGTATTGTTAACTTTTTTAAAGGTTTTCTCTTATAGCTTTTCTTCATTATAATATTAGGACTTTTAAACCTATTTATGGGACATTGTGACTTTAGTCCTTTCAAAAAATATGTATGAAATAGATATTTATTTGAATAGATGTGATAAAACAACATCACTTCCTTTTGGGCTAATTCTTCAAGGGTCTGTTAACACTTGGCAGGTTTGGTTTGATTAAAGGAAACTCCACTTTAAAAAACAAAAATCATTTTACAAGTCTCCTAGAGTTAAACAGTTTACTTGAACTATTTTTGAAACAATTCAGCTGATTTCTTGTTCTGGCAGAGTCACTTTTAGCTTAGCTTAGCATAATTAACTGAATTAGATTAGACCATTAGCATTTCATTCAAAAAAGAGTTTCAAAAAGGATGATTTTCCTGCAGTCTTCTGTGGTTAGTTACATTGTGTAATAAGACCAACGGAAAATGAAAAATTACTATTTTTGTAGGCTAATATTTCTAGGAACTATACTCTTATTCTGGAGTAATAGTCAAGAAACTCTGCTGCCTCACCACACCTGCACCAGGCAGAATGATATTACGCAGCGCACAGGAGACAGGAGAGATGCGCTGTTGTGCTCCATCAGATAACATGACAGATTGAGTATAATTGTCAAACCAACCTTTTCCATTCAGATAGTTACAGTTAATAATAGTCTTAATAAACAATTCATTTACGCATTCACTTTCCTTCGGCTTAGTCTCTGATTTATCAGGGGTCACCTCAGCAGAATGAACCACCAATTACTTTGACATATGTTTTATGCAGCTATAAATATAAAAAATAATGTTAATGGTTGGATTCAAAAATGGTTCAAGTCTTCATGGTTAACAATAGGAGACTTGAAATGAAATGAAAACATAATTAAAATTAAAGCATAATTAGTTTCAATAATTTCAACAAGTATGAATGCTACCTTCTGAATCTTTGTCGACACCAAACAAGCAGACCGAGACCTCTAAAAAGATGAGTGCAACAAACTCTGGTGCAGTTCGCTTGATATATTAATACAACATGGACTAAAGATGTCTAAACTAACCAAAAACATGACATGATGTCACAATGCATGACCATAAAAGGACAGAATGCTTAAGCATGCCTGTTTTTCTCATCATAGTTACAGCGTTTAACTCAGAACACAGCGTTGTTGTGGATATAAGGTAAATTCTGTAGTAAAATATGCTTCTGAAATGTCTTAAAAGTTAGCTTCAGTCTTAAAAATTAAATGCTAAATAATCCAGACCAAAAGAACCAAACTAGTGCAAACACACTTTTAAACTTCTTGTAATGTTTCACACTTAGTCATTGTTCCCAAGTGACTTGAACTGTGACAGTGTGTTTTGTGCAAGCAGAGATCAGAACAGCTCATCAGAGCTTCCTCCTTCTCGTCTCTCTGCAGTGCAGTGCAGACACCAGACACTTGCCCAGAGGCTGTGAAGAGACTGTCCCATCGCACCCTTCCTGTGGCTGGATGTCCTGTCAGCTCTCACCTGTCCTCTTCAGGGTCCAGCTGCATCAGACGCCTCTCCCAGGACACTCCTGGTAGGGGACGAACCGTTCGGGTAGTGTGAGGAGAGAGGGTGCCCAAATGGATGACATCTTCACTCAGTGTCGTGAAGGCAATGCGGTAGCCGTTCGCCTCTGGCTAGACAACACAGAGAATGACCTAAACCAGGGGTGAGTGCATTTTGGAGTGTTTGCATGGGTCATAATATGAGCTATTTTTAGAACGTTTGATGTGTGCTTCTAGAAATTGCTTATTTGTGGTTTTGTACAGGCTTATTGTTTATTATATAAAATGTTGTGTGTTTTGCGAGGAGCTTTTGTCTGGTCTTGTCCCCTACTTCACCCCTTACACTTTTATCAGTCTTGTAATCCCTGGGCACAGTGGTGCAGTTACTCAAAGGCAATGAGGGTAGATTTTTATCACTTTTCATTTGTATCACAGATTTCATTCATTTAGTTGGCCTGTCGTGGCTGTACAGTTGTTTTTTTAAATTTAAGTAGATGGTTTTGAGGAATTACAGGGATTCAATTTGTCAAGTTTATTTGTATATCACTTTTTTACAATAATTATTGTAACAAAGCAGGTCTACAAAAAGTATGAAGTGAAGTGAAGTGAAGTGAAGTGCATTATTATGCAGAGTATATGCATTATTATTGCATTACAATTACAGTCTGCATGAATCGGAAGTTGTGACTGTTTTTTTTTTTATATTGTAACGCAGGTCTTAGAGAAATGGAATATTAAATGAGAAAACAGTGTGCGTGGCTTGTTTTTTCTACCGCGAGCTGATTGGATGTAGTAAAGTAGGCATTTCATTTAGAAAGATTGGGAAATGGGTTTTAGAAGAGTTATTACAACCTAACAGACACCTCCTCCTCACCATTTCTGTTTGTTGTCAAAACTGACAGTTGGAGGGGCGTGGTTAAATATGTTAGCCACGCCCAATGCCTCAAACAGACGTAATCTGAGAATCTCCAAACTTTGTAATCTAAATTTTAGAATACAAGGGCAAACAATTTTTTTTCTTAATGACATGCACAGATGAATTGTTCACCACAAAACTAGCAATGTGAGCTAACAAAATCATACGGTTAGTTTTGATTTCATTTGTACTTTAATATCATGAAAAGTTAAGGTGTGTGTGGGGTGGACAGTATAGCTGTTAAGCGCATACATAATAAATTTGCAGTTATACAAAATAATGTACTTTTTTTATAAAGGTGATAACTATTCTATATCTTTGTAACATTGTGTTTTAGTGTGTTTATAAGTAAGTGTCTGGTGCATATAGAGAGGAAAGAGTGTTTCCTACTGTTGGTTTGTCTAGCCCACTTTCCTGTGTGTAGCGCACTCAGAATTGTACAATGTGTGGTGTGGTGTGCAGTGTTTCCGCTATCATTATATCAGGGGATATATTACGTTGTTAAATATGTTGCGTCAACTAGGGTTGGGCGATGTCGACCAATTTGGCATCGTACGATGGACGATGGCATCGTCGTTGTAGGCAGCGGTGAATTAATTATTTATGAATAATCAATTCATAACGAATTAATTATTTGCAGCCTACCGTTTCAACTACCTGACCCGCATAGTCTTTGTTTTGAAGTTACCCATAACCAAATCATAAATAAATAAAGATAACTTGCACACAAATTACCACCTGTCAATCACTTTTTCCGTGGGACTCTGGCATGAATAGGCAGAGTGATCTGTGTTGTTATAATGGCGTCGACAAACTTGCACAACTAACAGGAATCAACCAACAGTATCTGAGGTTTTCGCTAAAATTACAAAGTACAAGCATGAAAGCAAAAGATTGAAGCAGTGTACTGACGCTGTGACACGTTACCTGATAGATTCAAAAGACCGAAGAGTCATTAGATAGAGACAAGATGAATTAAATATCACGTTTAACAACTATAGTGAGACGTGATCCAGCGGTACATCCTTGATAAACTGTCCGATGTGCACTGCTCTCTGGGGTGACTGCTAGAGCTCAGAGTCAGACGCCCGCATAGCCCGCATTAATGTAAACGGGGCCGTGTGTATTTTTCGCAAGCGGGTTGCTGCTGCGATGTGGGCGGGGAGGAGGATTGCGATGCCGGCTCAGCATCGTGATGTCTATTGGCCATCGGCTATTGACCCCACCCTAGCGTCAACCAGATGAGAATCAGAAAAAATAAAAGTCTACCGGTGCCTGGTGAAAGTATAAATCCTGCTTTTAGACGCAGTACTGCGCTTCTCAGTGTATGACCCCATCACATGATGTTATCTAACTGCACGTTCAGGCGAAGCCTTTTTATTGTATCATTCGCTAAACTTCTCTAACAGATGCATATACTGTATGTGATGCAACAGATACATATATATGCGTTGATATTTAGGCCACATGATACATCAGACTTTTAATGGCCTCTTTGTAGGGAGAATGCAGAACATAAAGCAGCTCAGTTTTACTTGTATAGAAATTTGGGGAATGAATGAACAGGAATGGTATTTCTATAATAGTATATAAGATTATGACAAACAACTGGAATGCATATCAATATAATTTATTGGGCTAAATATCCCAATAATTTGTCTTTATAATGAAAGCCCTGTAATTTTATGAAATACATTTATGCAGTGCAATTCAGTAGGACTACAAAGCGAGAGCTAATAGATGCATCATATTTGATAAATATACTTTAGCATGGTTGTTCTACTGTTATCAGTGAGGATATTTTAACAAACTTGTGTTTATTTGGATCATATACAGTCGTAAACACTTAAGTTTCTCTATTTGCTTCTCTCGTGTATTCTTTATAAGTTATAGAGATAAATGGTTTTTAAGGTCAAAATGTAATGAAGAATTAAGATATATGTCAATTTGTGTATATTTTCACTGCAAAACAAACACACACAAACATAAACCAACACTTTTGCTTCTGTAATATCACTTTATCATATTTTATTAAAATTGCAACAGAAACCAAACTGTTAAAAATATACTTGTGGAATGCCCTATTTTTAATGTTATCAGACAACGATTTTTATCTGGAGAGACTTTAAATGAAATATTTTTAAATGTGAATCTTTTCAAAATTGTACTTTTTTTTTTTTTAATCAAAAGTAAACCTTAAAAACTATTTTAGATTTGTATCTTATAAATTATTATTTGTGTATTTTATCTTTTGTTTTATTTATTGCTCTTGATGACTTTTTATTGTTAAAATATTTGTTATAATTATGGAAAAGTGATATTTATAAGATGTGGTAATCTTGATCTGTTTTATTTTTTGACGTGACATAGCCAGAGAAGCTGATATGGCAATAAACTCAAAACTCTCTCTCTCTCTCTCTCTCTCTCTCTCTCTCTCTCTTCCTCTCTTCCTCACTCTTTATCATATTTTAAGACTATAAATAACAAGAAACATCTACTGGGATAATATTAATATTATTTCACAATTACTAGGGTCATTCTAACAGTACTCTAATAGGCTTCATCATGCAGTGTAAATGCTTTTGGAGTCTCATTTGGAGATAATTTTTTGTTTGTTTTATCCAGAGTAAATGACATAGTCAAATGTCAGCTCCTTGTTAAAACAACAGTTTGATATTATTGTAAACAATGAATGTGTTACTGCATACATTTGTTGTTTTTCATTTTGATATCAGTCATTTATTAGTTATTGGCCTTTATGTTTTAATGTTAGCCAGAACTGTTAATATTGTGCACCTCTTTTCTGAAACTGAACATCGTTAGCGCTGGTTTAAAGAGGTATAAATTAAAATATCCAGTCTGTGCCTTATAAACTAAACAAAACACATTCCACATGCGTTGAAGAGCAGAATTCCACTTCTAGCCCTATATGGTGCAAAGCATACACAGAGTTGATCCATGCACCCTGTTCAAATACCTCCACCTTTGCCAAGCTCCCACTCACAAACAGCCCTGGCCCGTCTTCCTTCAATAATACAAGCCAGAGCAGCTGGGACGCACAAAAGAGAGGCAAATGGTCAGGTAGATCTCCAAGAAGTTGTAAAGGATCTGATCTGGAGCTGTTTCTCTTGCTGTCAGCCATGAGAATTATTAGCTTAAAGGAATGGGATGGAGACGAATGGTTCACCGGTGCAGATTCAGCAACGCAATCAGCAGATTGCAGGCAAAAGCTATAGATGAAGCTTTTAGAGAGGCATGCCGTCACGTCCGATGTAGATCACTATCTAGGTATTTCCTGCACTCTTCACATGGCTGAAGTTGCGACTTTGAAATTATGACAGAGGAAATGTTTGGCTTATTAGAAGAACAGTTAACATCGAGGCAAAATTAATAGCACAAAATTAAACAATTAGACAATATTCTTTTTTTTTATGCCAGTGCTAATATCATCTGCTAGCCACTGCTCTAACAAAAGCTAATGCTTTATAAATCCAGTGTAAATTGTGTCCGTCTGTAATTTATGACTCAGGAAATGTTTGGCTTATTGAAAGAATAGGCAGTATAAAGAAAAAAACGTCAAATGAAATACCATGAAACCCAAAAATTAGATCATATCATTAATTTTTCTCATTCAGTTTATGTTAGTGCTAACTTTAGCTAATCTATTCCAAACTCTAAACAGCAGCTGATGCTTTAAGTTGGATTCCATGTCTACACTTTAACAAATGCTGAGTTCCACACAACCCTTTCATGTTGTCTCAAAACAAATCAATTTAGTTAACCTAATCGTTTTTATAAGTTAAGTTGATTATACATAAAACTATTAAGTTGTCCCAAAGAAACTTAAGAATTGGGTTGTTTCAACTGATTTTAAATGAGTAGTTTGAACAAGCAACAAAAGTAATTTTTTGAGTGCAATTTGTGATTCTCTGAATGTTTGTTTTATTGGAAGTTCAGCCTGCATGAAGAAAAAATCACAAATTAAACCACACAATCCAATAAGTTAGATGATACAATACTATTCATTTTTGTTTACGTTAGTGCTAACGTCGCCCGCTATATGTCTTTTGTGTCTTTGCAACAGCTGATACATTACAATTCAATGTAAGTTTTGGAGTTTAATTTGTAAAGTAAGAAATAGTAAGAAATCCAATAAATGTAAATTGTTTATGTTTGTGCTAATGTCACCCACTAACCTCTCCAGGATAAGTTGGAGTCCATCTGTAATTTATAACTTTGGAAATGTTTGGCTTATTAGAAGAACAGCCAGCATGAAGAAAAAAATGACAAATTAAATACCATAAATCCCAAATTAGATGATATCATTTATTTTTGTTCATGTTAGTGCTAACTTTAGCTAATTTGTCTAGTCCAAACTTTAAACAACAGCTGATGCTTTACAAATCCAGCTTAAGTTGGAGTTCATGGCTGATTTGTGACTCGAAACTGTTTGTTTTATTGGAGGAACAGACTGCATGAAGAAAAAATGCCAATTTAAATAGCAGAAAAAAATCCCAAAATATTAGATGATACCGATCATTTTTGTATATATTACTGCTAACGTCACTATTCGCTAAGTTTATTCCCAACTCTAAACAACAGCTGATGCTTTACGAATCTAGCATTATTTGAAGCCTATGTGTAATTTGTGACTCAGAACAAGGGGAGGAGGGAACAGTCTGGGCTGAAATGAAATGGTTGGGATGGAATGGAATAGTTTCCATACGATGACCTCACCAACCAAAGCATGCTGACTTGAGCCTTACCAGTTCTTTCTCTCCCTCTCTCTCTCTTTCTCTCTCTCTCTGCTTACCCGTCTCAAAGTGTTTTCCTTTTCCAGAAATAGAAAAACTCCAGCTAAGGGGTTTGCCTTACGGTTTTTGCCTAATAAAATGAAATGGGCGATGATTCAATTCGTCTGAAGGGCCATTAGGAGTTTCAGCAGGGGTTCAGATGTCATGACCTTACATGTTTGTGGGAGGAGACAGGAAATTGCAGACGTACATGGGTGTTGTTTATGCTCCGCATTACATTGTCAATTAGAAAACCAGACTGGACCTAAACGTTGGTCTTCTGTCATCTTATTTCTAGATGTGCATATTTTTTTGGAAATGTCTTTAAAATTTGACCGTTGTGTATATTTAGTTTCTTAACAAGATGTTTTGTGATTCATTAGCATGAGGGATTCCTCAAATTGTAAAAATGTACGATTTATATTTTTGAAATTACCTTCCATTGAAGAGAAAATAATGTTATTAGCAGTGTTTACAAGTGTTTTTGTGAGCTTTTTAAAAAAAAAGATCTAAATTCCAGATGGCGCAATACAATACAAACCTCTGCTAGAAAAATTAATGCTGATAACAAATTCACACAGTCGACCTTGGTTTTAGTTTTTGTGTTGACCATTTTTTAATATGTAAAATTCTTCAAATACTTCAGACCAAAAGTTCAAAATTAATTTTGACATTTAAAAACATGAACTACGGAACTTGTCAAATAACATCCTGGAACAGGAAAGTCATTAGAGACAAGTAGAGTAAGCTATTAAAATGAAATTAAATATAAAGAGTAACACATAGTGATAAATTGTATGTTATTAGAACAAAACGTGTATTAAGATTAAGACTTTCATATTTACTTTAACCATCTAACTTTTGACATCTAACTTTTGACTGAAATATCACAAGTTAGTTCATATATATTTTTAAATAAGATAAATACTTTATTAAAATGAAAATTTGTAAGTTTATAATAATAAGTAATAATTAAGTAATAATAACACATTTACAGTTGGGATTAAATTGCCTAAAATTAATGAAGAAATTTTTTTTATCTTACTTTGTTTATATATCTGTACTTTTACAAATTGTCTTCTTTTTAGCATGTTTCCTGTATGCAATGCATAATACCGTGTGTTACACCATCTCAGGTTGTTTTGAAGATCGGATATCTGTATCCAAATTTTGCCTCTGTGCTTCTCCAGTAGCGCAGGCCACTTCGAGCTACTTGCGAGTCTATCTCAGACTGTGACTCAAAGAGAAACTGACACATTTTGTGGGCTGCTTTTCATTCTTGATGTCTGGATGGCACTCAGAGCGTCTAATGATAGTAGAAGAGCAGAAGACCAAGACAAACTAAACGCTGGGTTACAGCTGTGTTTGTCTCTGTGGCTTTAAAACCCACACCGAAGCTACAGGTCAATCACAAGCACGTTTACCAAACAGTGAATCCTCGTTTACTACTAAAAATACTTCCCTTTTTTCACTTCTCCTTTGAGCTTGTAGTATCTAAAAATATACACATTTTGACGTGTGGTTTGAGAAAAGGGGATTTTTAGATGTTTCACAATATTGTTTTAGTTACATTTCCTGTCACAAACCTCTTTTTTTTTTTCACACACTTCACTAGCCTGTTAGCTTGGATACATTTTTAGAGTGTGGCGCCTCACTGATGTGCGGTTTATGACCTAATTTAGTCCGAGCTTCACTCAGCCAGATTGTTGCTAAAAGGTTGAAACTTGAACTCAGAAGTGAAGCCGTATTTAAATCGATACCAAATGCAACCCTGGAACAGTTTTTGGCAGGAGGACACTCTTAATAAGAGAGTTTTTATGACTCTTTGATCGTATAACCACAGTCTCAAGACGTATCTTTCAGCTGTGACTCCAGTATCACTGTTTACATAGTCTGTCTTTGTGCGTTTGTAAGGCTGTTAGCGTAAACGTTCCTTTCTCTCTCCTTGTGTGTGTGTGTGTGCGCGCTTGTTAACAGCATGTGCTTCACGACCTTACAAGGACAAGAGAAACTAACTGTATTGAATTGACCATAGCGCAGGGCAGGCAGAGGGAGAAAGGGAGTCGCTACAGTGGAAGAAAGAGCGTGGAATATGATTTCCTGTGTTTCCTGCTCTGGTTTCCTCTGTTCAGGCCTGTGTGTGAAGGAGCTCTGCTGTGCTGAGTGCTGGGATGATGATGATAAGACTGAACTCTGACTCTCTGTTTGAACACTGATAATTCTCTGTTCATCTTCAGCTGCTTTTTTATCACAGTCCAGCTGTCTCCAGCCTTCTTTTTTGCTTCCATTTCATGCTTTATTTCTAGATGTTTTTAGTCTTCTTTCTTTCTTTCTTTCTTTCTTTCTTTCTTTCTTTCTTTCTTTCTTTCTTTCTTTCTTTCTTTCTTTCTTTCTTTCTTTCTTTCTTTCTTTCTTTCTTTCTTTCTTTCCTCATTCCTTTCTTTCTTTTTTCTTCCCTCCTTCCTTCCATCCTTTCTTTTTTTCTTCTCTACTTTCTTTTTTCTTCTCTTCTTTCTTTTTTCTTCTCTTCTTTCTTTTTTTCTTCTCTTCTTTCTTTCTTTCTTTCTTTCTTTCTTCTTCCCTCCTTCTTTCTTTCTTTCTTTCCTC
>CAIGQV010018202.1:14581574-14593421 GCA_903798115.1 Danio jaintianensis
TTATTATTATTATTATTGGAAATTGAAACCTCCCCACTGAAAGTACCCAATAAATTATGTAATAATTATTTAAGTGTTTTTTTTTTTTTTTTTTTTTTTTTTTTTGGAATGCGGGGCAGTAGTTTTGTAGAATGGCCCATATACAGTTAAAGACAAAAGTTTTAGCCCTCCTGTGAAATAAATTATTTTTCAAATATTTCCCAAGTGATGTTTAACAGACATGGTCTAAGATATATTGTTTTTACAGTTTTAATAGCCATTTTCTAATAACTTTGCCATGCTGACCGTGCATAATATTTTACTTGTATTTACTGTATATACTAGTATTTCGCAAGATACTAGTATTCAGCTTAAGGTGCACTTTTAAGCCTTGACTATGTTAAATAGGTTAACAAGGCAAGTTAGGTTAATTTGGAAAAACAGCAGTTTATTCTGTAGCCAATCAAAAAAATTATAATTATTTTGGGGCTTACAGTATTCACCATAGAAGTTTTTTTTATTTTTAATTATATATATTTTTATAAATTCCAGCCAAAAATGGAAAAAATAAGACTTTTTCCCAGAAGAAAAATCTAAAATATATGAAAAATAATAAAAATTTCACAGGATTAATAATTTAGTCTTCAGCTGTATATTGCCATATCTTATTAACTAAGTTTTGTTGCTATGTTTTTTTATTTATTTTTTCATGATTTATTTTTTCCTGCAGGTAATGGCACATTAAACAAACAGGCTGGCATAGATTATAAGCAGCTTAACATGCTGAACAGGATCAACGAGAACCACTCTGGCGAGGTGAGCTCATTTACCAAACCAAAACAAACTTTAATAAGTACCTTGGCCATGTCTGAGAGCTCTGATGGTGGAAACACTGATGCCTCTGCTCTCTCTCTCTGGCAGCTGTGGAAGGGCCGCTGGCAGGGCACAGAGATCGTGGTCAAGATGCTGCATGTGCGGGAATGGACTACCAGAAAGAGCCGGGACTTTAATGAGGAGTACCCTAAACTAAGGTGAAGAACCAATAGTCCTGTGTGGTCACATTACACACATTAAAAAGATAGTTTCCCCCAAATTGTGTGAAATAATGAATGACATTCAGAATCGCAGTTATTATATTATCATATTATTCATATTATATTTAAATCAATGATTATTTTTAAATAATAATAATGTTATTAATTATATAAATAATATTTAAATTATAATATTATTTAAATCAGGGTTGTTATATATAAAAACATTCATTCATTCATTCATTTTCTTTTCGGCTTAGTCCCTTTATTAATCTGGGGTCGCCACAGCGGGATGAACCGCCAACTTATCCAGCATATGTTTTAAGCAGCGGATGCCCTATATAAAAACATAATAAAGTATATTATAAAATCTTTTAAACCGCACATTTATCACATCTGGCTGCTAATTAATTGCATTTTTGGGCTTTGCAATTTTTTTGTGTACTTTTTTTCTCTAAATATAATACATGAATATATAGATTTGGAAAAAATTAAGAGACCATGTGAAAATTCTCTGTTTCTACTAGTTATTTAAATAAAAGTTAATATTAGTTTTATTGAATAAAGGTCTGATAATATTTATTCCAAATTTCACATATAAATATTTTAATTTTGTAATGTGTATTTTTGTATTATATTTTTTATATTATATGTAATTTAATATTATATTTTTTTCAATAATAATGTTCACAATTGGGGTTTTTTTTGTAAAAAAAATTTTAATAATTGGTGTTTTTACCAGCGAGCATTCATGAGTCAAAAACTTTCATATTGTAAATTATTTTATACTTTTTACTTATAAATAAATAAATAAAAACATTTTATATATAAATAAATAAATAGATGCGCTAAAAACAAAAATGATAAAACATAAGTAGAATACTAAAGCTTCAATAACTTATTTCCGTTAAAATAATAACTAAGGTAATGTTTAGTAAAGTAAAGCTTTCAAGGTTCAAAAAGGCCACAAAAACACCATAAACGTTTCTGTGAGACGATTTGCATAATATAGTCTTTTTAAATCACACAGTGACTTTGTGTGACAAACATGGCACAATTTAATTAGTTGAACTACTGGAACCAGATAATTTAAAATCATTATGACTGCTTTTGTGAATTACATCAACTTATTTGTTGAATAGACATGACTTGTGTATCCAATCAAGTTTCTTTGAAGTTTAAGGGCGTGCAATATTTATCGTCTATGAAAATATGTGAGCTGACAATAGTAAGCATGCCATTTACTTTGCACACAACAAAACACATTCTGAGAGTCCAAAAGCTTTCACTGTGTGATGAGCAGGGCCAAACAAAACCTGATTTTAGTAGTAAAAATTATGAGTAGTTTATGATGAACAAAGTGCAGAATACAAAGTTACAGAATATAAAGAATAAAAAAATTGTGGCAGATGATTGAGGAACAGCTTAGTTCTAGTATCAAACTGAGCCTGAAATAAACTCTGAAAGTCTCTTGGTAAAATCCAGCATCTCTTTAATTAGGAGGAGGAACTCTAATCTAATAAGGACTAATCTAATAAGGATTGGATGGACCTATTGGTTTTTTATATATATATTTTAGGAATAGGACAGATTTTGTATTGTGTTGCGAAAATTGAAAATGCGTTCATTTTAAAAATATGCATACAGAGTTTTTTTAAACAGTGTTGTCCATCTTGCGGATGTAAATAGTTCCCAACTACTAAGTCAGAGCAGAACATGTTTAAAAGCGGAGTGCTGATACTCAAATGTCATTCCTCAAAAGTCTACGTGAACTATTTGAAGGGATAGTTCACCCAAAAATCTAAATCGCCTCATTTTATTCTCCTTTATGTGGTTTTAAACCTTTATGAATTTATTTCTTCAAAACTGCTGGTTGATGGTACCCATCGACTTCCATGGCATCAATAAGCATTCTTCAAAATAACTTATTTTGTGTTCAACAAAAGATATAAACTCATAAAGATCTTGAACAAGTGAAAAATTTCAGAGAAGAAAGGACATTTGTGGTCTGTCATCTGTCAGTTGTGTCCATTGTGTCGGTGGTCTTTTGTGTGTGTGTTCATTTGTCCCTCTCCACCTGCTGTAGAATCTTCTCTCACCCAAACGTGTTGCCCGTGTTGGGGGCGTGTCAGTCTCCACCCGCCCCTCATCCAATCATCATCACACACTCTATGCCCTACGGTTCCCTCTACAATGTGCTGCACGAGGGCACCAGTGAGTAAAATACACAGTTTGTCTGCTTCATGTCAATGTTGAATGTTGAACATCACATTTTGACCCAGAAGAAATGCATTAATAAAAGTTAGTTTTAGTACTTTTAGTATTATTATTGTTTATTTTTTCTTGTGTGTATGTATATATATATGTATATGTATATATATATATATATATGTGTATATATGTATATATGTATATATGTATATGTATATATATGTGTATATATATGTATATGTATATATATGTATATATATATATATATGTATATGTATATATATGTATATATATATATATATGTATATGTATATGTGTATATATATATATATATGTATATGTATATATGTGTATATATGTGTATATATATGTATATATGTGTATATATGTGTATATATGTGTGTGTGCGTGCGTGCGTGCGTGCGTGCTTACGCCTATTGATTAACTATCTTCACACTCTTTTATTTAAAAGTCAAGAGTAATATTAATTTACTTTCATTTGAAAGCCTTTTGGAGTAATAACGATGTTGTTTTGATGTTGTATAATAAATGAAAAATTATTGAAATAACAAAAAAAACTTAAGTCATATATTAAATGATATGGTGCAAATTCTCAGATTTGTTTCTCTTGAATGTTTTATGAAAAAATATTAAAATATGTTTTTCAGTATTGTTCACGTATAATTAGTTTTTTTATTTAACAGGAAACAAAGCTGTTAACGCACATAACTTTTTTTTGTATATTGAAATTTAGCAGTGTACAAATGTAACCGAATGTCTCTTCTCTATTTTCCTCTTTTTCTCTCGCCTGATCTAGACTTCGTAGTGGATCAGACACAGGCGGTGAAGTTTGCTCTGGACATTGCGTGTGGAATGGCCTTCCTGCACACTCTTGAGCCCATGATCCCTCGCCATTATCTCAACAGCAAGAGTGTCATGGTGAGGAACAGAAAGCTCCCAGTTTCTACAACTCTGGGTTTTTCCAAGTCTCAGTTCCTGTGTTTCATCAGGATCTTTGATTTAGATTCTTTACCATTGACATTAGTTACTCAGTGTAGACCAGCGGTTGCAAAACAGTCTGCTGTTTGTTTATGTGCTGTCATGGTATGTGGAACTAATTTGGTGAAACAGAAACTGCTATAAACAGATTTGTGTGCATCCTGTCAGAAGTGCAAAAATAAGTAATGCAGTGAATGTACAATTTTAGGCTTTCCGAGGCCTTGTTTATTTGATCAAAAAATGCCATAAAAATAGTAATGCTGTAAAATTTTATAATTTAACATAATGTTAAATTATATATACTGTAATTATATATAAATTATATACTATAATTATATATAAAACATAAATAGTTTTTTTTTAAATAGTGTTTATTTGGAATATATTTTTGAGATGGACATTTACATCTATTATGTCACTTGGCAATTTAATGCATCCTTGTTAAATTCTAATTTTTAATTAAAAAAGAAATTACATTAAAAATAGATGTGGTCATTTATTTATTTATTTATTTTTCTTAGATTGACGAGGACATGACGGCCAGGATAAGCATGGCAGATGTAAAGTTGTCATTTCAGTGTCCAGGCAGGATGTACTCTCCCGCATGGGTGGCACCTGAAGGTATCAGTTTTTATTTAATTTTATTTAATTTACTCTCCTGCATAGGTGGCACCTGAAGGTATTCATTTTTTTATACATTGTTTATATATTTTACATATTATAATATAATGTATATAATAATTACATATTATAATAAATACATATTATAAAATATATATTTTTCATTAGTATTATTTAGTATCTGTAATTTAATTTTATTATATATATTTTAAATAATTTATAATAATTTATTTCATTTTTTTATTTTATGTATTTTTATTATAATTTTTTCATATATTAATGTTTTGATCGACTAACCTAATAATAACATCTTCCTCCACATTTATTTATTTTTTTATTTAAATGAATTTTTCATTTAATATGAAATGAAATATATATATATATATATTTAATGTAATTGACACATTAACATCTTCCTCCACGTCTGCTCTCAGCTCTGCAGAAGAAGCCAGAGGAGATCAACCGGCGCTCAGCCGACATGTGGAGCTTCGCTGTGCTGCTCTGGGAGCTGGTGACCAGAGAGGTGCCGTTCGCTGACCTCTCAAACATGGAGATCGGCATGAAGGTCAGACACACTCAATCACAGACACACATGACTTTAAAAAGCTGGACCAAAATCAAACAAACCTTATCTCTCCTGTGCCCACCAGGTGGCGCTAGAGGGACTACGGCCCACCATCCCACCTGGCATCTCTCCTCACATCTGCAAACTCATGAAGATCTGCATGAACGAGGACCCTGCCAAGAGGCCCAAATTCGACATGATCGTGCCCATCCTGGAGAAGATGCAAGACAAATAACCACACTGCACAACACTGACTTCACAGTATTGCCTTAAAGAGAGAGTTCACTCAAAAATGAACATTTACACACTATTACTCAAGTGATTCCAGAGGGTTATGAGGATTCTTTTTTTTCTGTCGAACACAAAAGAAGATATTATGAAGAATGTTGGAAACTGGCAGGCATTGCCATCCATAGTAGGGAAAAACAAATACTGTGAAAGTAATTGGCTTCGAATTTACAACATTCTTCAAAATATCTTCTTTAGGTAAATAAATGATGATTGAGTTTTCATTTTTGGGTGAACTGTCTCTTTAAATTTCACCACTCACCAAAGTGCTCTATGCCACTGTAAGTCCTCTGCTAAAAAAAGAAAGAAAGAACGCTTTGTGGAAGCGCTGTTGAACATTTTTAAAAAGCCACGTTCTCACTATCCTCTATATTCTTATATGCAATCATTGAAAATGGTGCGCGTGTTTGTGTGTTCATCAGCCTTTACGTGTTCTCTGGAGTGTTTACAGAAAAACACTCCTCTCAAAACCTCTTTTCTATAGCCATTAAACAGGAAGTGGCAGCAGTGAATATAAAGTCAGCTAACCACTCCAACCATCTGCATCTTTTTGCTCCATTTCTGTCCACTTTGCTTCTTCAAAGGAGTCGTTTTATTAGCTCATAGTCGATGTGTCCGTTATTAGTATTTAAAGCATCCTGCCATTGCATTTACACTTTCAGATTGTCCCTGATTGCAAAAGTCAGATTTATTTACATTAAAAAAAGATATAAACAGTGCAATAATGCATAAGCTAATGCCATTTTATGCCTTGTCATGTTAAAAAAAATGAATAACCAAAACAAGAAGTGCCCACAATATCATGATTGTGTTGTTCCTCTCATAGCACATAGATTCATGTTATAAACACCTGTTACATTAGATTAAGGTACCATAAATGCAAAAAATAAAGGAGACATTTACACACGTCACATCAAATGTGAGAAGTCTTGTGCCACATGCATCATAGGACGTTTTTGCCTCCCGTAAATTGATTTTGATCCATGCATGATTTCTGTTTTGTAACTAACACGCATCCCACTCCTCTATTCAAATTTACATTGTACATGTTAAGCATGTTACGTGCTCAAACGTCTGAGAGATTTTTATACTGTATACATATACATGTTTTCTGTTGTTGTTTTTTTTCCATGGGTGTTCCGTTTGGCGGCTCATGAGTGCTTTTGCATTTCTGAACACTACATCTATTTACTTCCTTTTGCTTTCAGTGTTCCTCTTTTCAATTTGCCAGTATGCAATAGGAAACCAAGAGACGAAAACAAGCATACTTGACATGCATAATTGTACCTTTTTTTTATTATTATTATTATTCACTGTGTTTTTTTTTTGCGTTTTGAAAAGCAGAAAACAGACAGATTTTCTAACTTATGCTCAGTTTTCTGACCCTGTGAGGTTTTTAATGAACGTTCGTGTGACTTTTCTGTAGTTTTTCTTTTGGAGATTTGGGCTGTTTATATTTTATTCATGATAACTAAAGTTTACTAAAGGAAAATAAGAACAAATAAAAATGTTTTGGCCATGCTGAGAGTTTCAGTCGGTTCATTTGTTAGTCATGACGCAGAATTGTGAAGTTCTGTCATGAAATTTTATTGTATAATGCAGAATGTCAGTGTTTTGCAAAATTTGGATGAATAAATGAAATGTAGGACTGTGAGTTTTTCATAACGTGTCTATGGATGTTACATTTTAAAAATCTTTAGTGTTGTACTGTAGAAGGAATTTTAGTAGTAGTAATAATAATTTCTAAATTTTTCATTTTTTTCAAATTTTTCATTAATCATTTTATTCTTTCATGTTTTAATATAATAGGAATAAAATGATTTGCTATCTGTTTCTTAAGTTCCCAAAAATGTGGGTAATGGGGTAATGTGTAAAATGAATAACTGCAATCTAGAAAAATAAATGGGAAATGTAATTTAGCTAAATTAAATAATAATAAAACTGAATTTATGGGGTCAATTTTTGTACATTCATAATATCTTTATTAAACCCTCAAATTATTAGCCCTCCTGTGAACTTTGAATTCTTTTAAAAACATTTTTGTAATTTGATATTTATCAAAGCAAGACATTTTTTTACAGTGTTTCCTTTTGTTTTTCATAGGTTTCTTTTAGTTTGATTAGAAAAATATATGTAGTTTTTTTTTTCTGCTAATGTGAATATTATCAGCCCTCTTAAGATTAAGAATTAGTTATTAAAATTATATTTTAAAATGTGTTTTAAAATCTCTGTTAAACATCAGTTGAAAATGACAATTTAACTAGAGGCCTAATTTTTCTTTCATCTATATATACATACATATATAAATTGCAGATTTATTTTAATAATCTATGAGACGAAAAATACGTGACACGTCATTGTCCAGTGCAGTAACAGTATATACTGTTTATTTTAGAATGTGAAAAATATTAATTAGAACAAAAATGTTAACATAATTGTGACTCATCAAAAGTCTCTGTTGTCATTTCAGTGTTTACAAAGCAGTAGAGCACGTGATTTTTCAGACGCTTTATCAGCAGGTCACGTGATCAATCAGCTGACGCTATATGTAAACTCGTCGGGTCGCCCGGGACGCGGTACAGCGTGAGGACAGACTCTTCATTATTCACAACTGCCAATAAACAAGACGCGAGGTCACCTTATTCTCATTGCTGTTTTATTTACACACAGAGTCCACGCGTGACTCCTCATCCACAGGCTCTGTTTTCCTGTGCTGGTCGACAGGGATGTAAAGACAGGTCTGAAAGTACCTCAGCGCGCCGTCGAGATGAAGCGTCCGGTGTACGAGTTGTCAGTTTTCTTACTCTGGACCTTGTTTTTTGGGCCTTTGTGTTCCTCCTACCCTCTTGAAGGAGGAACAGATGTGCCTCAGCTGAGGGTCGTGGAGGAGCTGGACTGGTTGAAGCTCGGTTTCGGATGGAAAAACTTGTCCTGCGCGCTGTGTAAAGCGATCTTCGCCTCGGTCGACATCGCGCTGCTGGTGAGATCTGCTGCTGTATTTACCTCCATGATGGTGTTTGTGTGTTTTAAATCATACTGGCACATTTTTAATAGTTTGTTTGCGTGAGAAAGTAATACATGTTTCTTAGTTTGTATTTTGAAAATCGAAAGTGAAACACATACAAATATTTTAGTTTACAAATATAAAACCAACTTTACCCATCTAGTTGTAAAGTGTCAAAAAACTGAACAGTTAATTGAAATAAGCATATGTACGTGATGAAAATAGTTTAGTTTAGTTGTGTACAGGGTCAATGCACAATTAACATTACATTAATAAACATATATTACATATATGACTGACAATAAACATTACATATAACAAACATTACTGTAAAATGTGCCAGAATTGGCCAAGAATGTCTGTTTTTCATCTGCAGACCCTTGGGAGAATGTTAAAAAGTCACACCTAGAAATAAAAACGGAGCATAATAACACAAAATACACTATCATATATGTAAAATATAGAAACTCAAGTAAGAAACAAGGAGTTGTCAATAACCAATTTTTAACATGAAACTGAAAAGTATGTAATCTTCTAATTGTTGGTGGGATGGAGTTCCATAATATTGTTTATAGTGTGTATGTTTATCTATATATGTGTTATGTTTAGATGTAGAAACTAATTTAACTTTTTTTTTTTCTTTTAATGTTCATTTTGATTTATAGATATACTATGATATATAGTTGTATTTTTTATTTAGTTATTTATACTGTAGATATGCGTTTTATATATGTTGTATTATTATGTAATGCATTTTATATATCTATGTACATCTAGATTTTGATATACATTTGAAGTTTCTAACTAGTTATTATTCAAGCTATTTTTATGTATTGCATGTACAATTTGTATGTACTTTATTGTAGATAAACCAACTACTATTTCAAATAGTCATGCAAATAGTACAGTATAAATATGTATATTTATTTTATTCCATTATAATTGTAAGTTGTTGTTGTTGTTGTTACATTTACTGCATATAATTTACACATATAGGCGTATCAATTTTATATTATTATTTTATATATCTTATATCCGTTTTAAATGCATAACCCAAAACGCCAAATAACTGAAACTGAACATATAAAAACCAGCACATCCTCTTCTAGCCGATCTGACTCATGATGTCCAAACACCTCGAAGCCACAAACCCCAGCCCAAACGACTTGTTAAACTGCTGCTATCATAAGCAAAGCCTTTAACAAGTTAGTTCTTTTTCTCATGCTCTTAAAGGGAAAGTTCACCCAAAAAAATGAAATTTCTGTCATCATTCACTCACCCTCTACTTGCTCCAAACTATTTGAATAGGTTTTTTTTGTCAAACACAAAAGAAGACGTTTTGAAGAAAGCTAAAAAAAAACAAAAACCGTAAGCATCGACTTCCATGGTCAATGGTTACCGGTTTTTCGCTTTCTTCAAAAATCTTCTTTTGTGTACAGCAGGAAAAAAAGAAACTAATAAAGGTTTGAGGGTGAGTAAAAAGTAAGTAAATCTTCATTTTTGGGTGAACTATCTCTTGAAATATGTTAAAATAAGAAATAATAAGTTGAAATAAGATGTTTCGAAACACAACTAAGTGAAAACTATTAATAAACTGTGTCTGTTTCGTATTTGCTCCCAGAGTGACTCAAACATGGAGCGAGTGTCTCGAGCTTTGGGAGAGGTGTGTGTCCGTCTTCACCTGGCCAATCCGGACGTGTGTCGGGACATAACCGCACTCTTCCGTGCTGATGTCATCCGAGCGCTCCAGGAGTCTTTCCTTTGGCCCTCGGAGGCCTGCGCTGTCCTGGTTGGACCTGCGTGTGGCCATTTCGACATTTATGCCCCCTGGAACGTTTCCTTGCCACAAATCCCCAAACCGCCAGTCAAGCCGCCCTCTCCACCCAAACCGGGCTCTCCACGCAGCAGGATCCTGTTTCTCACAGACATCCACTGGGACGCGGAGTACGCTGAGGGCAGCCTTGCGAAGTGTAACAAGCCTCTGTGTTGCCGAAATGACTCTGGAAGGGCCAGTTGGAGACATGCTGGGGCGGGATATTGGGGGACGTATAGCAAGTGTGACCTGCCCTTGCGCACGGTGGAGAATCTTCTGGAGAACGTGGCTAAATTGGGCCCGTGGGATTGGGTTTATTGGACGGGGGATATTCCTGCTCATAACGTGTGGTCTCAGACACGGACGCAGCAGCTGAATGAGCTGGTCACCATCACCAGACTCATACACAAACACCTGGGCCGCAACGTTACGGTGTATCCAGCGGTGGGGAATCACGAGAGCACACCGGTCAATAGTTTTCCTCCTCCGTTTGTGCGTGGAAATCATTCATCCCGCTGGCTGTATGAGACCATGGCGAAGGAGTGGGCTCCCTGGCTGCCTGAGGAAGCCCTGGAGTCCATACGGTAAAGCTGTAACAATAATAATAATGATAATATTAATAATAATAACACTAGTAATAATAATAATGATAATAATAATAATAATAACAATTACAACAACACTAATTATGTTATTATTGTTATTTAACTAATTTATTTAATTTACAATAAATTTATTATTATATATTCAAGTATTATATTTTTTATTATATATGATTATTTTTTCTCTGTAATCAAAGTCATTTTGTCTTTGTAAATATTTATCATCTCTGCACTGTTAAAATACAAATAAATGTATTTGTTTTTTACGTAAAAATAACTTGTTTTGTTTATGACTAATATTTCTTTATTTACAAGTTAATTTTATACAACTTGTGTTTGCATGTTTGTCTGTCCGAATGATTTTTAATGTATTTATTATATTTGTATTATTTACTAATTGTTTTTGCCACAAAGAGAACCAATGAAGCTGACATGTCGTTACATGATATGATATAACAGTTTATTTTATTTTAATTTATTATTACATTTTGTATTATTATTATTATTATTATTATTATTATTACAGTTTAAGTTGTTTTGTTTAATACACATTTCTTTATTTACAGTGTATTATTATTATTATTATTATTATTATTATTATTATTGCAGTTTAAGACATTTTTTTGTTTAATACTAATTTCCTTATTTACAATGTGTTTATTATAATAATAATAATAATAATAGTAATAATAATAATAATTATTGATAATAATGGTATAATTATGTTTGAC
>CAIGQV010018202.1:14593431-14626617 GCA_903798115.1 Danio jaintianensis
TTGTGTCTCTGAACATGAACTTCTGCGCCAGAGAAAACTACTGGCTGATGGTGAACTCCACCGACCCGGCAGATCAGCTGCAGTGGCTCATTCACATCCTGCAGGAGTCCGAAAACAAGGGAGAGAAGGTGAGAAACACTGAGAAACCAGAGATACATCATCAGAAAACAGAGAAACGTGATGAATAAGCCATGGTGTTTTGCAGCAGAAGTCTTTGTGGGTTTGAGGGGTTTAAAGGGTTGGAGCCGGTAAAGCAGATGTGTGACTGTTGGTTGTTGCATGTTCAGCTTTTCAGTTTGAAACTTGCAGTTTTGTTATTGCACTTCTGTTGCTATTTTGATAGTATGCGTCTCATGCTAATGTAATGCTGGAGTTTTCTTACTGCTTCTACCACTGAATGAGGAACCACATTACTGTTTCTTTTCCTCCATAAATATCAAGATTTTTTTGTGGTTTATTTAATATTTAGATTTTAAATTAAGTTTTAAGTTTATTTGTTGTTTGTAAAATTTTTTTTTTTGTAGCGCTTTTTATTTCATTTTTAATTCATATTTTTATTAGCATTGTTGTGGTTTTTAGTTTTTGTAGTTTTCTGGTTTTTTTGGGGTTTTTTTGTAAATTTAGTTTGTGGTTTTATTTTTGTAGCACTTTTGTTTACTTTTTTTTATTATTATTATTATTATTATTATTGTTTTGGGGTTTTTTCAATTAAAATTTTTGATTTGCGGTTTTTTTGTGGCTTTTCGTTTTTTGTAGTGTTTTTTACTTGTTCAATGTGTAGCTTATTTTTAGTTTTTTTCTGTAGTTTGAATTTTATTTATTTTATGTAGTATTTTTGTTTTAATTGACATTTTATCATTCAATTTTTATTTTCTTTTTGATTTGCATTTTTTGATTTACTTGTTTGTTTTTATTTTTTTCTGTGGTTTGATTTCTCGTTTTGTTTCTTTGTTGTAAATTTTGTTTTATTTTTTGCAGCTTTTTTGGTTTATTTACATTTTTATTTTATCATTATTTATACATTGAAGTTTGATTTGCATGAGACAGATTCCTGAAAGACCTGTTTGTCCTGACAAACAAGTCACCGCATTGATCCTGTGGGCCAGCCTGACCTCCCGCCGGTGCCCTACTCACACCTGCAGCTTGTCCACGATGGACGTCCAGCTTCTCCAGCCTCCGGCGCCTAGATTGCTTTTTTTTTTCTTTTGCTTTTTTTCTTCTTCTCTCCTCGCCACTGGCTTGCTCGGATCGGGACTTGTGGAGCTGTGCTTCGGTGGATTTGCTCTACAGTGTTTGAACTTTCAGCAGTGAAATTTAAACCACACTGAACTAAACTAAACTGAACTTCAACTCTGAAATCTGGACTTTACTAGAACTATGTTAAGCTGCTTTGACACAATCTACATTGTGAAAAGCGCTATATAAATAAAAATGAATTGAATTGAATTTGCATTTTTATTTTTTTTCTAATTTTTTATATTTGTCTTAGTCAATTTTGTTTGTGTTTTTTTGTTTTATTTTTGTTGTTTGTTTCATTTTGTGCAGAGCTTTTTTTATTTTGTTTATTTTTGTGTTGCATTTTCATTTTGTAGGGTTTGAATTTATGCTATGTTTGTTCACAGTACTTTTATGTTTTATGTGTGGTTATTTTATGTGTAGTTTTTTGTATTTAGTGCTTTTTCATTCTGGTGTTGTTTCATTTTTATTATTATTATTTTTTTCTTCTGTCTTTTATTTTTATTGGTTAGTTTTGCTCTTTGCAGTTTTTGTTTTACTTGTAGATTTTCTGTGGTTTTTGATTATTTTCTTTTTATTTGATTCTTCTTATTTTTTGTCAACTTTGTGGTTTTATTTACTTTTATCATTTTTGTTTGTTGTTTTTGCTTTGCAAATTTATTTTTGTTTTCAAATTTAGCCTGTTTTTTTTTTCATTTGGGTTTTATCTAACCTGTGCGTGTGTGTGTCTTAGGTCCACATCATCGGTCATATTCCTCCAGGTCTCTGTCTGAGCAGTTGGAGTTGGAATTACTATCAAATAGTCAACAGGTCAGTCAGTTTTCTGTTAACTGTTTATATCCTGCTGTAAAGCGCAAGTTAACTTTCATCTCTTAAAACCATAGCTGTGTCAACACAACTGCGTGACTGCAGTCTTAAAGCATTATAAACACTGTCTTTTATCACCACAAAGGTCATATAGTTTGTTTTTTTAAAAATGGGTCATGTTGACTGTAACTGCTTGTTTTTGAGATTGTCCCATTCATTTACGCTATGTACTGGTAGGGGTATATAATGCACCGGTTAATGGTTCACTTGTGTTTTGTTCTCTTTATTTCTTTATCGTTGTGTTTTGTTTCACAGGTATGAAAGCACTATTACCGGTCAGTTTTTTGGACACACACACATGGATGAGTTTCAGATGTTTTATGATGAAGAAACATTGACCCGTCCACTGAGTGTGGCTTTCATTGCTCCGAGTGTCACCACTTATATCAACCTCAACCCAGGTGCTCACTCAACACACAGCACTTACTATATATGTGTGTTTGTTTTAGTATAACATCTTATTTCATTTTTGCAGCTTCTTATTTATTTTAGCTTTTGGGTCATTTTTATTTTAGATTCTTCTTCTTATTATTATTTTTTGTCATTTTATTTATTTGTGAGTTATATAGTTTTTAGCATTTATGGATATAGATTTTTTTTTTTTTTTTTTCAAAGAATTTAGTTTATTATTGAGTGACTACATTTACTTTTGTTTTTTACTTATTTATTAGTATTTACTTTGTTTTTGTTTGTTTATTTTACATTTAGGGATTTTTGTCTTGTGTGTTAGCATACAGTTTTTTTTGTTTAGCATTTAGTTACTTTTTAGCATCAAATAAAAATGTTAGCATTTAGTAAATGAAACAACGTTATTTTAATGTTTATTTTAGAATTTGCTTAATATATATATTTATGCTAAAATTACCAAAAATGTATGTTTTTTTTTTTTTGCTAGCATTTGTTTTTATTTGTTTTACCTTGTGTTATTTTCTATTTTAATTTTATAATCTTCATCTCTTTTTAAAATACATTTTTGGTAGTAATATTTGCTTTGTTAATTTGGTGATTTGTTTGTTATATAGTTTTTAGCATTTAGGGATACTGTTTTTATTTTATTTATTTTTTTTATTGCTCTTTATTCAAATTTTTTTAGATTTTTTTTTTTTTTTTAAAGGATTTTAGTTTGTTATTTTAGAATATATTTAGTTTTGTTTTTTACTTATTTAGTATTTACTTAGTACATTTAGCGTGCAATTCTTTTTGTTTAGCATTTGGTTACTTTTTAGCATCAAATAAAAATGTTCGCATACATTTCGTAAATTAAACAAAATATTATTTTAACGTTTATTTTACAATTTACTTATTTTATTATTTTCTTTATCCTTAGTGAATTTGACCTTTTGTTATACATTGTTTTTCAGTTTAGTTTTTTATGTTAGCATTTGTTTTTATTTGTTTTAGCTTTTGTGTGATTTTTGGGTCATTTTATAATCTTCTTTTTTTTTAATACATTGTTGATAGTAATATTTGTTTTGTTGATTTGGTTATTTATTCATTTGTTTGTTAGTTATCTAGTTTTCAGCATTTAGGGATATTGATATTTTTATTATGTTTTTTTTATTATCTTTATTCTACTTTTTTAGATATATATTTTTAAGAATTTAGATTATTATTTTAGACTGCATTTGGTTTTGTTTTTGACTTATTTAGTATCTACTTAGTACATTTAGCATATAATGTTTTTGTTTAGCATTTGATTATTTTTTTTAGCATATATTTAATACATTTTAAACTTTTTATTTCATATTTTAATGTTTATTTTAGAATGTACTTAATTTATAGATGTTAATGTTTTATTTTTATAATTTTTTTTAATCCTTAGTGAATTTGATCTTTTTTGTTTTGTTTTGTTATACATTTGTTTTTTGGATTAGTTTTGTATGTTAGCGTTTGTTTTTAAGCATTAAAATTCATAAAAAAATGATCTTAGCCGACAACATAATATGCATCAAAACCTCTCAATAAACGTCACTATTTAAAAAGTTCTTCATTGGAAAAAAAAAAAAAAAAATCACTGTTTTCTAAATGTTTTTTCCTTCATGCTCAGGATACCGTGTGTATTACGTAGATGGAAACTACCTCGACAGCAGCCGAATGGTTCTGGATCACGAGACATTTATTCTTAACCTGACTCTGGCCAACAACCGGCCCTTAAAACCAGACCCGAGGCCGCTCTGGACTCTACTGTACCGAGCATCCGAGGCCTACGGTCTGTCCACACTCTTCCCTTCAGACATGGATGCACTGATCAAACTCATGGTGAACGACGAGCGTGTGTTCCAGCGCTTCTGGTACCTCTTTCACAAAGGCCACGTGTCCAAACCCTGCACAGACACATGCAAAACCTCCGTCATCTGCCTCCTGCACAGCGGACGCTACGACCTGCTGACCGAATGCAAACTGCTGCATGGAGACACACACAAGAAGAGCATGTGCTGAGGAGAATGGAGAAATCAAACCTCGTATTTTACAGTAAGGCTCCATTAGTTAAGGTTAGTTCATTTTATGACATAAATTAAGAGTGAACAATACAGCAACAATGAGCAACTTTATTTTCCTCAACTATCATTAACAAAGATGAATAAAAACGGTAATAAATGTATTATTCATTGTTTGTTAATGTTATTAAATACATTAAAGGGGTAGTTCACCTAAAAATAAAGATTCTGTCATCATTTACTCACTACACTAATCGCAAACCTGTTTGAGTTTCTTTCTTCTGTTGAACACAAAAGAAGATATTTTCACAAATGTTGAAAACCTGCAAACGTCGACTTCCATAGTATTTGTTTGTCATATTATGGAAGTCAGTGCGGTTTGAACATTCTTCAAAATATCTTCTTTTGTGTTCAACAGAAAAAAAGAAAAGCCATAATGATTTGGAACCACTTGAGACTGAGTAGATGTGTATTTTATTTTATGTTGTGGGGTGAACTATCCCTTTAACTAATGGAACCTTATTGTACAGTGTCACACTGATTGATTCTTTTAGCACTTTTTTTCGGTTTGTTACATTTGTTTTTGGTGATCAAATCAATCGTTAGCTGACTTGCTATGAACGTCGTTGGTATTGAAAGCTACAAGGTGTTTGGTTAAAGGGATGGTTTACTTAAAAATGAAAATTCGGTAATGATTTAGTCACCATCCCGTCATATAAGATGGTGACTTTTTCCCGTAAGAGAACATAAAAAGAAAATTAGAAATTTTGGTCCTTGGTGATTCATAAAAAGCAGCGTTTGGCACTTTGAGGTTTAAAAAACAAATTAATTCAAGCAACACAAAATGACTCCTGACGATACACAGAGGTCTTCTGAAGCGAAACGATCAAGAAAATGAACCTTATTTATGACATTATTAGATTTAATTCACAGCTTTGTCAAACTGTTTCAAGTGTGTTCAATGTAAAATCATTTTGGTTTGCCTGGATGTGTTTTTCGGACTTTAAAAGTGGTTGTATTCGTTGATTTGTATTTTCTGAATCACCAGACCACCATTTTATCACAAATCATATCTTAACGTTTTACTGAAGAAAACAAAATGCACTTAAATCATGTGGGTGATTTATTGTTGCTTTATTTTTTAGGTAAACTGTCAGTGTCACCTTTAGGTAAAAGGTCCACGGTTTGTGTAAAGGTGTGTGTCATTTAGAGTGCTGAACCAGAGACGAGCTTTATCTGATGAAAATGAGCTCATGACTGAATCATGCGCTGTGTTTGTGCCTCAGAAAAACCACAACTCCTCCATCTCCAGGCTTCATTTCTTCTCAGTGCTGTGGTTAAGTGTTTTCGTCACTCATGAGCTGATTGTAGTCTGTTCATCACTTCCTGCATTGACCTACAGTTTGCACACTGGAGTCTGAGTCAACTAATTGCACAATGTGGACTTGAACAAAGTCATTGGATAGTTTGTTTTAATTGACAACAATTGTCCTCAAAGATTTTATAATCATGTGATTTACTCTCACACTTGCTGAAAATGATTTGCCAGTTATGGTGGATCCAAATGAATGTTGAAATCATGAATTATAGATTGTAATTATTGAATAAAGAAATATTTTGCAAGTTTGGTCATTATTTTTTGGTGTGCATTGTTGTTTTTTTTGTTTTTTTTTCTTAGCGTTTCTTTTTGTTTGGTTCACACGTTTCAGTTAGTTTAGCATTGAGTTATTGAAATATTTTGAAACGTTCTTAAAAAAAGAAATAATTACTTTTTAGTAATACAATTCATAATCAAAGATTCCATGGAATGTGCAAAAAATCCTACAGGAATGTGCAGAAATCCTATAAGAAACATGCAGGAATCATATAGGAGTCTTCTATAGCGTGTGGTCTTCCTGTGTTTTTTTTTATTTGAACAATTACCTTTTCTATGAAAATTGTGTTGTAACATTACTCAACAGGAGTAAAAATATTAGTAAAATATTACTGAAAATCTTTTAGTAATGCCTTACAGCAATAGTGCATTACTTATACACTATATATATATATAGTGTATATGTATAATGTTACTTTACATTTTGAACTTTGTAAAAAATATATATATATAAAAATATATTCATGTATTATTTATCAACTAAATGCTAACTTTGTAAGCATTGTTTTTAGTGCAGTTCTATCCAATCAACAAATAATTTAAACTATTTAAATCATAAGAGCAAGAGAAAATATTAAGCAAAATCTTCACTTTGCAGCACAAAACCACTAGAGGTCAGGACAAAATGCCAGATCAACAATATATATATAAAAAAAGAAATGGAGTTCTTGCCCTGTTTAGGGTCAAATATTGCTCTCAAATGTATGAACTTATAATAAAATTTTACTAATGAAAATGAACTTTTCATTGCCATCATATGAAAAATGCAAGCCCAACTAAACGAACCACAGTACAAACTCTATTATTATTATTATTATTATTTTCACACACAAAAAGACAACCATCAAAATACAAAATAAACAAACAAAAAAAATAATAATAATACAAAAAGTCACACAGATCTAGCTGTGGGTTTACATGGTGTTTACTTTGGCTTCGGTTTGTAGCTTAAAAGGTATAATTCACACACAAAAAAAAAATACATTTTGTTTTTCCATTATTTACTCCAACAGTCTGAATTTCTTTCTTCTGTTTAACACAAAGAAAGAATGTAGGAGGGGAGCCATTGACGTTTTTTGTTTGTTTTTTTGTTCCTATTACTCCCCCCCCCCCCAACATTCTTCAAAATATCTTGATGTTAAACAAAAAGAAATTCATAAAAGTTTATAACCACTTTATGAGGAAAATGGTGAGGAAATTTGCATTTGTGGGTGAACTATCCCTTAAAGTAGGATACGCCTCAAAAAAAAAAAGTCAAGTCAAGGCTCAGTGAAAGACACCGTCACACCAAAGTCTTCCTTATAAATGTCCCAGGTCTTGGGTTTGTGAGGATTGTCCAGTTCTTCCCTCGACAGAAACAGTCTGTCACACAAAAGATTGTGAGTGAGTGATCGAGAGGAAAAAAAACAACAAAAACATTACAAAACTAATGTCAAAAACGCACCTATAGTTCTCCACAAAAGAGGTGTTGAACCAGAAGTAGAAGGGACAGTCCTCATAACCCTTCGGCAGACCCTGAACACAGAAGCAGAAACGTATTTTATGAAGTCATTACCCTAAAAATAAATACTTAGAAATACTTTTCTACTCATTTGTCTGAAAAACAACTTGGTGACAATTTAATTACTTGACTCAATACTAACAATTCACAAATTTCAACAATAAAAAATAAATAAACTCAATTCTTTAAATTTGAGTCAAACAAGACCTTTTAATTTTGTTTAAAAGAAAATGAACACTCACATTTTAAGTAACATATGGTGTCATTCATTTGAAACATTTTGTGTTTCGATACATATTTCATATATGAAAATGTGTAATTTTTGCTGTTGACCATCAGTTGGCAGCATTAACCCTTAAGAGGGGCCTGTACAAAAAAGTTTTAGATGGAGTTCTATAGAGTAAAACAGCAGATTAGTGTGTGTGTGTGTGTGTGCGTGTGCGTGCATAAATACAATTACTGTGTTTACTGTGTTCTGAGAGCTGAGCTGCTTATTTGGATTTTCTCAGACATATCAAGATAAGGTCACACAGACGCATGCACACACACTACTCCATATAGGAGGCCGAAACAAAGCTTTTTTTTTTTTTTTTGCACTGCAACTGATGATCAAGAATAAATATTTAAAATTTTACCTCTTTCCAACTGGAAAAACCAGTAACAATCAGGAGTGCATGTTTATATGCTGTCATGGCTTTGCAATTAAAAAAAAATCATTATAATGGAAGTCAATGGGGCAAAAACAGCCACCAACATAACAAAAGGGTAGTAAATTTGCCCAGAGTGTATTGCTGAATTTTTTTTACATTTTCAAAGCCTTTTCCCAAAATTTGTCAAAATAAGATCTGTCACCAAAAATCATTCCATTTGCTGAAACGCAGAGAAAGTTGTGGTCAAATTAAGACTCAAAAATCACCCCAGAGTGCATAAAAACATCCCATTAAAACAACAACAAAAAAATGCTTGCCTCAGCAAAAAAAAACAAAAAAAACATTCCAGCATGCACATCAAAAATGTCATGTGATTGTCTTAACAGATCATGTGATAACAAAAAAGGGCATGACATTAATGGAACCGAGCATATTGTAAAACATCTGAAATCTTATTTTAAACAAACACTTACAGCACTGGACTCAAACATGACCTTCACATCTCCAGTCACTATAGGCCCGTCCTGTAAACTGATGACCACTGCATTGCTACCAGTGTCAGGAAACACCTGAGAGAGAGATAGAAAAAACAAAAAACAAAAAGAAGATCAGAATGAAATGAAAGACACTTAATTACACCTGCTTGTAGAGAATAGACACTCACTGTACAGTTGTGCTGTTTGGCACAAACACACTGGAAAACAAGCTCTTGCTTCACTATGATCTTCAGTTTCAGGTCACTGCCATTGCCCTTCCCCACACCTGAACAAACAGATCACAGTTACACTGACTCTCCACCACAGTGTTTACTTGTATTAATAACTAGGGAAAAAAAATATCTGGACATGAAGTGAAGTTTATTTATAAACTAATTTCGAGAGGATCACATGCTAATGATTGCTTGCGGCAGGTCCCGCATTATTCAATTTATGATTCACCAATCAGACGATTCCTAAGCCACTATAAAT
Organism: Danio jaintianensis; assembly: GCA_903798115.1. Taxonomy (NCBI): domain Eukaryota; kingdom Metazoa; phylum Chordata; class Actinopteri; order Cypriniformes; family Danionidae; genus Danio; species Danio jaintianensis. Next base: position 14,602,746 of record CAIGQV010018202.1, read on the forward strand.
ACCCTAAGTTCCATATAACAGCCATCTTCGTTTTGAAGAATGCTTCCCGCTACAAAAACGCTCCAGCTCCAAAAAGCTTCTACAGCATTGCACCATTTAGCCTGTCGATATGGAAAGAACCAACCAAACAACTTCAGCCAGAGCACCGCTCTCACCGAGACTGCAGCTATGGCTCAGCGCCATCCAGCCCCGCCAGGACGACAATCGAGCTGGCGATCCAAGCCATTGCAATGAAGCCGAACTCTCACCGCTCTCCTAGCGGTCCACCCGCGCAAACGTACATAGCATGCTTTGATGGGAAGCCTCGCAAAAATAACTACTCTCCAACAAAGACTAAACATTTTATAACATTTTATATGTCACCATCCAAGCTCCCAAAACTTGAGATGGTCCCGCCCTCTCTCTTGACAGTTATGAATGGACCCAGTTGCAAAAGACCTTGTGAATGAATTGGGCCAGATATGCTCGTGATTTTAATCATGTTAAGATTCTAAACGTAATGTTATTTAATCATGGATTAAAGTAAAGCCCATAACAAACATTTAATTCACACAGTTTCTACTAAGTGGTGACATCGTTTTCGTTTTTAAAGTTCAGGGTTTGATGTTGGCAGTTGATTTATAAAATAATAATAATAATAATAATAATAATAAATAAAATAAAAAAGCCACATCTGATAGCCATTTAACTCCTGAAAAGATTATTACCCAACTAGTGATAAACATTCAACACATCGAGCATAGAAGTCCAATCGTAATATGCCATAGTGACTCATATGTCCATACACAAAGCGTCATATGCAAGTTTATAATGGCAAGTCGGTTGGATGTGGAAACAGCAAAGAAACAAACTTCCCGCTTGACTGCTAGGAATAGGAGGAGGACATTTCTGACAAATGGAGTAATGTTTTATCCATTGACTCTGTGTTAGATACATTTGCACTTTAAACAAATTTCTATATCACTAAGGGGTTTAAACTCCACTCCACTATCACTTCACCTACTCCGTCTTCAAGAAGTACTTCCAAGACCACCAGCCAAGCCCCACCCCATATCCTCAGCTCTCCATCCATCTGCCATCCTGTGGGGGGACGAATGCCCACCTCTACCATCCTTGCACATCATGCATTAACAAAAGGCTCTTCCATTCACAGTTGCCCATGACCTTATTAAGACGCCTCGCATGGATATCAGCTAAAACAATTCGTTATCTGCCATACATGTACTATGTTGTAAAAAATTTCATTTCTGATTCTCTCTTGTTTCTCATTTCAGATATCATGGCAGTCGGCTCCGGAAGCTGACCCTCATCCAACCTATTACACTCCACATCCATTCTAAATGCATTCACACACTACACAAAGGATACATTTCCACTCACACAGCCCACACCCTGCATGCCATGTTCACACTAGTTTTTTGGTTTTTGAGATGTTCTGAACTAGCATCAAATTTAAATCCCATAATCCACCCCACCATATCTGATCTAACTTTGCAGGATGAAGAAACTCTCTTTCTTTATTAAGCAAAGAAAAAGATCAATTACACAAAGGACATTCTATATACATTTTTGACATCCCCTCCCCCACACACCCATTCCAAACCCTCTTAGGATTCTTACACCACAGGAGAGCAATACCACCTCAGGGAAGCCCAGCTGATCCTCTCCAGCCGACTTCCACCCACATGCGTTTCTAGGCATAAGCACAATTCTGCCATTTCCCCCTATTCCCCCTCTTATTAACATAGGAGCTCCTTCACTACCCTTCCCTTTTTTCTTCCTTTAACTTTTTCCCTCCAAACTCAAACTATCCCATACTTCCATTTACTCTCGTTCACCACAGCTCCGACCCATTTAGGGGTCGCCCCGAGTTTCAATTGCTGCAGCAGCGACGCTCTAAACGAGCTCATATACAATTACATTTCCAAATACCACTATCGTCACACTCCCCTGCACTAATACAGCAGTAAATGCTTTGCGCACATTGCCTCCATACTGACCCACTGCACCTCTGCAGCAGCAGAGACGTTCCGCTGAGCTACACTCACCCATAGCACCATTGCAACTGCAGTGATGCTCCAGCTAAGCCTTATTCACTTTCATCTCTACATATCACTACTGACAGTATTTAACATTCCTGCGGGAGCACTCATAACTCTCCAATACCGACCACCACTGCACCTCTGCAACAGCAGAGACGCTCCGCTGAGCTACACTCACCCATTGCACCACTGCAACTGCAGTGACGCTCCAGCTAAGCCCTTATTCACTTTCATCTCTACATATCACTACTGACAGTATTTAACATTCCTGCAACAGCAGAGACGCTCCTCCGAGCCTTATTCTCCCTCTGCACCACTGCGCAGCAGTGTCGCTCTGCCTGAGCTCACACACACTTCCATTTAGCCATTCACTACCAACACACTGCCCAGCACTGCCACAGCAGTTAAAATGCCTCCGCGAAGCGTACTTGCCTTTCAATATTGACTTCCACCGCACCTCTGCAACAGCAGAGAAGCTCCGCCAAGCTTCATTTCCCCTCTGCGAAAATTTTAACTTAAAGTATACTTACAAAATATTTAGTGTAAGCAACTAATCTGAAACTAAAACATTATTTATATAGTGAATAAAAATGATAATCCAGCAGGTGGCACTTACAGAACAGCATAGATATTATTTACATTATTGTTGTCTATTGGAAGGAATGCGTCAATAGAGCCGCCATTTTAGTACAGGGTAACACTCCTTTGAAATTAATGTTAGACCAAGGTGCAGTGCAGGACTGGCCATCCGGAGCCAGAGATATATACACATATATCTATGACACCGGTTTTCCCGGTGTCAGTACGCAAATATTTTTTTAAATTACGAAAATTTTAATTTTACATAACTTTTCTATATCGATGGATCAGTGACCGCACGGTCATTGCCGACAAAAAGCGTGTGCTTGTGTGCATTGAAATGTATTATCTCCCTACTGGTTAAATTTGATCTAATCCATGTCCTGAAACACACCACCTCTCCTGCTTTCACTTCTCATTTTAACGGAGGGAGCGATTCGTTTATGAATGAATCCTAGTTATGAACGACTCGTTCACTTAGCCGACAATAATACAAGTTTCTGGCACCTGCATCTTGTTGTCATATTTTATTTACATTGTTTGCATATTTTTATTCAACAAAACTAGCATAAACCTAGTATTTAGTGCGAGTTGGTGCTCCTTTGCCTTAAGGTGAATGCAGTAAGTGACTGTATTATCATCAATAACGTTACTTGTTGAGCACAAAAGTTCGTAACATATGAAACAATTTAAGTCGTTGTAAAATAGCATTTAAGACTTTTAAATACTTTTTAATTAAGGGCCTTAAATTTCTCTAAATTTATTTATCAACTTTTTATACTTTTTAAGACCCAGCGGACACACTGATTATACTTACTTAATATTTAATCAGTGATATTTATATTAAATAGTTAACATTTACAGTCATTATTTACAGTCCACTATCTGAATTCATTAAAATAATACAAATACATTTGATGTAATTACATATGTTTGTCATGATTGTTACACTAATAGAAACAGAGTCTGACCTGCGATGGAGTGGATTCGGATGCTCTTGATTTTCAGGCTCTTCCGAGGAGGAAGCTGACGGTTGTACTGATTCTTCATGATCTCATAATAACCAACATACCTGCTCTGCAAATGCACAACAGAACACAACATCCATCGATTAAAAAAAATAAAATAAAATATCGATCATTCTCAATAGTATCTGGATGCAAGCTGAAACTACAAGTCTCGGACTTGCACTCAATGGAGCTAGTGACATCACTGTGAGGGGTAGGATTAGGGGTGAGTTAGGTGTGTGCATTATAAAGCATTGCATGCAGTTCAAATTTGCAACTGCACCAGGTCTGCATCCAGACCCCTCTCATAATTCTACACAAGTTCACAGGCTCCAGACTGAACTCAAGCTCACAAACCTGAGATGGAGTTTCAACACCCTGAAACTTGGAGCTCATGCTTTTATCAGTCCGTCTCTCTCCAAAGTAATCCAAGCTCTCCTGTAAGAGATGAAGGGGAGATGCAAGGCTTCAAGAAAACCTGAACACAGTTGTGGAAGAAAAGGGCTCTGAAATATGGAAAATATGATCAGCCTGTACCTGTGCGCTCTCAAACTGATCGCTGTCAATGAGCCATGTGCAAATCATAGTGCCGGTCCGACCTAGAGAATAAAAATCAACCATTACACACTTCACATATACTGATTTAACAGCGTTTTTCTGTTGTTGTTCTGCAGTTTATAGTCCAAAGCTACTTGTAGAACATCAAGCAAAACACATTTGGATTCATGCTGAATTAAAGAGACCCGTTTACTACAAATAAGTTGACTTTGGATTGATACTTACTATAGTGACCGATTTGCCTCAGATTTCGGTATCTGTCTGCAATTTCACAGATGTTGTCAGTGAGTGAAAACTCTGGCTAAAATCTTGCAGTGTGAACTCGGCATTACTGCCACCTGCTTGCCAGAGGTAAATGTAGCAAACATCAATTACACCCAGTGGGATTTTCAAGAGTTCACACTTAGCTGATGTTTGATTAAGTAAAAGCATATTTGGCATGCTGTCCCAGGAGAGAGCCCTGAGCTCGGAGTATCCATGAGCCTGGGACTCCCTCCGGTTTAGTCAGGGTCAGAGTCTGAGCTCAGGTAGGTCTCAAGAACTTCCCTGTTATTGAAGGAGAAAAGAGTGGAAGGAGTCGGGGTGGATGGGGGGAAAACGAGGAAGACTAATGTAAGGACGGCAGACTATTTATGTGGATTTGGGGTGCATCTGATTAGTTAGTTAGTGATTGATGATGCGAGACCAGTCGTGGTCAATCATAAGCACGTGATCCTCACGAAATTTGTTTATAAAACTTCACAGGAAAATATTTAAACGAGCCCTATGCAAACTATAGTGCCGGTCCAAACTACAGAACAAAAATCAACCATTACACACTTTCAAATACACTGATTTCACTGCATCTTTTTCTAGAATGTGTCTTTTCTTTTTACTTTCAGAAATGTTGTGCAATTTATAGTCCAAAGCGACTTTTAGAACATCAAGCAAAACATTTAGATTCGCGCTAAATTGAAGAGACCTGTTTACTACAAATAAGTTAACTTTGGATTGATATTTACTATAGTGAATGCCACTTTATATTCTGTTTGCTTTGGTCGGCATTACAATATCAGCAATATATACCAAACATATCAATTACACCCAGTGGGATATTTTATTTTTGTTAATTGTTTGTGAGGTTAGAAAGATAAAAAGTACAGGAAATTATTTAAACGGGATGATAAATTGCTGGGGAAAACAGGAAGGTTGACAGGTATGCCAATCAACTCTGTGAAATGTCTGGGGTGCAAAACTTTTACTTAAAATTTTAACTAGTTTACCCTTTCCTCCTTTGCAGTGGATGGCGATGACATTCCTGGAGTCTGCTGCCATCCAGTCTCTGACACAGGCCGTGTAGCGCAGCATATCACTGACAGGATTAAACACACACACACACGCACACGCGCACACGCTCACACGCACACGCACACACACACAGATCAGTTGAGCTCATCTACATCTTCAGTCAGGAATCAGAGATGAAACATGTTGAGCTGTGGTGATACTCACTCCAGTGAAGGCACGTTATGGTCATCTATCATGACACGCTCTACTTTGTAGTGAAAGAACTTTGGATCGTAACCTTTCTCACCTGAAACAAGAAAAGTCAGTCTGACCAGTTTATCATAACGGTTTGAGATCAAATTCAATGGTAGGTGAGGAAAAACAAGACTGGTTTTGTGGTACAGGGTCACATATTGTTCGTATTAAGTTGCACGGGCATATTTGTAGGAATAATCAAAAGTCAAAATTACATACTGATCTATATTTAACATTCTAATGATTTCTGGCATAAAGAAATAAATATATTATATAATATCTTGCCTATTAAAACGTAATTTGATTAGTAATATCCATTGCTAAGAGCTTAATTTGGACAACTTTACAGGAAATTGTCTCAATATTTTTATTTATTTGAACTCTCAGATTCCAGATTTTCAAATAGTTGCATCTCAGCCAAATATTGTCCCATCATAATCAATGGAAAGCTTATTTATTCAGCTTTCAGATGTTGTATACATATTAAGACATCCTTATGACTTTTTTTTATGGTTTTGTGGTCCACGAAAATATATGAACGATATGAACAAACAATATCAACTAATAAACTGCAATAATACATTCAATGAACAAATGGATCGAGTCATCGCATTTTGGTGTCAGCATTTAATAATTTACAAAAATGATTTATATAAGCATAGAATTTTTTTTTTGTGGGAGGAAATAAAGAAAAGTGAAATAATGTTCCATCGTCATTCAGCATAAGATATATATTTAAATAAAAATAAAACAATTTGTGTATTTTTTTTACTTAATTATAAAACAAGAATAATATCATATTAATTTGATTCAATTTAAATGAGGGCTGCACGGTGGCGCAGTGGGTAGCACGTTCGCCTCACAGCAAGAAGGTCGCTGGTTCAAGCCTCGGCTGAGTCAGTTGGTGTTTCTGTGTGGAGTTTGCATGTTCTCCCCGTGTTCGCGTGGGTTTCCTCCGGGTGCTCCGGTTTCCCCCACAAGTCCAAAGACATGCGGTACAGGTGAATTGGGTAAGCTAAATTGTCATTCTCATAGTGTGAATGAGTGTGTATGGATGTTTCCCAGTGATGGGTTGCAGCTGGAAGGGCATCCGCTGCGTAAAACATATGCTGCATAAGTTGGCGGTTCATTCCGCTGTGGCGACCCTGGATTAATAAAGGGACTAAGCCGAAAAGAAAATGAATGAATTAATGAATTTAAATGATTAAATTCTTATTACTGACAAATGGGTAAATACTAGTGAGTGGTTCTAAAAATATATATTTAAAAAGACAATCATAGTATATAATTTAGTTATAAATAATACATAATTATGGTTCAATAAAATGTAAGAAAATAAAAAAGGAAACAAATAAACAGTACACATTATAATGTATGGGGGAACATAAAGCTGTACTGCTCTTCAATTGTTTTTATGCTTTAAAATCCCTTTTCGTCAAACCCTGTACATATTCAATTGAATTGATTTTATATTATATACTTAATATTAATTTATTTGAATAATCAATTACTTCATATTGAACATAACACAATTATCATGATTTTAGAAATGGTGTGAGATTTTTGAGATTAAATTATCAAGTTTACATAATTCCATCAAAATGAAGAGAAGCCTCTACTCACTGCAGAGATTAAAGACCTTGTAGTGATCCATATGTTTGGTGTCCAAGAATCTGGCAACCTCCTAAAAAATGTCATTTACATGTGAATGATACAGTTGCTGTAAAGTTTTTTGAACATTTAAAGTATCTCTAAACTACTTCTCATCTAATTTAAACGTTCCTTAACATTTGTGTTATACTTACTCTGATTGGGTTCCTATATAGTGCCTGCTTCCCAGAAGATGGAAAAGACATGGCGATGACTCTTTCTGGAGAGAGAGAGAGAGAGAGAGAGAGAGAGAGAGAGAGAGAGAGAGAGAGAGAGAGAGAGAGAGAGAGAGAGAACAAACTAACTAAGACATTGCCTATTATCTATCATTTTAAACATTTATTCAAACTACTTTATTATAATGTTATGTTTATAATGTATTAAATTAAATAAGAAGGGCATTTTTGGTTCAACCAAACCTGTGACGTATGTGAGGTCCAGATCAAATCCATCTTTTTGGTACCGTCTTTTGTTCTCTGACACCTGTAAAAAACATTATAAATGCAATTTTATTAACACGTTTTTTTTTTACAAAATTAGACTTTCATCTAAAGCATATTCTTAAATAAATTTTAAAATTACCTATACAACAATATTATAAATTAAATAAATATAATTTGATTAGAATTAAAATATATAAAAGGGGAATTAAATTCAGATTTTGGATGTTTTAAATAATTAAAAAAATTCTACTCTACAATATCTACTCTTCTACTCTGGATAGAGTATATTCAGTAATACTGTGAACTAAAATGTTTAAATACATGGTTTTATCAATATCTGTCAATATACATAAAACAATATTTATTTTAACATGCTGGTCTGTCTCTCTTTCTGTGTCTGTGTTTATCTTAATATCCACAAAAACACGAAACAGCACAGCTATTTTCACCATTGATAATAATAATAATAATAATAATAAAATGTTTTTAGATAACTAAAAGTGTAAGACTAGATTAATGTAACAATGTAAGACTGGAGTAAATGCTGCTTTTTAAAATTGTAATCATATATTAGAATTTTCAATCAATTAAATGCACCCTCTGTGAACAAAAGAGAATTCTTAAAAAAAATGAAATAATAAAAAAAAACTCACAAAAAATGTAATTGAACCAAACTTTTGAGAGATGAAAATAATCCTACTAAAACAGTCCACCTGATATAAAGACATAATATTGTTTATCACAATAAAGTATTATATATAATATAGTTTTAAGTGACTCACCATTCTCCTGGTGACTTTTTCAAGCTCTCTCTTCTGCGAGGCCAGTCTGAAGATGCGTACCAGAATCAGGATCCTTAGAGACCTCAGGAACGTCACCACCCTAAAAACACATCATAACATCACCGTTACATTAACACTGTTAGGAAATATCAAACACTAATGTATTGGTCAAATCGGCTGTACCTGGGTATCAGACTAGCTCCTGAGAAATCGGAGAACGCATAGATCATGGTGACCACCAGAGTAATGACCACAATACAAGCGTCTACTATATTTAGTTTTGAGCTGAAATACACCTTGAATCTGCAAAAAAAAAAAGTAGATCAACGGTTTATCAGAGACTGTTATGCATTTATTTTAGCTTAAATTGGAATGTAAAGACAACATTAGAAGCAAAGTAACTACTCTGTAGTCTTTTTTGCACTATTTGTTCTTAATGTAGCTTTAATAAGCGATAAACTCTCTATATTGTGTATACAAATTATATAATTTTTGACCTTAAAGGGATAGTACACCCAAATATGAAAATGTCCATTTATTCACACTCAAGTGGTTTGCATTATTTATGAATTTCTTCTTCTTTTGAAGACAAAACAAGACATTAAAAAAATGCATCCATTTACTTCAATATTAGAAACAAAAAAATATGTAAGTCAATGGCTCTTCAGTATATCTTCATTCGTGTTCAGCTGAAGAAAGAAGCTCAAACTGGTTTGGAACAAATTGAAAGTGAGTAAATTATGACAATTGTAATTTTTGGGTAAACTATCCCTTAAGAGACCCAACAGCAGCCTTCAAAATGTGTGTAAAAAACAATTGAAATGTTATGAAGTTCAGTTTATTCTTATTTAACTCTTCTAACTAATGGTAAATTCATAGTTCTACTAAGCTAAGATCATACCTCAATCATAAATAATGGTTATTTTATTTGCAAATAAGATTGAGAAAATGTATCTGAAACTACATAAGTAATATAAGGCTTAAAATTATTATACGCACTTAATATGATTGGTCTCATTTGACATTCACTGTATAGACCGATGCACAAAATGTATTTTGCTTTGATTAATTTCTTGATTTTAAGTATTTTCCCTGCATTTCAGATTTTTTTCAGAACGGTTTTATCCAAATATGACAGATTTTTTCACTCTCATAATCTTGACATTTTTTCTTTGAAAATGTGAGTTTGTATCTTGCAAACTCTGAATTATACATTTGGAATTAGAGCTTCTGTCTCACAACTCTGAGTTTGTATCTAGTAATTCTTATGTCTTGTCATTTTGACTAGATTTTTCACAATTGTGAAAAAAGTCAGAACTGTGAGTTAAAAGTCAGCTGTGTACGATAATAACAATAATTTATTCATGCTACCTGTCTTAATTTAGTGTAAAAGTGAAGCTTATTATATATTGCAAAAGGACTGAAGTCTTTCAGGTACAGCTTATAAACCTAATTTATCTAATTTAACCTATAAAATCTGCTGTTTTAAAGGGATAGATACATTTTCAATTCTGTCATCAGTTATTCATCCTCCACTTTTTACAAACCTGTTTGAATTTCTTTCTTCTGAATTTAAATTTCCAACATTTTAAGAATGTTGGAAAAAAACAGCCATTGACTTTCATAGTAATTTTTGTCCCTACTAAGAAATGGCTGAGCTTAGTAGAGCTTAAATTATAAAGTTTATATAAAAAGCCTCGACACAGGTCCTGAATATATAAAACCGTTTTGACAACACTCATATATTGCTATTATTCTTTTAATTTTAATTAATATTACAGCAGAACATGTTTGACCAGTTCATTTTATTTTTTGTGTTCAAGTCAGGAAAATGCCCAGGAAAATGTGTTTCCTGCAGATAATTTCCTATTATGAGCAACTTATCCTGTGACGCTATTGGTTACTGTTAGTCTTATGCGTTTTGTAAATGATGTTCAAATGAAGTGATGCAAGATGAAAGATTCCCGAAACACATCATGTGCTGAAATAAAATTTGCTACTAACCCTTCCACATAAACGCGGAGCAATACATCGATGAGGAAAAAGAAAGAGATGACCAGAGAAACAGTCTCCAGTGCACCTCCAACATCACGACTCTTGTCGGAAAGAGACAAGTCCACAATGACCATAACAATGTCCAGGATGATCAGTACCAGACCAAAAACACTGCAAACAGAAGAAAAGTAGCCTGTTTAATCAAACCCTGCTAATAACATATTTCTTTGGGGGGGATAATACCTAAACACTTTGTGATATTTTTATTTGTAACTTCAAAGTCCAGTATGTCACTCACCGAAAACCAAAGGACATCACAAAAGGAGCTATCTTTTTCCGGACCTGACTGCAAAACAAATCAAATACAGAATGACATGCAATAATAATAACAATGATAATAATGTCAAGGCATCGTTTTGTCAACAAATAATTAGCTTGCTTACTGGTACATTGTGTCTGGGTCTTTAGTTTCTTCCTTTCCATCATCGATCTGCACCTCTGCCTCCTCTTTCACCCCATTACTGATCCAACATGCATATTAAAAACATCATTAAAAAGACAGTGCTTGCATTATAGTTGAACTTTGTGGTTTTAAAATTCCAGTGAGTAAGTTTAAAGGAGTAAGCTAAAGGAGTAAGCTTAAGGAGTTGGAGTGATTTGTTAACAATATCCTGTAATTCTGGGAGCTGGAAATAGTGCTGAATTGCTTATTTAGTTGTTGGAGCAAAGGTCATGATGCTGGTGAAGTGTTAGTAACTTTTAATGAATGTTATTCACTCACCCATTAACTTCTTTGGAATCTAACCCAGGGTTAAAATGCACAGACGTCATCTTTACGGGAATATTTCAAGTATCGCTATATTAAAAAGAAAGAAAGAAAAAAAAGAAATCAGCCAATATTGGACTTTAGTGCTATATATATATATGTTGTTTTTCAAGCATCAGCACAATACATTTGCAATAAGTTTTCTTTTTTTTTCACCAGAAAATAATAATGATTATCATGCATTTTACCATGATTTACAGAAGACACACACTAAAATGTCATTCATTATAACAGTTTAAAACCCAAAAAAAGTAAGCGTTTTTAAAACTAGAATCATTTGAAATCGTTGTAGAATCACATGTGCCACTCCACAAATACTAAGAAATTCTCATTTTAAATATTTACACTGTCACTAGCCCTCAAACCACTCTGTTAAGACGCTTTTAACCATTGCAAATAGTATATATAATCACCATGCGATATATAGTATGATCACTTATTACTTTTTAACTAAAGCTTACAGGTCAGAATAAGCATGTCATTCATTGTTACATCACGCATGTCACACATATTTTGACGTTATTTTCAAGTTATTTAAAACATGAAGTGGACACTTTGATTGCATTCAATATAGCCTACTTTTAAAAATCACTTTTGTAATTCATTCGAAGCAATGACCAAACGTCTATGTATTGATAAATAGAAAGAACATGTAATTACTTAAACAGTTAGGAAATATGAATATCAACCGAAAGCTTAAGACAAACGAATCAGAATTGAGGTACTTACAAACGTACTTACTTCAGATCTATGAATTCTCAAAGGGTCCAAATTCAAAGTTTCAAATGTGGATTAAAGGATATTCCAAATTATTATTCCATGGATTCCATTAATCCCGAACGTTGTCTGCACCTTCGGAATCAAGTATGAACCACTAAATTAAATATCTGCATAAAGAAATGTAACAAGTAATCATTTGTTTGTCCAGATGTAACATATCCCGAAGGACACTTGGAAACCGATACAAACCAGACAGACTGAAGCGCATCCGGGAAAACGGTTTCCTTTCCCTTTGCTTGACTCGCAGCTTTATTTTTTGCTCTCTAAACAGTCACATATTCCTCAAACAGTCCTTCGGCGTATTGTCTCCATCATGGTCTTTACAAGCGGTGACTGTCCCGTGATTTTCTGCGATAACAAAGGAAGGAGGTTCGAAGGTTAGCAAGTTTTCTTCCATCCACAAACACATCCACACCGCCCCTTTCTTCACTCCTGCTGCAGACGTAGCGGTTTTTAACTTCCTCATACAAAATGAATATGGACGGTGACTAAAAATGTGGTGCTTTTAAATTTATTGCGGTGTTCCAGTACTCTAAGATCAAGCTCTAAGGGACTCAAGCTCTGGTTTCTATTCTAATCTACTAAAGTGCTAAAATATGATTAAAGAAGCAGTTCACAAAACTTCATGGATTTCCCCAAACATTTGGCTTTTTTCTAACACAGAACACATAGAGATGTTAAAGTGATAGTTCACCTTAAAAAAAGAAAGAAAATTACCTCATCATTTGTTTGGTTTAAAACATTTATAAGTTTCCCTCTTCACAAAATAAGATATTCTGAAGAATGCTGGTTGCGGGCACCCATCAAAGGAAAAAAAAAATACTATGGATGTTAATAGATGCCAGCGACCAGCATTTTTCAAAATATCTTCTTTTGTAATGAACTGAAGAATGAAGCTCAAATAGTTTTTGAACAAGTGAAGGGTTAGTAAATAATGGCAGAATTTTTATTTTTGGGTGAATTATCCCTTTAACAATAAAGAAACAAAGGCACCATAATCAAATTTTCCTAAAATAATATCATATGGCATGTTCACTACATTGCTAAGTATTATAATTCTGATAATGATAATTGTGTTTTGTGTAACAGAAATTCCACAAAACAAAAAGACAACAACAATTTTACATAGTTGCTTCTGGTATGTGTGGAATGGCTCAGGACTGACTAATGTGGACCATGTGGAACCAACAGCACCTATAAATATTAAAGTCTGGAGGGCATTTCATTGATGCTTAATCTGGAAGAGGAAGGAACACCACGTTCTGTATGTATAATTCTGTATTTAATAAACTTCAATTGTTTTTTTTATTGCTCATATGCCTATAATACTTAAGTTTTTGCTTAGTTTATTATGAAAAAAAAACCCAATGTATTCTATTAAACTGTTTAATGTTAATGCAAATTAAGTGGAAAGTTAGTATTTATATAGGTGTGATGTGTGTTGGACAAATTAACACATCTACATTCTCATGTGAAGAATATTACTAGGTCATGCCACAGCTGGTGTTTATCTTGATTTGTCATGCTCTCACATTACTTCAAACTTCGGTAAGTTTAGTTCTTTTCTAGAATGTTTTGCTAGAATAACTAGACATAAAAAACTATAAAGTTTTTAAAAAGCCATGCTGTGTTTCCTATCAAGGCAGAGGAAGAATGCCAAAGTTCTGAAATGTCAAAGCTGAAGGAAGAGATTCACATGCTGAATAATAAATTGTTGATAGGGGAATGGAAAGTTATGCATCTGCGTGCTCATCGTAAATTCAGGCTGGTTCCCAATCTGGAATTACAGGAACATAAGACCTCTGAAAACAACACTGAACATTTACCAACCTTACCAAGCACTGGAGGATTGTTATTAGTTCATGATAAAGGTAATGCTTCACATAAGAAACCTATGCACATGTATATTTCTAATTAAACCATTCATTACTTTATGAGAAATGGAAATGAACACATTTTTAAAGAGTTTCAAATCTATCTTAATGTCTGTCCTCCATATTGTTTGTAATTATTGTGGTTTTGAGTTTCTTGCATTTCAACAAAAATTACGTACAAATAAAACAAAAATGACAACTGCTTTTGTGATAATATGGAGGGTTTAAGATTCAATAATAGGAGTTTGAGAATAAAAAGAGTCAAATTGGTTATTCCTGTAATGTATATGCCCATTAGATTGTTCAGAGTTATATGACAGACTCAAACCAATCAGCGGATTCTACAGGATCAAACCCAAATTGTCACTCGAACCATTCCTTGTATACTGTGACATGGATGATGGCGGGGGCTGGACTGTGATTCAGAAAAGAATCAATGGGAAAGTTGATTTCGACAGGTAAGTACATTGTCTTGTCCTTAGACTTACAAAAAGATCAGCATGATTAAATCAGCATTTCTTTTCACAGAAAGTGGGAAGATTATAAAAATGGATTTGGAAATTTTCAGTCAAGTAAAGATGAATTCTGGCTTGGGAATGATCATATTCATGCCCTTCTCAGTGCCGGTAAGATTTCCCTACAAGTACATTACAACTTTTTTTCTGTTTAATAATATTTTCTAAACACCCTTTAGGTGACAATGTGATGAAAATCGATCTGACGGACTGGAAAGGAGGGAAATCATATGCCATGTATGACAACTTCAAAGTGTCAGAGGAAAAAGTAATGTTCTTTTTGGTTCTTACCATTATCTGTGCATGGAAAAAGTTCATATGGATGAAGTCTCATTCACATTCCTCTCTGCTCACTTCAGGATAAATACAGGCTGCACTATGGGATGTACAGTGGTCAAGCAGGTGATGCCCTGTCTGGAGGGGCCAATATGGTGGAGCAGTGGTCAGCCTCCCATAATGGCATGCAATTCAGCACCCGGGACCAAGATCACGATCGGTACCTGCAGGGAAGCTGTGCTGCAGAGAACAAGGGGGGCTGGTGGTACAACAGGTGATGCCAAGGGATTTCAGAATCTTATGTCTTAAAAGAACATACCATGTTTTTTGACAATAGACAAATTTGACAATTTTCCTAGATTTAAACAGTTGAGTTTTACCATGTTTTGAATCCATTCAGCCAATTTCTGGATCTGGTGGAAGCACTTTTAGCTTAGCTTAGCATAGATCATTGAATTGGATTAGAGCATTAGCAGCTCGCTCAAAAATGACCAAAGAGTTTCAATCTTTTTCCTATTTAAAGTTGGACTCTTCTGTAGTTACATCATGTATTAAGACAGATGGAAAAGTTGCTATTTTCAAGGCCTTTATGGCTAGGAACTTCTGGCGTAATATTCAAGGAACTTTGCTGCCATACCACATAGGGATGGCATTGATATACAGTACTAATCTGCCGATTTAATACTATGCCGATACTTCTGTTCCAATTCAATATATATTGTGATAATTATTGCAATCATATAAATGTTATTATTCGATTAGTCAGAACAATAAGATTAGTAAATTATGCTAAGCTAAAACTGCTCCCACTAGACCCAATGATCAGCTGAATGGATTCAAAAGTGGTAAAACTCAACTGTTTATCTCTAAGGGACTTTTTTCCCATTTTCCAAAAAAATGTGTTACTTTAAGATACCCATTATTTATTTACAGGTGTCATGCTGCCAATCTCAATGGGAGATTTTACAGAGGTGGAGAGTACAAGGCCAAATATGACAATGGTGTTGTGTGGGGCACCTGGAAAGGACTGTGGTACTCCCTCAGACACACAGCCATGAAGGTCCGGCCCAGCTCCTACATGGACAGCGTGGGTAGTGGAGGAGGACCCACTGAATAACAAGACTGCTGAGAATCTCATTATACACATTTGTGAATTTTACTGTGTTAATTATAAGATTTGTTGTGGTTTATAAAAAAATTTCAACCACATGATTGCAAAGCCTAGAAAGTATCTTGTAGGGACAAGGGAAGAAAGTGATCTTGGTAGATTTGATGAATCCACCTGCTTATTTTTTAAATAATCATAAATAATATAACTTTGCATGCAGCCATACAATAGCACTTGTAGCATACAATATGCATATTACATTAAAACAGCATTTTTACATATGAAAAGTCTTGACTGAGATTGTGTATCACTGTTTTAGTAGTATAAAATAAACATTTAGGGGAAAAAAAACATTGTATACATGTATATTTTGGTTTGTTATGAAAAAAACCTGAGAATTCACATTTACCAGTGTACAATCAAATCAAAATGTGTCCAAAATATACTATATAATGCTCATGATGGTGCTTTGCATAAGATCAAAATGGCTTTTTAAATCAAAAGACAAGCCTTCATAAATAGAAATATAATGATCATTCATTTGAAGTCATGAAAACATTGATACAAAAAGTCTTCGAAATCTGATATGCACATCCACATGAAGCAAAATACCTTTCTGCAATCAAAAACAAGTGCTTCATTACATTAAGACTTTCATTTTAAAGTCAGAGTGTTGGAAACTAGTAGAAACACAGGTTATGTCAGGTAAGCTTATGAATAGTCAGAACCTCTACACCATCATCTTCACCCAGGTATCCAGAAATGTCTATCATGCGCTGTTCTGACTCTGTGAGACTATATGGAGAGTTGCTGTAGTCTGCGGAGAGAGGAAGGCTGCGACAGCGTCCCCTACGCTGCTCTGAGGTAGAAAATGTGGAACTGCGTTGCCTTTGGGCGGTAGAGGAATTAGCTTCTCGTAGCTTCCTGGCTAGTATGTTCCTCTGGATGGGTGAGGGGCCTCTTCTGCTCCAGTTCTGCTCTGCTCTTTCAGCACGGTCCAGTGCAGAAGATGGGCTCCGGGCCCCATGATGACGATCCACCAAGGGCTCTTTTGTTGGTGTCACTGGAGCTGAATCTTTTGAATTTGACTGTGATGGGGGAGTGTCAACCCATGGTCTTCTCCTGTTGTCCACTGAGCTTTCAGTCATCCTAGGACTGGAACAAGACCAGACCTCAAGTTCAGGAAGCGTATGTTCCCAGGGTCTGTTTCTACAGCTCCCCTCAGGTAGTTGCCGAGGAGTCACCTGGGTCATGCTTCTTTCTCTGTATGGCCGGGATAGGAGAAACGGCTGCTGGTTGGTCTCATTGAAGCTTGAAGTCCTCCTAAAATTGGTATTCTTGGAGTAGGGTACTCTGCTGCGCTCTACCATCTCTACCCAGTCTGCCGTGCGCTCAAGACGACGTGAGCTGGCATTAAATGCAGACTTTGGGGTATTAAGCAACATGTCCACCTTTTGTCTATCTGACAAGGCACTGTTTTTGGGAGGCCATGTGGGTTCTCGAAAGGGAGACCTTATGCGGAAGTGGCTACTGCTTGACTCTTCTAGACTATCAAATTCTTGGGGCACAGGAGTTAGACCAGCTGCGTTTGAAGCCGTTGCCTCTAGCATGGTGTCATCAACTGGACTTTGGGACACATGGTAGACTTGAGTTGCTTCTTTTAAGCCCTTCTTCTTCATTTCCTTGAGCTGCTGTTGAGCCAAGCGGTAGCCAAAAAGGGGTGGAAGGATTTTTTGGCCGGAAGGAGACATCCTCTCTGGGTCTTGTGGATGGGGAAGAGGCAGGGACATGCTCTGTTGATGAGCCAATACACCGCGGTCTGAAGGTCCCTGCTTTGCAGGTAAGGTAAATCCCTTCTGTAGGGGAGCTGCCTGGAGACTTTCTGAAAAACTGGGCCTCTGCATGCTGTGACCACAGATAGAGGCTTCATCAGAGTTCTTTCGGCCGCTGGGAGAGTGCAGAGATCCACGGCGCATAGAGCTGCACTTTGGCGCATGGCACAGTTTTCTCCACACTGTAATAAAAATGGTGGCCAGGATCACAGCCAGGCATAGAGCGATCCCAGACACTACCACTAGATTACTAGTCAGAGGTGTGCTCACAGCTGGCGGAGGGCTGACTGGTGAAGGGGGCATCTCCTCTAAATAAAGAAAAACAAAACAGAATGGAGTTTATTCTGAAATGACTTGTTTTCAATAAATAAATAAAAAAGCAGAATAAGTAAAATGATTACCAGTGCAGTCTTCTAGTGAACAGTGTGACTGCTCCCTAACCATGCCAGTGCATTGTATCCCACCACTAGAGGGCAGCAGACATTCACGGACACGCTCTCGCACACCTTCCCCACAAGTCACACTACATCCACTCCATGCCTGCCATGGTCCCCACATTTCTTCAGAGAAATAATATGGTATCATAACAAACAAAAAAGAAAAAAAAACATACAATTTTTGAGAATTATGAAAAATGGACAATGTAAATGCAATGCTTAGGATTACGTTTTAGTATTAGGGTGTCCAACCCTGCTCTACCTTCCAGTGGGGT
Organism: Danio jaintianensis; assembly: GCA_903798115.1. Classification (NCBI taxonomy): domain Eukaryota; kingdom Metazoa; phylum Chordata; class Actinopteri; order Cypriniformes; family Danionidae; genus Danio; species Danio jaintianensis. Next base: position 14,621,246 of record CAIGQV010018202.1, read on the forward strand.
GTAGCTCCAACACACTAGCCAAGACATTTCTAGTGATGCTGAAGACCTTGATTAATTCTTTCAGGTATGTTTAATTAGGTTAAGCCATAAGGAATGGGTTTGGACATCTGGGTTTAGGGATTCAAATCAGTGATGGGATTCAATTACTATGCATAAGTGGTAATAGAGAAGCTTGCTTAACATGCACCACTAATTAGCGAAATTATCAAGAAATAGATCAGTGATGCTAATTCTAGAATAGATTAGCCTTGATTAATCTTAATCTTATGTATTCGTTATGTAACAAAAACAACTGCAGCTGACCATAGTGCTGTACAAATAAAATAAAAATAAATTCCCCACAGATCAAAGCAAACTCACTTGTATGTCTTTGCACAATGACACAGGTGTGTGCTAAACTGGGAGCCTGACTGTAGACCAGAGTGAAATTGAAGCAGTACTTGTTCCTGCCAGCATCAAAGATGGAGCAGTTAAATTCAGTCTCATTCTCTCCTTGTGTGAGGAAGTTGAAGGCCAGGTGAGAGAGAGAAGACGAGTCTTTACTTTGTTCCTTGTAAAGCAGAATCTTTCCATTCGTAACTGTACAGGGAGGAGCAATTCGACGAATCAAAACTGCTCCTTCACAACCTCTTTTGTAACTGTTATCCACAACAAGCTTGTAGGAGAAAATGCTGGACAGGTAAAGAGGACCAGATGATTTAATGTCTTGTTGGGTGTGTGGGGATTTTATGGAAATCTGGATGAAGCCACGCTCTGTCAGAGGGGATGCACACGGCATTTCCAGATGTTGAGACCTAACTACTTTAATATTATGTCTTATCCGATTTTGCACCTTCTCAAAAGTGGTTCTTCCTATCTGGACTTGTTCAAGGTAGCTCACGTCAAGGTACAGAATTGAAGCTTTGCTGCTTAAACATGGATGGAAGTGGTCATTAGTGTACACGCCAATCCTAAAGTCATTGGAGCTCCGGTTGTTGCTGCCCCTTTCCACAACCAAGTGAAAGGTGGGCCAGTGCACATGCAGAACCGGACTCCACCACCAGATGGCACTCCTGTTAGACACACCAAGGACGTGCTTCTGCTCCAGTCTGAATCTGAAATTACCTGCACACAGAAAGCAGGAGCAGTTGAACTCCATCGACCCTTCTGATTGGTTAAACGGAAGCATCCTGGAGAGTACTGTAACATTCCTGTCCATGTCAATCAATGACACTGTCAGTCTGTGGTCAGTGAGGTTGTTTTCAGTGCTGTAATCCACAAACACACTGGCATTGCTCAAGGCAATGTGCATCGATGGCCATAGATGGATACCAGCCATTGCTATGGAAAAGAAAACAAAGTAAATTTTATATTTCAATTAAAATCTCGGGAAGCAAAAAACGATGAATACCTTGCATCTGTGCTGTTACTATGTTCTATTAAATGGACTAAAAGTGAAACATCTACTGCATCTAATGTAAAAAGTGAAACATCTAATGTAGATTTTACATTCGTTTTTACATGATTGAAGAGTCATTCTTGCCCAAAACAAAACTTCAATCATTCAATAAATAAATCAATCAAACTTTATTACAGACTCAAAATCCAATTACAAAAAAGAGAAAAGAAAAATTCCATAACATAAAAAAAACGAACAATTTACAAAATACAGCAATACCAATGTCTCTGTACTACTGACTGAGTGTACTACTGACCTCTATGTTTGATAAACTCACAAAAATCTTATTGTTGGAAACATTAATTCAGGAGATACAATTATAGATTCCATAACAGTGCTTTAAAAGTGATCACTCACGCACTTACAAACATTTCACCTGCACTATACCATCTAGGTCTCCTTAGTAAAATTCTCAAAGCATCATTATAAGAAACTTGGAGCTTCTTTAAGCTAGATGCTCCATAGTTAGACAACAGGTGAGCAGTGTAAATTTTAGTACAGTATGCTTTGAACAACGATACTTTCACCTTATCTGTACAGAAGCTAAATTTGCGTAGAAGTATGTTCGCCAAGTGCTCAGTAATAAAATGACTAAGATATTTTACTTTTGCACACACACAGACTCTCATTGGAAAATGTATACTTTTGTCCTCTTTAGATCTGCAGATCGTAACCACTCTTAGCGGGATTATACAAAATATCACGTTCAAGACCATACTCTAAGTACATATATAAAAGCTTGTCGCCTTAAAGAATTTTACCCTGTTGTTACACAATTGATAGATTATTTACTGGTCTAAACCGCCCATTCTCAAGCCTCTACAGTGGTCTGACACTCCTTTTTGTTGACAGGCAAATGTACTTTTTAAACCAAAATTAGCCATAATCACAAGTTCATGAATCCAACTATTTGTTTTCCCTGTTTGCCATTATTGTCACCTTTATTGACAGTGGCTGTGAGTAGGGAAAGAAATAAAACAAAAACTCACCATTCCAAGAACAGTGAGTGCTGTATCATGACAAAATGCAAACCACTAGGTCATGACAATAGGTCAAATAATTTGTTCATATTTCAAAGCTGCACTACACCTTGGTTTGTCTGACATTACCACAGATTTTCGGGTTGTACATTTTGATCTAGATCAAAGTTGATGTCATTACAGTATTCAGTACTAATACAATAACTTAAGCATAAATTCTACTACTGTCTATTACTGTAGTATGAGAACTTAAGGCATTGTGATTTACAAGCATGTTGTGTGTGGGTCACTTCCTGCAGAAAAAACAAATGCATCCAGGGGAAGAGAGTGCAGGAAACGTCAGTGACCCTCCCTTCCCCCTCCCTCCATTTTCCTCTCCAACTGAACCTGATTTACCACGGTGCACTTGAAACTGTCAATCACTGACCTTCATTTTAACAAGAGAAGCAAAAAAGTTGGATGACATAACTGAACATTTGTGCCCTTGTAATGATCCCTGCGGATGTAATGACAACTTAATGGTTTTATTACACCTGTTGCTTTGCAGGTTTGTAGTTTCTTTACTTGCTACAGTCACTATTATTTATTTGGTTGGGAGATTTCATTAGAAGAGGATTTTTTTCCTTACAAATAAAATAGACTTGACTGAGTTTCAGAATAAACGTTTCTTTAAAAGCAAGCATGCATTCTTACCAAATCCCATCAGGAAAAGCAGCACAAATGAGGTCGCTGTAGGGAAACCCTGTGTCATTCCGACTTGTGCGGCCTCTTATCTTGCTTTGTCTGCATCACCCCAATCCACTTTCCCAATCCTTTTTCCCGAAAAAAAAAAAAAAAGTTCAATCAGGAACAGGGGATAAATTGAATCCATTTATTTTCTATAGCACTTATTTGTTTGAGCAATCACCTGACTCTTTCATTGTACTACCAATAAGCTGGAATAATGCATTTGAATATCTTCTTGATAATCTCACATTTTAACACTTAGTACATAGACTATTCAGTGCATACATGTAGTTACTTGGTGTCAGGTGTAATTTGTTACAAAGTAACTAGTTACTGTAATTAAATTATTGTAATTTTCTGCTGAATAAGGATTACTTTACTTTGTAAGCATTTTAATTATATTTTTTTATAATATACTTGCCTTTTATAATAATTCATTTTTTTTAACAATAATTAACATTTATCATGGCAGTTGCACATGCTTTAAAAAAGGAACTTAAGAAATGTATGACATTTTATTAATAAAAGATCATTACAACATAATAAAAGGTCATTATGTTGAAACGTTTAATATTTCACATGAATATACACGCCATGTTTGCAAATATTGATTAACATTTCTCGTGTTATTGTTTTTTAATAAAGCTAAAAGGCCATGTTGACTTCAGGTTAAAGAATTAAGAGTTTAATTTCTATTGTCTATGCATTAAGACTTATAGGGATTCTAATCAGTACTGAGCCAAGTAATTGAATTTCTTATTAAGTTATTTCAATTCTCACACTATAATAAGCTCGTTTTTCTCTACACTAACTCAAAAGGTACAAAGCAAGAAATCTGTTTTTAATAGCTGAAACTTGCTAGATTATGTTTGGACACAACATTATTATAAAACATTAAGTATAATTAATAAATTATATAACAGTGTACATGTTATATTATATCATTTATGAATTACATTTTATTATAAAAATCTATTTAAACTTAAAAAATATATATTAAAAAGAAAAATATGTATAATAAATATAGCAAACAGATTACTGTTGCGTGGTCATATGAATTAGGAAGATATCCTAATACCTATGACGACATTTCTTGTTATCACTCAAATATCTGTAACACGAATTGCAAAATAACAAACAACAAGATCCGCAAGGTAAAAGAAAACCAATGAATAGCACACATTTAAATGCGCAAACTAAGAGTGACCTACAGAAGCATTTTACTTACATTTGACATTAAGTCAGATGCACACCGCATGTTCTTGTATCCGGGCTGAAAGGCATCATGTTACCGTGAGTTTTGTTTTTGAGCGATAAATGAATGAACGTCACGGAGCGCCTCTGCTCTGAGACGCGCTCCTTTGAGGCGCGCGACCGCATTCTCCGTGAACGCGCCCTCCATCACTTCCTCTACCGGCTGTTATTAAGAAATCAAGTTAGGATGCGGTCTGGTCCCCACAAAAATCTATTTAGTATTTACGTCTAGTCGATAAATTACGAAAAACTGCATTATATACGTCTATTTAAAGTGTAAATCAGACCACAAGTTTCTCAGTGACCTCAGTGAAATGTCTGCTGGTTCTTCATTGATCCGATTAACTGTAGTTCGTCTATCCAAACATAAATGTCAGAAGAAAAAGTAAATCATCCTCAAAAAAAACTAAAAACCTCTCCTCCATAAATCTCACAAAAGCGAGGTCTGTCTCAAAAACGAGCTTGACATTTCAGGCAAACTTTGAAGATAATTAAGATATTAAACTATGTTTAGGAACAGTGCACTCATTGTAATCTCAGTTGTCATTTCGGGATCACATGTTTCCATGAAATAAACTTTAGAAAAACAGAACATTAATCTTCGGTTAGAACAATTACTGCCAAAAAGCTTTGGTGAAACTTCTGATATAATACACTAGTATTAAAAACACAAATGCAAGTGATGTAATACACCAGAAATTAAGATAAATGAACACATGAAAGAAAACACAAAGTCAAAAAAATTTAAAAAAGAGAAATATATATATATATTTTAGACAATTGTTCAAAATAAGTGTGGAAGACTTTGAATAACTGCAAAACAGATTGCTCTCTGACTGCCAAATAATTTGCTGATGTTCTAATGACTTTTTTGATTATTTTTGCCATTTAAAGGCCCTCTTGCCTTCTTTCCCATGTTTATATCTTCCCATGTTCATATCCTTTAATTCTGAGATATATATATATATATATAT
>CAIGQV010018202.1:14627017-14646359 GCA_903798115.1 Danio jaintianensis
ATATATATATATATATATATATGCAATGCATAATGACATATTTTAATGTACAATTTAATTGCACTGAGCAAACTGCAGTCAATATCGACTGCATCCTCTGCATGGTCATTTCTGTCACTCCCTTTTCATTAAAGGCTGTAGAAATAGACTAAATCGGTTACACACAGGGAAAAAAACAAATAGATGCAGTAATACACAAAAGTACCTTAACCATCATTCAATGAAAGACCCTATTGACAAACACAGTGGAAAATAGGTGCCCACTTGTGTCCAGAGTGAGATCTAATCTAGTTCACAGAGGGATTCGGGGCCAGCAGGAGCTGAGGGGCAGCTGGGTTCGATAACATATCGGCCTCATGCGTCAGAACAGGTTGGGATAAAAACGCAGGCCTTCTACTGAATCGTCTCGGCACAAGTGACCCATTTTTTCGGCTAATAACAACCTGTGAAAGAGAGAGCGATACATCAAAATAGTGAGAAGAGACTTGAGGGATGAATTATTGATGAAATAAGGCAAGGGATGTCTCCAGCACCTTTCTTTAGCGAGGAGAACTGACAGTCCCAGCAGCTTGGCAAACTCTTCAGCTGTGAGTGAACCTTTATCAGACACCTGGGAGAGGGAAAAATGGAGAAGGAACCTCAATTAAACCAGACACATGCCCAGCAACACCACCACAGTTTCTGGAGCATGGCAAATGCTAGAAATATACAGTACATTACTATGTTTATTATACTGTATGCCACAGTGAGTTTATATAGGCACTTCATTTCACAACATTAAAACAAAAGTTCTCTGAAATTTACCCTCAAAATATGTCTGTTTTTTTCACTCATGTCATTCCATACCACAAAGAAAATAGTTTTCTTTCAAGAAACAGTACGTCAGATGTGGTACCGTGGTACCGAATTCAAGCTTCAGCTCACTGTGAAGTCTGTGAATAAGCACGGTATGGGGATGTTTCTCATTCATCATTTACCACAGATCAGTTTGAATTCATTAGAATACTTGAAAAGATTATGTTCCCCTATGCTGAAGAGGAAATTGCCCTGAAATGGGTGTTTCAACAAAACAACAATCTCAAAACAAAATAGTAAATGAGCAACATCTTGGTTTTAGGCAAAAAGAACTTAAGTAATGGAGTGGCCAGCTTAACCCCCTGACCTCAACCCAATTGAAAACTTGTGGGGTGACATTAAAACAATGCAGTTTCTAAAGCAAAATCTAGGCAGAAATACCTGTTTCTACGTGCCAGAAGGTACATTTAAATATACAATTTCTAAAAGGTGACAACATCCAAAAGGTGACATTAAAAATGCAGCTTCTAACGCAAAATCTGTAAAGAAATACCCGTTTCTAGGTGCTTGGTTGATTCAATGTAATGCTAATGCACGGCAGTTATCAAAAACAATGACTATGCAATTAAATAATAGTTCAGTAATCTGAACTAAAGTGCAAAATTGTCTTTAGCTTATAAGCATTTTATTTTAAAGAAGAAAATATTAATACTGCAATTTTTTTTAACAGACTAATATTCTTTTTAGATGCCTCCTGTGAAAAATACACACATAATTATTTAAAATATCTTAACAGTTTTATTAGATTTTGAGAATAATCTAATTTCTTATTCTTACATTAGAGGGAAAAATAACCCAGATATTATCTTGACAGGTCTCGTGAGATTCACCCATACATCAAATCTAATAACTGAACCACTGCAATAATTGCCATTTTATCTTAAATGGTCCTCAAATATGCTTGCTTGCATTTGTTTTCTTTTTTTACCACATCTGTCTTGTACTCTTCAGGGTCAGGGATGGACATTTCTAATCTGACACGCCTCTCATTTCTAGCTCTTGACCTAAAACACTAGCGCCAGTCACATCTGCTAGCCACGTCTTGTTCAAAAACACTTTGAAGGTGGTTCATTTCATGCAATCTCTAGCAAAAATGAAACTGGAACCTTCTCTCACTCTCCTGACCACAATCATTAGACAGAGAGGAATACATTGGCTGTACAAGTTTGTGGTTACAGATCTGATCCAATTTCCACTCTACTAACGCATTATTAAACATGACAGGAAGTTGGTGCATGATGTTTGAATGGCCACATACAGTAAGTGATTTCACAGATGGGAGAAAATGATGGCACGAAACTCACGTTATCTAAAGCCGAGGCGATCATTTCCTCTTCGCTGTGGGACTGAAGTTGAACCACCATCACCCCGCTGTCAAACACTCGCAAACTGACAATGACAGAAGAATTTTATGTTACAGGTTACATAAGAACCCAACAAGACTTTATTGCTTTGTAATCTAATAGCATGCAACTTAATTGTGGTTTGAGTCAAACGGTTGTTTTCTTTTGAAAGGTGGAAAATAAAGCCAACAGACTGAGGGCGGACATGGGTCGTCAAAACAGGAAGCCTGCCAGGAAGTGGCTGACCGATTCCATGCTGACCGGCCTGACTTGCACGGTTTTGTTCACTCAAAACCTACACATACAACTATGCTCAAAAATAGGGGGTTGAAATGTACTTTTTCAATCAAATGAGGCCAATTTGACTGCTAAATCTTTAAGTTACTGGCTGTTCAGAACTTGTATTAGCCAAAACAAAAATATTAACTACTGTATTAAATCTGATTCAAAATCACTGTATCATGTCACTATATACAACAGTCCATCATTGTTTACAGACACAAACTTCCCTTGTTATTTTTCGTCATTTTACCAGCATTTATTTAGTTGTAAATGCAATATATTTCTCACTCCAAAATGAATGTTTAGTGCTAAAAATACTAGAGATTTCTGGAGATCTATGGTTTCCTCACAAAAAGTCGATGCGTCTCATCAGATACCTCACAGAATAAGTTATCTCTCAGTGATCATTCTGTTATGTGGTTCTTTTCATGCATTCTCAAGTCTTAAAAAAAGCTTTTAAATAATTTTGAATCCGAAATACTGGTCTGTAGATGTTCTGACAAGTTATAAATGTCATTTTATGTGTATTAACCAATAAATGATGTTATCATGCGATCTGTGTACTGTTTATCTTGGCCAGGACAATCTTGTCAAAGAGATTTTTAATCTGAACATGCTTCTTTTCCTTGTACAATAAAAGCGACAATAATAATAAAAAGCCCAAAACAATGAATCTAAACACCATACAGGCAAAAGTTCATAAAAAAATATATATAATATATAAGTAAATATATAGGTCAGAATGCTTAAATAAAGGTGTTTCAAAAAACAAAAGAAACAAAAAAACAGGACAAAGTGATGGAAAAAGCAAACATACTGTTATGCTATATTAAGTTTGGGTTTTAAAGAAGTGGCATTTAACTCATTGTGCGACCCACTTTGTGCTTTGAATTGCTAATATTTGAGGCTGCCTTTGAATAAGGGCTTATACAGCGATTATATGCAAAGTTAAACCCGCCAAATTGGCTAGTGTGTTGATTTGCAATATCCACCACAGTCTATTTTTTGCCTGCATTTGGCAGGTTGGCCGATGTTCATTTCAAACCCTGCTCATAGCCATACCGTAAGGGAAGCTTCTGTGACTCAAATATCTTGCAGGCATTGACCAAGTCCTCTGGAGAGAGAAGCTGAGGAGACATTTGAGAGGCAGATTATACGTCATGAAAGGATCCATCTGGAATGTTTTTCTTACCAATATTTATTGAGCTTCTAGTGTTGTGGCTATTTTTGACAAATTTTCACTTCATAACAAAACACTATTAAACTTAAAGATAAAATAAGATAAAAATAAATAGTGCTGTATGCAGTCAAAAATGAACAAATGAATGAAAAAAAAAAAAAATCTTTTTTAAATGATATTAAAAACAAATGTGTTTAGATTTAGGTCTTTGATTTCTTTAGGTCTTTGAAATCAAAATTTAAAAACCTCTACACATTTTTATTTCACATTAAGAAAAAAACAACAATAATATTTTTCTACTTTAGCAATAATCTGCCAAGAGTCATCTTTAATTTTTTTTTATAAATAAATAAATTAGTTGTTGTGTTTTAAATTGAGAAAAAATATTAAAAAGTACAAAAAAGCCCAACATGAAGTCTGTTCTCTAAATTTAGGAAAGCTTACACACTGGAAATGTAATTTAAGTCTATGGTCAAAAAAAGTGGCTAAAATGGATTTTAACTAGTGAATAAATAGAAAATTCCCCAAACCACAAAATGCTAAATAAAAACAATACTAAACTAAAGTAGTTTCATTTTAATGAAATACACATTTATGACAGCCTTCGCAACAGCATCAAAGGGTTTATAAAAAAAAAAAAAAAAAAAAAAAAAAAAAAAAAAAAAAAAACACTATACACACTTTGGTGGACAACTTATTTGTTTTATGTTCAATCCACTTAAATTTGTAAAAAAAAAACAAAAAAAACAATTAAGTTAACTTAATTTGTGTTGGGATAAGGAATTGGGTGGAACCCTATATTTTTTATAGTGTAGATCTTCATGAATATGCATATTTCATACAAGACATATTACATAATTAAAAACACTATAATAAGAAAGAAAAAAACCCATCTCTATTAGTAAACTATTTAGCATTATTAATTCATGAATATAATTTGTATTTGTATAATGAGGAGCCATACATGAAATTTTACAACCTGATCAAATAATCTAATTCCTTGAGATCCTTTGTGATATTTCTTGTTTTAGTGTGATTGCAGCATAACTCAACTTAACTTAAGAAGTAGTTTTATTAAACAGTTATTTAAAACTTTCTATTCAATTCATGAGTTAATTTACTTGCTAATAAATCCAGTATACTTCGAAAATAAAAGCTAATTTTTCAGAATGCAGTGACAACATCATGCACACACAAACCAAGCGAACGCAATCGGGCTGTGATTTGATGTGAGGTTTTGCTCCTCCAGATGGCTGTACCATCACCAGCTTCACTCTTAATGCCGCCGGGAAGGAGATCAGGATCAGATCTAATTGGCTCTATGATAAGATGCACTGATGCTGCTGTGTGTGAGGAGTTTCATCTAACCTCCATCCCTCGGGCTCTGTTCACCAGACAGTAAACTTCAGTCAGGGCCATCATTCCTCCACGCTCCTACAGAGACACACAGAATAATACAAGAGAAGCGGAGGAAGAAAGGTCAATATCCATATAATGAGATACTGTAGGACAAAATGTATGCCAAAAATTGAGTATTCAGTAAGTCCCAGTTTTTTTCTGTAAAGCTGAAACAATGGCTGAAATCTTTACAGCAATGAGAATATTAAGTACGATTCATTCAGGTTGGTCAGGTTTACATTTTCCTTTAGTATGCAGATGGACTTACATTTTATGTTTGTAGCTCTGTACATACATGTTTGTTATCCTGTTTTTTAATCCGCAAATTAGCTTCATGTTATATGCCCTATGTACATCGGTTGTCTAACACTGTATAACAATGTCAAGTGTATTGTTCCTGTTAATTAAACAAACAAAATACTGTGAAATGAACATAAGCGAGGTGAACATTTTGAGATGACAATGAGCTGACTGTACATTATTGCAACTCACCAAACAAATTATTTGTAAACACCTGAACCTGAACCATGAAGTGCTCATTTAAACTGAAATTATTATACTATATGTATAATTAGTTTTTAAATATGTAGTGTACAGTATATAGATATACACTATTCAATAATCTGGGGCAGTAAGATGTAATGTTAAGAAAGATGAATGCTATGCTCACCAAGTATGCAATTATTTGATAAAAAACAAACAAACAAACAAGCAAAACCATAATATTGTGAAACATTATTACAAATTAAATTATCACTATTCTAATTTAATATATTTGTTAACATGTAAATTACTCCTGTGATGGTAAAGCTGATTATTAAACAGCTGCTCTATAAACATTGTTTTATATTTGATGAATAGAAAGAAAAAAAAAGTCAATTTAAGTTGTTTAATTTAATCAATTTAAAAGCAAAAAATATAGGCACTTATTGTTTTTCCAAAATGTGATTTTATTTTCTTCCAAAAATAAATAAATAAATAAATTCCATTAAAATAGATTTCATTTTCTTTTTTCAGTTTAAAATTTTATGAACTTTTTTAAAATTAAAAACCTAATTTTATTAAATAATAAACTTACACAATTAAATGTCTTAGGTACACAATTAAAATAAGTTTAGTTTTTTCTTCAAATTCCATTTTATTTCTATTTTAATTAAAAGATGTCAACCAGAAAAACGTCAACCAACGAACACCGCAGTTAATTGAAGTCATGTGTTCATGTCCTCATATAGTGAGGACAGTCGCAGACTTCATATTTAAAAAATCTTTTGGGGGGTTAATAGTCACAGATACTAGTATAGAACTGATTAAATGTACATATACAAAAATATATTCTATTTATTCATCCAAAATGTGTAAAATTTCATGACAAGCATTATACATTCATTCATTCATTCATTTTCTTTTCGGCTTAGTCCCTTTATTAATCTGGGGTCGCCACAGCGGAATGAACCGCCAACTTGTCCAGCATATGTTTTACGCAGCTGATGCCCTTCCAGCTGCAACCCATCACTGGGAAACACACTCATTCACACAAATACACTACGGACAATTTAGCCTACCCAATTCACCTATACCACATGTTTTTGGACTTGTGGGGGAAACCGGAGCACCCGGAGGAAACCCACGCGAAAACGGGGAGAACATGAAAACTCCACACAGAAACGCCAACTGACCCAGCCGAGGCTAAGCATTATACAGTTAATAAAAAATTTTTATGACTAGATTCCATTATACTGTCCATGTTTTTTTGCATAGGGGAAACAATAAAACACTAACATATATATATAAAAATCTAAATACACTGAAAAAAAATTCAATAGATTTACAATTTTTTTTTTTTTTTTGGTAAGTGGTAGCAAACAATTTATATGGGAAACTGAATTTAAACAAACAAATTCAGTTTAACCTTACTAAATTTTATTTGTTTGTTTAAATTCAGCCCATACAAATAGTTTGCAACCACTTTCTTTAAAAATTTTTTTTGTAAATCCAATGAAACATTTTTTTTCAGTGTAGAAGCTGTTTATATAGAAACAACACACAGGCTTAATTACCTCCAGTGGGGCCTGCAGCATGTCTCCCAGCTGTTTGGCGAGCTGGATGTGGTACTGTGTGCCTGAGCCGTGCGTCTCTCGGGTCACTGGGTTGGCGATACCCATACTCAGCAAATAAGACTTAAAGCGGATGGTCTGTCAGAAGGCACACAAAAACAAACATGACAAATTTAATTGCAGCTCTTCACTCACAGAAAAAGGAGCAAGGCTGGCTCTTACTGTCTACAAACAATACTGAGAAAATCTAAAATCCAGTTTTAGCATGTGAACTTCAACATTCAGTCATTTTCAGATGTGTGTGGAAAAAGAAGGTTTTCCCTCATCTCATTGTGGGCTTCTATAATTGCAGGTCATTTTCTCTGCAATAATTATTTGTATGTGCATACAGTCCTTCACTTAAGAAACATGCACCATCAGTCCTCTGATTAATGCATCTCAACTCTGGCTGCTTTTCAGCTCAATTCCTGGTTCTATTTGTGTCACCATTTCATTTCCTGGACATCTGACGTGTGTCCCTATGCAAAGATTGTTGTGAGCGAGCAGGATTTCTGTGCTCTGTGTGGATTACACAACTGATGTTTTCCAAGCTTTAGATTTATAAACACTCCACTGAGCAATATGACATAATAATGCATAATCAAATGTATTATTTTATTTAGGAGAAAGGGATTGATAGCAACCATTTTAGATTCATATGTGTGCATATGGAGGCCATATAAAACAAAAATGTTAGCTATAGTAATACATATAACAGCTGCCATCTACATGCAATCCGAGAAAGCCTATTAACTTAAGCAGGATCAAAGCAGTAATAGACTGTGAGGAGGAAACAGACTTATAAAAAGGCCAAAACCTGACTTAAAGCACATGTGTATAAACAATACAGTTCAAAAAGTAGATAAATTTGATAAAATATATTATTGTAAGACATTAATACTTTTATTCAGAAGAGATGCATTAAATGGATCAAAGGTGATAAAGATTTTTTGTTGTATTACTTTTAAACTCTATTCATCTTTAAATATGCATCACAAAACATTAAACAGCAGAACTGTTTTCAATTTTCATACTTTGAGAATGGTATTATGTCTTCTAAAAATTCAACTTGCAATCAAAGAAATATAATTTAATATAACATATTGATATATAATAAAATATATTCAATAATATAATTGTTATCATAAATTCTAATATATTTTTAACAATATTTCAGATTAAATAAACGCATAAATAAACATTTCAAGTGGTTGTACTGAAAACATTACATTTAAAAAATATATATATGATCCCTTTTGACTATAATGACTATAAATACTACATTACACATTCCAGGTCATTAGGTGATGATGTCACCTTTCAAAGAAATACTATGACTACACATGTCCTGTCAATTGCTTTTGTTGTTTTGGTTGTTAAGGTCTCACGCATCTATATACCAACCACATATGCAAATTAGCATTTCTGTAGTTAACAGACTTTTTGTAGTTTTGTAGAAATTACAACGCTTTCTTTTTTTACTTTCAGCTTTTAATTTTTTTTTTTTGCATTATCAGACCCAAAAAACATGTTTTATGTAAATGAATGGTTAAAATGCATAATAGGATTTTTGTTGTTGAAAATGAAGTTAAAAACATTCTTGCTGCCAGAACCTTTAAACGTAAAAAAAAAAAAAAAGAAAAGTGATATGTGATGTGATCAATAATTGGCATGTTAAATAATGTTTTGCTCCTTTGTCCCAGTGAAGAATGAGTGCTTCAAACCATCAAGCATGTCCCGGTCTTTAAGCTCACCTCATCTTCAGTGATGTCACCCTGTTTGTCTTTGATTTTGTTGGCAATGGACCTGGAGAGCTCCACCATCTCTTTGGCCTGCAGGGGAAGATAATGAGTCACTAAAACGAGACTGATAACGTGACCATGGCAGATTTCTGTATGACTGTCCCGCCGACCTACCTTTTCCATTAGTTTACTGAGATCCTCAAATGCCTGAAAGAAAAAGAGAGATTTTGGAATTTAAAAAAAAGAGAGATTCGACACAAAACCCTCTTTTATCGAGGGTCAGAATCACCTGTAAATGACTGGGTGTATCCAGGATTTCCCACCACTGTGCTCTCTCTTTTTATCTTCCATTATAACTGTGCCAGGAAGCTAATCAGAGCTATGAGGTCACTGAGTTTTAAAAACAGGGTCCCGACTTGCTTTCATCATCAGGTGGCCGCTCAAAAGGGGGCCACGGCGCCTACTGATACCTGATTATCTCTGTAGGTCAGATATGACTACCTGTCAGTCTGTTTCTTACCTCAGATATGTTTTTATCTGTCTCTTTTCTTTTCTCCTCCAACTTCCGCTCTATACCCACAATCCCCACTGCGCGTGTCCTTCCTGCCTACAACCATAGAAAGAAAGAGAGAGAGAGAAAAAAAAGAGCCTCAGTCTTTGTTAAACACGCACAAACAATAACTCAAAAACATGCAAACAACTAACAAAGGAACAGGAAGGAAAGGGTTTGCCCAGGAGTCACTGAACACACAATCTTTAAACAACAGCCATGCAAGTTGTTTATCATACAACAACCAATGATACACCAATATAGTCAAAGTGAAATAATAATATATAGCAAATTTGTCAACAATTACAGTTTCACATATGAAAACTACATTATCACAGTGCCACCATGAGGGAGGAATAAGCACTGCATCTTTACTCATTCAAAACAGGATTACTTTTGAAGATTCATTATTATATTTTGAAACATGACTGTAGTAACTGACGGCTGTCATTAGTATGAATGACAAATTAATGTACATATTTCAGTTTTTCACATTTTAAAATAAAAATGTTGATTTTGTTATTATAAAAGCTAAAACTATAAAATAATAAATAGTTTATTACAATTCTAAGTTAATAAAGCTAACAAAAACAAGTTACTAATTACTTAAACTAAAATTGAAATTAAAAAATAAAGCCAAACAGAAATTAAAAGCAAAAATGTATCCAAAATGATGCACAAAATATTATTATTAATATTAAAAATAAGTTTTTACTAAAATAACACTGGCCTGAAATAATGACTTATTTTAAAAATGGTTTGTAAAGAAACCCAAACCTGATCATCACAAACGCATACAACAAAATATTTAATTAAATTATTATTTTAATACTACTACTACTAATAATAATAATACTTGAGATAAATGAAATGAATCTGTTTGTTTATCATTCAGATTCTCAGTCTAGGCTGACCTTGGGTCCTGTTCCAGTGGGGATGGGCTGTGAGACGGGTGTATTTTCCCATCGTTTCTGAGTCATCTCTTCTGTTAAACGTCTGTAAAACTACACATCAAACACAGCACAAGTTACATCTCACCAGTTCTGTCTAAATGCCACAACAGTCTACTGCTTATGCCATAAACTGCAATAAGCCTGATTTAGTGGCGTAATAAGCCCCATGCACAGGAAAGCTTTATTAATCTATGCATCATCTCAGCTGAAATATTTTTGTGACATCACTCCTTCAATTACTGACCTCAATCTGCCCATGTTCCTTAAAGGACAGCTTTATATAAGAGTATTTGCTGTGCTGGTAAGGGCCTGGTTCCTTGTTTTCAGAGGCTGGATGCAGGTGAATGACAATCTTGGCACTAAAGGGTTTAAAATGTAATGTTGTTTTAATACATAGATTAATAAACAGGGTGTGAACTAACTGACAACTTTATAAGGTTGTTAACGCAAATATTAAATGAGTCAATCACATGGCAGCAACATAAAGCATTTAGGCATGTATGCGTGGTCAAGATGATCTGTTAAAGTACAAAACAAGCACCAAAAGTCATTTAATAGACTTTGAACACATGTTAGTTATGTCAGATGGGCTGGTCTGAATATTTCAGAAACTGCTAAACTATTGGGATTTTAATGCACAACAATTTCTAGGATTTACAGAAAATAGTCTATTAAGAGAATGTCTATTAAGTAGCAGATCTTTGGGTGAAAATCCTTTGCTGACACCTAAGTAGAGAGGAAAATTACCAGACTGGTATGAGCTGATAGAAAGGCAACAGTTGTACTTGACCTGTAACCTTAATTGCTTGTTAGAATCACAGGGTGCATCTCAATCAGGTCCCTTGTTCAGTAGTCAGTGCACTGATCAGAGAGTAAGCCATTTTAAGAGCTGTCTCAATTGCAAAATTCTTCCTGTGCAGTGAAACGTTCACAGCAAACATTTGTTACTGATTAATGGTTGAAATATTGCTGGTATAACTAATAGCAGTCACCTCTTTCCAATGCCTGCTGCTTGCTCCTCAAAGAATATGACCTGTGACAACGGGAAGCAAATACAGCATTCCTAGAAAACAACAAGAGATGTAAGCAACAAAAGTGTAAGCAAATACACCATACTCTCATTTTATTTCTTTTTTATTAAAAGGAAAAATAATGTTTTAATACAATACAGCAATAAACATTACAGTTTCCTTCTTTCTAGTTTTGTTTTAAACCAAGTCCCACCCCAAAAACTGAACATCCAAAGGCAGCTTAACACATTAATTAGAGTCAAATACAATAATTAAACAGTCCGGAGTCATGCATGTTGTGGCATAACAGTGATGATGGAAGAAAGTAGAAAAAAGAAAGTAGAAAAAAAACAAAAAAAAACAATTACAAATAACAGGTGAAGAAAAATAAATAAATAACATTTTGCAGGACAAACTACATTAAAGACAAGAAACACCATGAAGTGGATACAAAGAGATATACAGATTATTTAACCGCAGGGTAATTGTTTCAGATCTTTAAAATATGATAAAATAGGTTACCAGTAGGTATAGAACCTGTCCACCGAACCCCTTAGTGTGTATTTAATCTTTTCTAGTTTTAGAAGAGACATCACATCTTCAAGCCAGGCTGTCACAGAGGGGGTGTGGAGGATTTCCAGCATAATAATATTCTTCTGCAGGCTAATAAAGATGTATAAGCAATAATGCCCTTCTGAGTAGCTGATTAAGTTATGGTCGTGTTGTCACTCTGAGCTCCAAATATACCTATTGAGGAACAGGACAATAATGTCTCCCCTCCTCACTGATAGATTTAAAAATCAATGTCCAATAATTATTTAAAGAAGGGCAAGGCAAAAGCATATGTGTCAAATCAGCTGGAGAAAACGAACATCTATCACAAGATGCATCTAATCCAGGGTACATTCCTGCCAGCCGTGCCTTGGTTAAATGCACCCTGTGTAACACTTTGAAGATGATGTTGATGATGATGCATGAACATATCTGAGTGCCTCCTCCCAAAAAGTCTCTGATAGTTTTACACCCAGTTCATCTTCCCATCTAGATTCAATTTTATCCACATTATATTCTTTCAGAGACATGAGTTTAGAGTATAATATGGATATCAATCATTTATTAATAAAATTAAGAGTAAGGTTATCTAAAGGGGAAACAGGGGGAAGGGCAGGGAAGTGAGGGAATTTCTCCCTAGCAAAACTACGGACCTGAAGATATCTAAAAAATTATTGTGCGGGAGGTTATACTTTATACAGAGATTTTCAAAGCTGTTAAATGAGTCATCGGCATACAGGTCTTTAAAGCTTTCCAGTCCAGATGATGACCACTGTCTAAATAATGAGTCTAGCATGGAAGGTGGGAACAAATGATTTTTGTGAATAGGACCTAAAACTGATGCTGATGTAAATTTATAATGGCATTGAAACTGATTAAAGATTTTAAGAGTACAAAGTATTATAGGGTTAGAAGTAAATTGAGAAGTTTTCAAAGGTAGGGAAGAATACACTAAAGCAGGGAGAGAGGAAAAACATGTTTGTGCTTCAATTAAATACCAACTTGTTTCTGGAAGATGGAGCCAAAATAGTATCTTCTGAATATTTGAAGCCCAGTAGTAGTGAATAAAACTTGGAATACCTAAACCATCTACATCACAAGTTCTCTGAAGAATGTGTTTATTTACCCGGGGGATCTTATTTTCCCAAATGAAGGAGGATATAGATTGACTAATCAGATGAAAAATATACTCTCATTTTAAACCAGAAATAAAGTTTAACATAAACTACTGACTTATAAATAGTGTTTATGATTCCATTTAAAAGCAGACTATAAAATGATATGAAAAGGACATTACATGATTCTTCTGATCTCTCCAGAGAAGGCGATGGGTGCTTAATACAGCTCCTCCAACATCAAGTTTAGCCTGTCAGTGGGGAAACAGGGAATTAGAAAACTTTAAATCTAGTAAATACAAATCTTAACACTGCAACAACCTAATACGCAATAGCAAAGCAACATGTTCTAAAATATATTTGTGTTCAACTATAAACATTATCTACTTCATTTACATCCCGGTGTTTCACATGGTTGTCATTTACTAACTTTCAGCTGAATCCACAATAACCATCTATTGTTACGAGCAAAATACCTTGTCTTCCCCGTCATAAAGCCTTACTCCTCTTTGTTGGATTACTAGCGTTTCGTTCATCTCCAGGAGACCATTTGTCCACATAAATCGGTCCATTTTTCTTTTAATATAAAAGAAAAGTGAATAACAGAACTAGAGCATAGTATACATGAACGATTACTTCCGCCTAGGTGTCCAATAATGCGCCTGTCTGAAAAATAACATTCAAGACTTCACTCTGTGAAGCCACTATATTGTTTTTAATTTGTATTTTATAAATATTACTTCTGAAATCCAATTAATAACATCAATTTAATTTAACTTTTTCATTACAGTACTTTTATACAAACCTAATTTGTACATTCTTTTCACAAGCAACCGTCACTATTTGTTAGATGTAGAAGTACTATATGAATAATAGCAAACGAACAATTTACAAAGAACCAATACACTAAAAATAAAACATTTTCTTAAGGCGTATTTACAAGTAGACTCTTTCTAATCGGGGTCCTGACGAAGACAGTCGCAGACGAACTGCAGGCTTTAGCATCTCTGCTAAACCCACAACAAACAGCGACGAAATATCCGAATAACAAAAATAGCGCGCGAATTATGGTCGTCAGTCACTTAGGCGAAAACTGTTCATGTACAAACATGATAAAAGACGTGCCTATAGTTAAAGAATGATGCATTCGGGCAGTATGTGGATTTAGCACTGGGCTATTGTTGTTCCTCACGTCAATGATGCCAGCCTTCATTTAAAGAGACCACCAGCCTTCCGTTGTACCTGCTGCACCTCCACGAAATGATTCTGGAGACACTAAAAGGATAGACTATATGCACAAAAGTTGATGAATTCAAACCTCGGTGCTGTGAATCATTCTAACAGTTATAGTTAGTTTCCCTCCAGCAGGTGAATGAAAGATTGTCTTTGAGATGCTGTAGGATAGATTGGTAATCAATACAGTGATCAGAGCATCGACAGAGAAGATGGACAAGAAATCATTTGACATCGTCTTGGACGAAATCAGAAAGGTAAACATATTTGCAGCATATTTTGTGTTCTATAGGGATGCATGTTTATATAAATGTCTGTGAGAAATAAAGAATACATACGTGTTGGTGTGTTCTGGAAGGAGGCAGTGATCTGTTAAGATTATTGAATTTGTGTTCAATGTAAGAGGATAATGCCATATTTTTCTTTGTTTTGAAGTGTGTTTTGACAGATCAACGAATCAAAGCTATCGAGCAGGTTCATGGGTATTTCTCCAGTGAACAGGTGTGTTGACACAATAACATAAGAACTGTAATTCTGTAGTATTTTGCATGCATTTACCGGTCCAGTGTGCTTCTTCAGGTGATAGACATTTTGAAGTACTTCTCCTGGGCCGAGCCCCAAATAAAAGCAGTCAAAGCCTTGCAACATGTAAGAATTCTGCTTCTTTTTGGTTTTATTAATTCTCAATCTTGGTAGATGAGACAAGAAACATGTCTTACATTTTTTGCTTGCAGAAAATGGTTGCAATTCCAACGACGAAGGTTGCAAACATCCTTAATTGCTTCACATTTTCAAAGGACAGAATTATAGTATTGGAACTTATAGCTTTGTAAGTTACACTCTACTGCAGTTACACTACACACAACAGCAAATATTCAATTTATTTCATTTATAATCCTGCAATTTATACTATACAGAAATATTTCTGATGCCCAAAACTACCGTCCTGTGGAAGACGCGTTCCGTATTCACCTCTCCGAGAAGAAACATGCGAGAAGAATCCTAGAACAGGTGAAACGTTCTCCTTCGTTGGGATTTACAAACTGAGCAAATTCCAGACTATATTGAATGAATAGGGCCATTCACACTGTGCTTAACCCTGGGTTATTGTTGTTCTGAACACAGTTTTAACCGTTTTTATGAAACCCTGCCCTGCAGCTATTGTGCTCTTAACCCTTACATATGCAAGGTGAAAAGATTTGCAGTGCGTTCTATAAAGTCATTTCAGTGTCTGAGGGAAAGAGTAAATGGTGAGAAAAAAAAATGTGTCAATTCGAGCAAAAGTTTATAGTTGGCAGCATATAGTAGCAAATATAATAAGGAAAAATAAGGCCATTAACACAAGGTTTAGTAGTGTATAATGTGAAACAAGCATAAATATTACAGGGTAAATTGTTAACAAATTGATAACTTGTAAACAGTGTCAATGTGATAACCCATGATTGTTTGTACATGTTTATTTAAAACATTTTTTTAAATGTACATGTTAATAATTTGTTTAGGTGTGTAAGGTGGGATGTAAAGCTCCAGTTGCAATGATTTCATCCTGCGGGATGATCCCAGGGAACCCTTATCCTAAGGGCAAACCCAGCCAGGTTACAGGAACATTCCCTGTGAGCTGATTTACTTAATAAATATTTTTAAATACATATTGTCAGATGTAGATCTTTTGAATTCATTGTGGATTTTATTGGGACTTTTAAGGGAATTCCTGCCAAAAAGGAGGGAGAGGATGCAAACCTTGATGACAAGGGTATCGCTCTACGCATCATTGGATCAAGCAAACCGGTGTGTAGTTTGTTTTTTGGACCAATTAAAGTTAGATTTGTATGCCCTTTAACAACACCTATAATTCTCTTATTTTCTAACAGTGTCCCTCATCGTACAATCCACACAGGCCTGTGCCATACCCTATCCCACCATGCCGCCCCCATGCAACCATCGCTCCAAGTAAGACCCATTTTCTTCAGAAAATAAGAAGAATAGTTTGACCTCCCTAATATGTGGGAAAAAAATAAATGTTGATAAATTGTTACCATGTATATTCCAGCAATGAGTCTGTGTGCAATATCAAAGTAAATTGAGGGAGAATGTTCTTACCCTCTTCTCCGGATGCTGATTAGGTGCATACAACAACGCAGGTCTGGTGTCAGTGGGTGGGGTCATCACTGCCAGTGTGCCACCCCCACCCTACCGAGCCACTCCCAATTTGGCAGGTACAACATGCAGTTGCTGTCGCTAGCGCTGTTTGCTGCCTTTAACAGTTGTTGATGACAATGCTGTCTGTAGATGTTACCACGGCATGCTCTAAATCTGCCTGCAGCATCTATAGCATGCATTATGATCATGCTTTAAAACTCTCTTCAGGATTTCTTTACTGATCTAACCAAGCTAATATGGTTATTTCTGCTTGCTGTGACTGATTATAGAGAGCAAAAAGTCTAGAATTACATTCTTCATTCAAGCTGTATTTGAGATTTTCTGAAATATAAGTGTGAAAAAAAGTGTTTAAAAAAATCTTTTTAAGGAACTTGCAGTTGTAATTTTTTTAAAGCTTCAATACAGGTTATGAACAACTTTAGTTGGTTTATTTCATCACAAGGGAGAATTGTGTTGTATAGTCAGTTTTTAAAGCAGCGGTGACAATCTGTTGATAGCCCACTGTCCTGCAGAGTTTAGCTCCAACCTTAATTATACGCCTGATCTATTTAATCAAGGTTTTAAGACTCTAAATCTTCCGAAAAGTGTGTTGCAGCTGGTTTAAACTCTGCAGGATGTTGGTCTTCTAGAGGCAGGAAGTACCACTTCTAATTCAAAGCATGAATGCTTGCTCTACTGCATTGTGGATATTATGGGTCAGCTTGTGGATTGGGAGAATTTGCTTTCTAATGCATCATCTAATTGCAGCACTAATAAACTTAGATGCATGTGATTCCATGTCTTGATTGATGGGACTGAATTTTTATTTTTTTATGCTGACTGTTTTTTATTTTTTAGGTTACAGCCGACCTGCCAGTCAAAACCCAACGGCCAACATCTCTGGGGCACCTGCTATCTCTCCTCGTGGCTCCACTCCATCTACTCCAGTCACCTCCCAGCCTCAGCCAACTACACCAATCACTCCAGTTTTCCCTGGCATGGTACCATCCCAGAACCCTGTGACCCCCTCCCCTACTCCTGCCCCGTCTCCCTCAGTTATCAAAGGGCCTCCAGTCCCAATTGGCTCTCCCCAAGTTGCCTCTAACTCCAGTGGCCACACTACACCAGTTCCCTCTCCATTTCCCGGTATGCCCCCTTCTGGTAGAAACACCCCTTCTGTCATCAAAAGTCATACACCATCTGGAACACCATGTAGTACACCCGGGCCAAGTACAAGCATCCCACCTTCTCCGTTCCACAATGCGCCCCGCTCAGATACACCTTCTGGTGGCATCACACCTACTCCCAGGTCAACCGGTGACTCCATGACTACTCATGGAGCTATGGGTTTACCCTCAAAAAAGGGCTACCCACCTTCCTCTGATCCCCAGTCAGCACTTTTGTACCCTGGCACTCCCTCTACTCAGTCACATTCAGTTATCCGTAGTTACACACCTTCAGGGATGTCCGCTCTCACCCCTGGACAATCTGTTCCCAGCATGCAGGGTGTTGGCAGCCCTAAGCCCTCTCCTGGACTAACCTCCCAGGCAGCCCTTGGTAGCCCTGCAAGAGCTTATTTTAATGAGCAGCACACCAGCTCCATGGCCCGGCATGGTGGAGGTAGTGGAAGCAACAGTCCTGTTCCTTCCGCATTCAAAGGTCCCTCACGGTCTGGCACCCCTTCTCTTAGCTCTCTAGTAATGCCTAACTCTGCTGTCCTTGCCCGACCTGTGGGTATGGCCCATGGTTCTCCCTCACCGCAGTCTAATTTACCCGGCACTGCTGGCATAGCAGGACTCCATAGTCTGCCCTCAGCTCTAGGCATTCAGTCTGGAAGTAGCCCTGCTCCACATTTTCCAGCAATGTCTCCTTTCCCTGGTGCCCAGTCTTCCATTTCTGCCCCCTCCACTCCTACTCCTCCTGTCTCATCTGTATATACTGGCCTGGCTCACTCTAGTGCTCCCTCTCACACCCCTTTTGGCCTTGGATTGACAACAGCTCCCTCTGTGTTCCCGGGTCTTCCTCCTGGCCCAAACCATGCTTTCCCAGGATTTGGAGGCTCAGGGTCCCCTGCAGCAGGAAGTCCAGTGCTGTCATCTTTAATGGGCATTCCAGGAGCCTCTTCCTCAGTAGCCACTGTCGCACCTCTCCAGGCAGCAGTCGCAGCGGCTGCCGCAGCAGGAGTCCCTTCTTCTTCTCCTGTGCTTCCAGGATTCGCCTCTGCATTTAGCTCTAACTTCAACCCTGCTCTGGTTGGACAGGCTGGGTATGTTTTTTTTCCTTCTGCCTAATTACTTAGCATGTTTTATGTGTTTATAATGGGTGGGGTAATAATAATGGGTATAATAGTATTAGGTAGAGAGGTTTGATTATACCAGGGGTCTCTGTCCTGGAGGTTTAGTTCCAACCCTAATTAGACACCTGAACCAGCTAATAAAGCTCTTTCTAGGTATACTAGAATCATCCAGTAAGATGTGTTGAAGGAAGTTGGAGCTAAACTATGCAGGACACCGGCCCTCCAGGACAGAGTTTGCCCTTCCCTGCTTTAGACTCTTTACTTCTATATTCACAATCAGTTGGCATTAAACTCTGTGGGATCGTAGTTCTCTAGTTCAATCTATTCACAAATGGACTATTATATCCACTACATGTGTTAAGTATTTTTGTGGTTATTAGAATATTGCACCATAAGCGAAGCAGCATGTTAATGGAAAAGTCTATTGGAAACAATTACACAGTCAATTTTGTAGTTCCATCTTGGTTATAATGCTTCCTTAGAAGGCCAATGTAGGCAGCAATCAGTAAGGCAGAGTACTAGGTTTAGGATCTGTTACATGGATAGTTCACCCTATACCTTTGAGCATCCTGTTGGAAACACCCAAAAAATTTTTTGAAAA
>CAIGQV010018202.1:14651359-14664735 GCA_903798115.1 Danio jaintianensis
TTTGAAAAGGTACCACCCCAGTGACAGCTCGCGTACCTTTATTTCTGTGAGTGTACATTGAGATCTTATGAAGTGATCGATCTGTGCAAACTGAGCATTATTTACAACCTTATTATCTGTAATCCATAGGCTCGGCAAAAAAAAAAAAATCAATTAATTAGGAAATGGTTTAAAGAACAGTTTATATATATATATATATATATATATATATATATATCTTGGATAAAAAACCTTGGATAAAAATATCACGGTTTCATGTCTGGGTAAAAAAAAAAAATATTTTTTCCCATTTAAACACAATATATTTTATTTTGAGAAACATTTATAATATTTTGGAGCAGTAAACATGTCAGGCTGAATAATGAAAATGAATCATTGACTTCTTCATTTGTTTCAAAAACACAGATTTATTTACAATTTAAAATGACAACTTTGGATATCTTTTCTGCTGGAGATACTGTTGTCCTAAAAAAAACAAAAACAAAAAAATGTAAATAAAAGATCTTACACATACCTTAGGAGCGGTATTACAGAAAATTTTGGGGTTTTAAAACCTTGACTTTCCAAACCGTGGTATACCTTGAAAACGGTTATCATCCCATGCCTAATATTATATATATATATATATATATATATATATATATATATATATATATATTCTTTTTTAAATTTTTTTATTTTTATTTCAACGCCTGATTTAAGGGTTCTGTTTTTGCATACACTGTAAAAATGCTTGATTCCACACAATCGATTTGTGTTGGGACAAGATGAAGTAATTAAGCTAACTTATTAGTTTTTACAAATTTAAGTGTATTGAACATAAAACAATTAGGTTGTCCCCAAAAAACTCAAGAAATGTGTTGTTTCATCTTATTTTAAATAAGTAGTTTGAACAAACAGCAAACGTCATTTTTTGAGTGTACACTTCTCACCAGATCATTAGTTTTTCAGCAAAAGTTGTAAATGTTTCCTTGGTTCAGTCAATGAATGAAGTGCTGAATGAGCCAGCATTGTGGGATTATCATGTACACTGGTACACAGACTCATTACAAGCAGAAGCAAATCAGGCACACCTGAAATTGAGTTTTCATTGAGTAACATGAGAATCTGTGCTGACTCCAGCCACAAACTCTTTCATAAATTTCAGTCCAATTTGGTGCACTGGCTCATCCAGAACTGTTGAACACAAATGATCAGTAAACAAACAGGACAATAGTCCAGATCATCTGCCTGAGGCTGTGGATTAAAGGTAATAACGTTTTAAACAATGTACAGTTCCTTGGACTGACCAATCGTTTCACTTCATTAGATCTCATCGTATCTTCAGTAGTCACAGGTATTTATTTTGTTTTGTCTGTATAGGCTTTTTGGACTCACAAAAATGTTGACTTGTGTTTTATAAATGCAATATAAAGGTCCATAATGTCCGCTTTTTTTATGTTCTACATTTAAAGTCAGCCTACATCTCGGATGGCCTGAGGCTAAATAAAATCTACATTTCATTTTTGGGTAAACTTTCATTTTAAGGCTCATTCATTACAAAAACAAGAACTATAATATGCATATTACCATCTGTAGGAACTAACAATATCACTCTAATTATAATAAGCTTACTTGAGTTTTGAAAACGATTGATAGATTAACTAATTCCCAGTCAATGTTGTTTGTTATTATTATTCATCAGTGGGGAAAGTAGTTCTGAAAGTATTTCAAACAATATTGGAACAATTGCTGCTATTCTTTTATACTTATAATTTTTTCAGAACTATATGTTTACTATACTATATGAACTGTGTGAACAGGCCTTCATACTTTAATACTTTTTTTTGGTCATCCTAAAACTAGAAAAGTTGTTGCTTGAGACAGACAGAATGACCAAACAAGATTATCAATTAAAATGGTAGAGTTGAGATTTTTCTGATAAAACACAGCATAGATTCCATGTGAAGTGTCAAATCAAGTGCCATGATGTAAACCGTGAATATAACGTGTATATAATATAAAGTGTTCTGTTACACAACTAACCAATTTGACATGCTTTTAAACGGCATGCTCTGTTCTTAAGAATCACACTCTTTTCTGTGGTCACAGGTGAAAATGATGGAAGTCTGGGCTGCTGTGGCTGGATTCTTGTTATTATATCAGCATTTTTCAGCATCTTGATATTTCCAATCAGCATTTTCATAAGCATAAAGGTATGGGAAAAAAAACATTGAAAAACATTAAACATACTGAGACCAGGGTTATTTTACTATCAGTGAGACACATATTTAGAAATATTTTGAATCATTAAAAAAAAAAAGAATTGTGCTATTTTTTATAATGGGACTTTTGTATCTAGTATCAGCAGCCCCTTACTTGCTAAAACACATATTAAAAATTAAACTCAAAATCAATATTTTATGATTTCTTGCATATATTTGACTAAAAGCCCTTCTTGTTTAATCTTGCTATAACAGTAAGTTACATCTCATGCCTGAATATTTTACACCTGCTGGTGTTGAAATGTTTTACAACCCATTTGATGTTTTTCATTGCTCTTTTATAGATTGTGAAAGAGTATGAACGTGCTGTGATATTTAGGCTGGGCCGTATAACAGCCCGTAAAGCCAAAGGACCAGGTAAACAAGAACACTTGAAAAAAAAAAAATTACACTGCAAGTTTCTCAGAGATCTTCAACAGACAAATACAGGAGTACCACCAGCTTTGGTCTAAATCAATATTTGCCAAAGATCCTTGAAATGTACTGGGTGCCATTTGTTTACGCCTGCTGAGGACATTTTATAGGCCTCAGAACCTGAGAATGTGGCCTACATATTCAAACTCCTGTAGGAGTCAGTTTAGGAAAATTATGAATCTATGTGTATAGCACAGATCAGATATTAACAGTTATAATTAAAAATGTTACCTGCTGTGTTTAGGAATCTTCTTCGTTATCCCCTGCACGGACTCCTTCATCAAAGTGGATCTGAGAACTGTGTCTTTTGACATCCCACCCCAAGAGGTAAAATACAAATACGCAACAATCAAGAAGTTATTTATATTTAGTAAACTCACATTTAACGAACTAAATCGCCGATTACTCAATCAATGTTTTAATTTGCCAACCAGTAGCACGACGTCAAAACGGAAAATGCTCAACAAACGTGTTCTTCCATAGTGAATCAGTGTGTTAGCGAACGAATCGTATTCGTGAACGATTCAATGAATCATTTATCAGGATTATGCTAGATTTCGTCCATGAATAAAAGTTATGAACAAGTGTGAGGCTGAATTTGGAATATTATATACCAGGCTACTCTATTTGTTTATATTTATGGAGGATTAGTAAGAGTGTAGCCTATGCTATTTTCAAGTTTTGTGAATTACTCAATAAAGACATAACTTTGTTTAGTTTCTAAATAAATTAATGAAACTGACTTACAAAAAATTATTATGCTTGAAAAAAAATAACATAAAATACAAAGTATGCCTAAACAATAATAAGAAAAATGCTAATACAATTCAAAATTCCAAATATGTGAGAACTTTATGGGCAAGTCATTTCTCAAAGTTTGATAAAAATAGCAGATAGGCACTGAATTTAATTACGACTTGGCCGCTTCTGAAATGGCATATACTTCCCTCATTTATAAGCTAGTACAACTATACTGTAGTATATGTACAAATTTGGTCCAACTTCACTTCTCATAAAAGAGTATGCAAAATTAAAATAAAAAATATCAGCTGAACATGGTAGCCTATATGATTTTGGATGCAATGAATCCCTTTTTTTTTCATCAATAACTCAATGAACCTTTAAGTGAATGATTCTTTGACATAATAGAGAGCAACCAAAAATGTTTCCTTAGATGCACAGATTGTCAGTCAACTGTTGTATACCTTAATGATCAATATGTTTATATATTAATATGCCACTTTTTTTCCCCATTAGATCTTGACCAAAGACTCAGTGACAGTCTCAGTGGATGGTGTTGTGTATTTCCGAGTAAGTGACCCTGTTGCCTCAGTGGCCAATGTCTCCAGTGCAGATTACTCCACCCGTCTACTGGCCCAGACCACCCTGAGGAACGTCCTGGGCACCAAGAACCTTGCTGAGGTCCTTTCTGACAGAGAAGGCATCTCCCATAGTATGCAGGTGAGTGTCATGTGGAAAATAAAATAATGGCACCCTGAGTTGTGCATGAATGATCCAAATGCAGGTCTGTTTTTAAGTATGTACCAGAAGCTTGTTTAATATTACTCCTCCCTGCTGTAGGCGACTCTAGATGAGGCCACAGATTCATGGGGTATCAAGGTGGAGCGGGTGGAGATTAAAGATGTTAAACTGCCACAGCAGCTGCAGAGAGCAATGGCAGCTGAGGCAGAGGCAGCCCGTGAGGCCAGAGCAAAGGTCAGTATTACATATTTTATAACTTAATTTAACATGATAATTACACATCTTATGTTTTACTTGCCCATACAATATCTATGTGCATTGGCTCTGATGCCACACACTAATGGTTTGTGATAATGCAGGTCATTGCCGCAGAGGGAGAGATGAATGCGTCCAGGGCTCTAAAGGAGGCGTCTCTGGTGATTGCAGAGTCTCCATCTGCACTTCAGCTCAGATACCTCCAAACCCTCAACACCATCGCAGCCGAGAAGAACTCCACCATCGTCTTCCCTCTGCCCATTGACATCATGAACCACTTCATAAGGAAATAAATGCTGAATATTCATTACACACACACACACACACACACACACACACACACACACACACACACACACACACACACACACACACACACACACACACATATGTGTCACACACACACACATATATATATATATATATATATATATACAGTCACATATTATCCATTTACTCACAACTTTTAATATGTACTTACAAATGTGCCATGTTTTACGTAATTTTTTATGTTGAAGGGAAATTTTAACTTATCTATAACAGGAAAGAGTGACATCTTAAGGTTTACAAATGGATTTATTTTAAAAAGACATAGCCTATATTATAATTCAGAAAATTTACAAATGTGCAATGTAAAAATCCAAATGGAAAATGTTATATCCTCTTGTAAGCATGCATAATATTACATGAAAAAAAAGATAAATAAAAACATTTTGTACAAAATATGTTGGTCATTTTTACAAAAGAGAATGACAGTTTTTAAGCTGTTCTTCTTCTAACTGTAAAGTAGCATTTATGCAGGACCCAAAAAGAAACCTAGAGTGTCAATACTTGGATAAGAGTTCCAAATTCCAAGATAGTTCACTTTAAAAAATAAAATTACTGTTAATTTACTCACCCTTGGGGCAATATCGATAGAGGCTTTTTTTCATCAGTAACTAAAAAAAAAGACTTGAATTCGTGGTTCTTGAATATTTGTTAAATCCAAGACAACGGTTTAGATTACATTTTTTATTCTCAAAGTGCCAGTAGTGCCTTTGAATTGCATTTTGTGAATCACCAATGAACTCAGTTTTCTAACTTTCCACCAGAGGGCACTGTTGTCAAACAAGAAAGTTAGAGAAAATCATCTCCCAGTGTCCATGTTATTGTGGTAGCTCCAAGATTTCTGTGTGGTTTTCCATGCTCTCTGTCAGTTTGATGGATTCCTCATACACATCCAGACGGAGACAAAGTATAACACTAAAAGGCGACATGTACAGTATTAAACATTTAAAATTGCTTATATAACTAAACAGCTTAATCTTAAACAGCAACTGTGTCTCTTCAGAAGACTGAAATGTTTATTTCATATGGATTTAAATTTTTCTCTTTATGAACATTTTAAAGAGTCAGCATTTTGGGTAAACAGACTTTTTAATAGATGGACAGAATCACAGAAATATTTGAGATTGGAATAAAAATAAATTCCTTTGTCACTTTTAAGTTCTGTGGTACTCTTTCAGTAAAGCTCAGTACAGATTGGTGTTCATTCAATAGATCCAAGCAATAAAAATTCTCACATTCACATCATTAATTGCTTTTGGCACAGACTGTACATCTTCAAAAAAATCAGTCACACTTCAAAGTGGAGTGTGAAAGTAAAGGACAGCGATTCATTTAGGTACTAAACATGACTTTCTGTCTGTTCTGTATGACCTGCCATTACATGACAAGATCTGTGTAAAAAAAGAAATTCAGATTTCTACTTTATTCTTCAGACAAAAAGCAGCATATGGATATGAATTATTAAAAAAACAAAGCATTTGGCTGCTATGTAAGGGATAATGTACATTCAGCTGGTTGTTCACATAGACTAAAGTACTATAAGAGTGTTCTATAAGAGTAAAGACTGGATGTACATTATTCTGTAATTATATTACACAGAAATTGAGTAACGCTTTACTAGCTCTCAAATAAAACAGCTGGGTGCGGCCTACACTTACATAGTTTTTATTATTCGGTCACTAGATGGTGCCAAACAGTCAAAACAGCAAAGTGACATATAAGCATTTATGTATATAAATATACTGTATATTGACTAATGCTAAAGATGATGTGTAGTACACTGCAAAAATTAAGTGTCAAAATTAAGTGTAATTAAAAATCCTTAAAGGGCACCTAGTTTACCCCTTTTCCAAGAGTTAAGATAAATCTTTTGTGCCTTTAGAATATGTCTGTAAAGTTTCAGCTCAAAATATCCATCAGATTATTTATTATACCTTTGTTTATATTGGATATGAGCTGTTTTGACTTTGTAGCTGTTTTGGTGTCTGTGGCTTTAATGCAAATGAGCTGCTTCTCCCCGCCCACCGTTTCCACGTGCGTGTCAGAGCCAATGGATGTAGCTTCTTCTGCTGCGTCTCATGCATAAGCAGCACAGTATCAGACAAGAAAGAACGTTTATTTTATGTATTTGTTGTGGAGTTAATTCAAGCCTTTCTACAACAACTAGTCACACACAATGTCGTTATAAAGTTCACGCGCATGCACGCGCTTGCTCACACACTCACACACACACACACACACACGCACGCACGCACGCGCACGTTAAGCTTTGCACTGTTTTTGCACGGCAAATGTGACAGGATACACTCTAATATCCACTGCTCTATAGATATCCGTTATGTTAATGTACAAAATAAACCTGATTTAAGTCCATGAACTAGGATTGAAGCGTCTTTTATAATTGTACTGACACTATGCGGCTGTGGTGAAGAAATACGAAGCGATTTTACTGTCTTTATTACAAACATGCACTGTTTTAGAAACGTTTTAAACTTGTAAAACTCATTCTTGAGGTGCTGCTGAACACAGAAAGCTGAAGAGATCGTTTAATCCCGGTTGCTTTGCGCACATCTTGTCTTGTGGATATGATTACATGCGTTACTACGGAGACATGTTAATACACGGCTGTCAATCAATTCGGTGGGCGGGGAAACCGCACTCCTATCTCAAGTTGCGGTCGGCCTCAAAATGGGAGGGATTTGGAACCTATATTTAACGTCAGGAAATTTAAAAAAATTACTCCAATATGACTGTGGACACACTATACCTGCACACAGGTCTATCCAAACAGCTTACAAAAGAGGATTTTCATCATAGGTGCCCTTTAAAACAAGCTAAATGATCTACCAGTGGGGAAAGAATCTAAAAAACGTACATTTTCCTTACCCCACTGGCAGATTGTTTTGCTTGTTTTAATGAAAACATCTTACTTAATACTCACATTAAAACTTAAAACTAAATTTTTTGATATTTGTACTAAAACAAGACAAAACCTCTAAGTCAGAAAATACTTTTTTCTAGAGTACCCTGGCTAAGCCTGTGTTATTAGTTTAATCAGTTTTTATCTAGGGAATCACATACCTTGGAATGTCATAATTGGCCAATCAGAATCAAGTATTCCTGAGAGCCGTGTAATACATTTTTATATACTATAAAACTTGTTTTCACAATGATGATGGTTCCAGTTTAGGAAAAAAAACAGATGAAAGATACTCACCATATGAGGGCAGATGGAATAACAGTGAGTCCTGCAGCCAACAAGAAACTGAACCCAGAAAACCAGGAGAGTGTAGCTGCGTAGATACTGTTGAACACCGTAAATGAAATTCCAACACTCAGCATCTCCACAAAGGCTACACATGCAAACATGGCACCTGTACACAAACACATAGCCACAAGAAACAACCATACACAGCCATCAATAATTTACAGTTCACATGAATTGGAAATGCTGCACTTTTTTTAAATGGCTCGCTTTGTGTATTAGGGCATGACATGCACAAAAAATAATGCAAAATAAATAAAATACTAAATAAATAAAATTTCTTTAAGGTGACACACTGTAGACAAAAACATATATTTATTTTGTTTTTATATATTTATCTGTTTATAGTTATTCTCACGTACCTGTCCAATTTGGGCTTATTATGAAGTTTTTTTTTGTCTATTGTAAAAAAAAACTAAATACACTTTTAAATGTTTATTTTCTCATATTTTATCAGTTTTTGTATCTGTAGATTTCAATTACAATGCATATTTTTTATAGGTCGTTCTCTAAAAATGATTTTTCCCTCCTGCACCATAAATCTCTACTTCAGCAACACTTACATAATTTCACAGTTTTACTCATATTTGTGTTCTTAAGATATGTCCATACATATTTTGCCTGATTATAGACAAAGTTATATTCTACAAAACAAATGTGAAAACATATTTTATTCTGTGTTTTCACATTTTGATAAAAAGAGCTACCCAAAATCCCCTCTGTAAAAACAAACTGAATCTAATATGTCAAAGATAATGAAAATATCTTTGCATCTGACCTCATCCAATGTTCAGATTTTTGTGCTAGAACTGTATCCAAAATAGGGCCTATTTAATTAAACAATACCTCATTTGAATATTTTTGAATATGCAAGTATTCTGCAAATAATCTAAAATATTGTAATACAAATCAATACAATATTGTAATAAAAACATTTTTTGCAATACAAAACTTGTAATACAAAAAATGTCCACAATTTTACATGCAATCAAACATTTGTGGTAGTATGGTGATAACCAATTGTCTATTTATTAAACCATAATCACCTACAGTGTGTTGCCTTAAAAACCAACTCTATTATATTCCATTGGGATTTTTACCTTGCTCGGATCCAGACACTATTTTGGACATCATGGACCGTAAGACAGGAGTGGGCATGATGGACAGCAGCAGTGGCAACCGCACTGCAATAAATAAAACATTCACTATTGTTTCACCTGAAAATAGTCCACCCATCCATCCATCCATTAGGACTTCCAAATTCGGTCTTACCCAGGAACATGAGCAGGGTGGTCTTTGCGAACGCAGCCATGATGAGGCCGGCTGCCACAGACATCAGGCCCAGCAGGATGATGTAGGCGTCAGGCAGACATCGGGACAGCAGTGCCACACCAGCAAAACTCACCAGATAGATGGCAGTGGAAAGAGCCGAGCCGTAACCCACAAACACCTCACTCCAGCACAGAGGAGTGTTCAGCTCATACAAGATGAAGATCGACCAGCCACCCTGCAGGGCTACCTGGGAAAGGAAAAATACTCAAATTAATAAATGAAAAAATAAATTAAATAAATAAATAATAATTGTCTAAGTAATAAAAAACAAATTGTGACTTTAGCAATTGTGACTTTTATTTTTAGAATGTTCAGAATGCCCAGAATATCGAAGAATCGCAAAATATGGTAACACTTTATTTTAAATTGTTTAAATTTTAAATTGTTCGTTATACACATTACATGTACTTACCATAGTAATTACAAATAATTACGCACAATTACATCTAACTAACCCCAAACCCAAACCCAAACCACATTTCACATGTAATTAATTAATAATAGTCAGTAGTGATATAAATAGTTATACTGTAACAAGGACATCTTAAAATAAAGTGTAACCCAAGATATTAATATGAAATTGTGAGGAATAAATTTCATTCATTCATCCATTTTCTTTTCGGCTTAGTCCCTTTATTAATCTGGGGTCGCCACAGCGGAATGAACCACCGCCTTCTCCAGCATATGTTTTACTCAGCGGATGCCCTTCCAGCTGCAACCCATCACTGGGAAACATCCATACACTCTTATTCACACACATACACTACGGACAATTTAGCCTACCCAATTCACCTATAGCGCATGTCTTTGGACTGTGGGGGAAACCGGAGCACCCAGAGGAAACCCACGCAAACACGGGGAGAACATGCAAACTCCACACAGAAATGCCAACTGACCCAGCCGAGGCTCGAACCAGCGACCTTCTTGCAGTGAGGCGACAGCGCTACCTACTGCGCCACTGTGTCGCCCAGGAATAAATTTAATAAATAAAAAAAAAATGTATCAGTATTGCAAGAAAAATAACAATTCTGAATATTGCTCACAACTCTGGCTTTTTTCAATTAAAATTGCAAGTTTATATCACAAATGTACTTTTATATTTATAATGAGATAAAAGTCACAATGATCTTTTAAATTTTTTTTCCATCTTGTGGTTTCCATAAAATGTCCTAACAGTGAATGCTTTCCTGAGGTAAATGTGACATTGTTTACAAGCTTTTTTACCGATGTCAGTTGAAATGCTGACTAAGCATTTATATGATTTCAGTACTATGCTGTTTCCTTATACATTCATAGTATGTATGTTTATTTATGATTTTTATTTTGCATTGTGCCTAGTAAAGCATGTTATTACCTCAGAAAAGCATTCACTGTTAGTAAAAAAAAAAAAAAAAATCAGAGGGCAACATCTTGCTAAATAAATTAACTATATTACATACTCATAATATTTGTGACTTATGAGAGATGCCTTATTTATTGCACAGTATTTTTGAATAGGTTTTATGCCAGCCACTGCTTTAATATTTATAGTTCATCAGCAACCTAAAGTATAAACATAATTGTACAGTAAATATTTAATGCCCATGTTTGTCTGCATTCATTACATGCATTTTCTCAATACTGAATGCATGAATATGCGGAAAAAAAGAGCCAGGAACGCTCTGCATTTATGATCAACTGAAAATAAAAGTATTCATTATTATCTTGAAAGTGCAAAACAAAACAAATCACCAACAACGATTGATGCTGATGCACCCTCCTCTTCGAACATATTTAAATTGATTAGTTCATCTCATATTTCACTCTGAAAAATCTGGTCACCCTACACATGTCCCTCTGACTAATGAAACTTGTCAATAAAATGAGAATTTTCATAATTACCTTGAAAAAGGCAAAAGCAGCCAGCATAAGCAACAGTACTATGTTCCTTCTCCGTTTGGAGGCTGCAAACAGCAAATAGACACCCTGCAGTCGAGTGGTAAGAGCCTGAGTCTGCCGCAGTCGAGGGGCTTCAGAAGCTGAAGGGCTGGATGTAGAAACAGCAGAATTCGGAAGAACCAAGGACTCCTTCAGGACCACCAACACATACAGCAGGTTTATCAAATGCAGAAAGACAGCGGTGAGGAAAGGCCAGGTGAACCCAGCCGCTTCAATGAAGAATCCAGTGCAGAGAGAGGCTAAGCCAGTCAAAACGCCTAAAATCATGTCCAGCCGAGCCATTCGGACTGTCTTCTGACCTTCTGGATCTTCCCCACAGAGGTCGGCGACATATGCAAAACATCCGCCAATTAAAGTGGGAGGTCCGCCCATTAGGCCTGACATGAAGGAGGAGGCAAGCAGGTAGTTGAGGCTAAAGGAGAATCTACTGACCAAGACGTAGCTCAGGGCGTGCAGAGCGTCGCCCACCAGAGGAGGAACAATGGCAACTTTACGGCCACAGTAATCACTGTATGAGACCAGGAGTAATGCGGATATAAGACTGGGAACGAGGAAGCAAAGTTCACTCTGGAGGAGGAAAAGAGATGTCTCCTTCTGGACTGCCTGAGGGAGAAAAGACAAAACTGTTTCAGATAAAATGTAAATGTCACATAAAACAATGCATGTTCACTAAACTAATAATGGCACCATTAGTAAATATGATCAAAGAAGGGGAAACATTTCTTTACTGTTTAACCCTTTGATCTTTTGCTCAAAATGTTTATGGTGACATCGGATGCCCATATAACACATGTTGATATGATTCTTAGGGCCTTAAATAAAAGTCTAAACTAATTTTGGTTAAGTTTCTAGATGGTAAATAAACACCCTTTTTACTCTGTCAAAAACAACTCATATAATGAGCTGCTGCTCACCCTGCCCTTCTCTGAGGCTGGATCACGAATGGCTGATAATGACCCAGATATTATAATTTATCATCGACCTTGCAGCCTGCCATTATCAATGTAAAATATATTTAGACAAACATCTTGACACATGCATGTTTTCTTTTCAATTTTTCTGAGCTGGCAGAAACCTATACTAAATATAAAAAATATACAAAACTGAATTTTTCAATGCCACCTTTAACAACAATAACAACAACAACAAATTAAAAATAAAATAAATAAATAAATAAGATGCTCAAGTTTGTTTTTGGATGAGAGTAGAGTTTTTTTAACAGTCATTTTAACAGTTTGCTGGGATCTTTTAGGCTGATTCATAACACTTTCAGCTGACTGAAACTTCTTTATTATCGTCCTAATGGTGGAAAAGGAATTTTCTGTGGTTTTTTTTGCTATTTACTTATAGCAACGTCTCATTCTGTGAAGCTCAACAACCTTTCACTGCAAATCACAGCATGTTCTTCAGTCTTCCCCATTGCTATGAAGAGTTTGGCCTTTGTGTTTCCTCACATTTACATGTCTGTGAAACAGGAGGTCATGATTGAACCATTTCCTGTTCCTGTTTCCCAAGTGGACTACAAAAATATATTATCAGAAATATATTTCAAAATTCTTTGCTGATATGAATTCGTAGGAGTGCCAGTAATATATTTAACAAAGATGTTTGTTTTTTGATAAAACTGTTTGTTCTCAAGGAGAGCACAGTTTTATTATTAACATTTTGAGCAAAAGGGTTAAACATTAAAGATATTTGTAAAGCCTTCTTTGCTCATATTTCCCATGGGTGCCAATATTAGTGCAGAGAACTATATATATATTTTAAAATTCTATATTGTTATGGTTGTAAAGCTTTGTTGAAAATAGGACAATTAAAATCTATCAAATGACAAGCAGATCGATAATTAGCACTTTTCTTACATGCAGTACAGGACTACAAACAGAAACATGAGACATGAGATCAGCTTTACCTAATACAGTATAACCGGTTCTTAAGAAACTACTTTAATGAGATATGAACATCAAGGTAAACTTTACAGAGATAACAAAGCAAACAGTCTGGTCTGTGAATGTAACAATAAAAAATAAATTAATTATTCTAACTTTATTCTAATTTAGCTTCTACTTCAGAAGTCTCTTGGGTTTATTGGGCTATAT
>CAIGQV010018202.1:14665135-14700029 GCA_903798115.1 Danio jaintianensis
ATATATATATATATATATATATACATATATATATATATATATGAAATATAATGTATTTCTGGTTATTTGAACAGAATGAACTGGCAAAATGCAGTCACATAAAATAATGAAATGCTTTAAATTTACAATGTGCTGTAAAACACATTTTTGATAATACTTTTTAAAAACAAAAATTACATAATTAAAATACAGTTGCATAGTAGACATTATCAGAAGCCCTGAATACACTTCTTAAAAGAAAATTTGAAATATATAAAACATTGTCCTTGTCAAGAAACAGCCAAAAAACATTTGTGCCTGATTAGCTAAAATAAAAGTGGATGGAACGTTTACGATAAGAAATTCTTACCTGCAAGTTAAGGTGTAACGTTAAGAACTAATTCCATTCTTAAAGCATGCTTGCCTTCAAATCCACTCAGGAAGTCAGAGGACACAGTGAACAGAAAGATCAGATGATGGGATGTTCATGTTGTCTTCTAGAACTCGTTTGGGACTGTAGATCCTGTAAGAGGAACACTTCCCCTTCTTACGTTTGTTTGTCAAGACTACAAATCCTCGAAGGGCCACACACACACACACACCCTCTGAACACTAACCTCTGTTTGTGTAGTAGAAACGAGGAAGCAGTGCAAACAGTTGAAAAGGAGAGAGTTAAAATACGGACAGGTAATGTATAAAATGCATTTTGGACATTTCAGTAGGCCAGTAAACGTCATTACGAGGTCCTCAATATTTATGAATGACATTCTATTTGATACTGTTGACATAGTGCTCCGTTTGCCGTGTCTTCAGGATGCAAATAAAGAGTTTTAAAACATATGCTTCAGAGACAGTCTTTCAACATAACTGAGATGGCCAATCAGCTCAAAGAAGGCGGGGCTTTAAATCTGAGAGAAACAAAACTTGATTCATTTCCAACGGCGGGAAAACGCTCCGGTTTTTAACGGTCGTTGACAGAGTGAGGTAAGATTTCAATGTTTGAAAATAAGTCAAATGCTTGATATTAAACTAATGTTTTCATGACAGAAAAATGTAAAACCACACAGAAATGTCCTGGGAGTGTGCCAAACTTTTGGAGGTTTCTGTCAAATTCCGCTTTGAATTGAAGATACTGAATGACATCAATTATTAAACTTACGAAATTCATATCATTATTCATTAGGCAAAAGGTTTTGTGATTTCATCATACATTAACTCATTCATTTTCTTTCCGATTGTGCTACCCACTTAACTCTTAATTGTATTTTCAAACACAAATATTAGTTTAAATTATTTTAAATCGGGGTGGCGCAGTGGGTAGCGCTGTCGCCTCACAGCAAGAAGGTCGCTGATTCGAGCCTCGGCTGGGTCAGTTGGCATTTTTGTGTGGAGTTTGTATGTTCTCCCCCCGGTGCTCCTGTTTCCCCCACAAGTCCAAAGACATGCGCTATAGGTGAATTGGGCAAGCTAAATTGTCTGTAGTGTATGTGTGTGAATGGGAGTGTATGGGTGTTTCCCAGTGATGGGTTGCAGGAAGGGCATTCGCTGCGTAAAACATATGCTGGATAAGTTGGCGGTTCATTCCACTGTGGTGACCCTAGATTAATAAAGGGACTAAGCTGAAAAGAAAATCAAAATGAAATAAAAATTAAATCAATTCTTTTTCTTTGTACTTTCTTGAATAAATTTAAATCTACTCACAAAATTCCTTTTGGGTAACAAAAATTTAAACGTCTCCCTCAAATGTTAAAATCAGTTACCCAACTGCCTTCAATTCTATTACAGTCTAATTTCATGACCAATTTCATGATAATTCAGAAAAATAAGTTAAATTAGTTTGCTGATTGTGATATTCTACATTCTGATATATTCAAAAACAAAGAAGCATTTTATTTCTTTTGAAAGAATTTAATATTCATTCCCGCTCCCCATAGTGAATACAAATGAGTTATATATAAATTCTTTCCATTCCTTAGTATATTCTCTATGCTACAGTTACAGCATGAACCATCACAATTTGAAAACATACAAGGGGAAGGAATGATCTGCCAAGACAAACATGCATTGATTACTGTGCACTACAACACAATAAATAGTAGCTTACAAGCGACTGTTAATCCAGTCAAAAAAGACATAATAGAAGTCAAGTAGTAAATAGAAGTCAATGTTAGTAAATAGACAGATGGACACATTTCATTCAGTAAAATAAGTGACTCCACCAGTCCCGGTTTACAGTATTTTCAGGGATAAGTTGACATTCAGTAGATTGGATGTCCACAGGACAAGAGTCAGTGCATCTCAGAACCTGATACTGTTGTTTTATATCATTCATCATCATTTTTGCCATATTGAAGCTCTTTTTGAGGGCTGAAGGGAAAGAAACAAATGAGCTCTTTCAGGATTTTAAGTATACAATTAAACATATTACTTCTTGCAATAAATCTGAGTTAGTAACAATTTAAAACCATAACAGGCGCAGTAAGATTGTTTACTTGAGGTTGCTGAGGTTTCTGTTGAGTCATAAATTTAGAACATTTATATACAAAGAGTATAGAATGCAATAAATAAATAATAACAAACAAAATGGAAATTTAAATTAAATGGAAGGAACGTTTTAGTTTTAGTTAAAAAGATTATAATAAATAAATAAAAAGGAAAAATACTTATTTATTTTCCTGTATTAATCAAGATGTTAGAAGTATATTAACTGTTTGTAAGGCTGCTGTAATGTGAAAATCCTTTTCATTTTTGCTACTTTGTACATTAAATGAAGGCACGTCCCTGAAACATTTGTATACTTGCGGTAGTAAATCAAGATGGTTAAATAAATGACTTTGAATTGCCTGTTTTAAACAAGTTACTAGCTGATCTGCTGTTTATTAAAAAAGATTAAAAATATGGTGGTATATAACGATATTGTGCTTGACAGGAAACATCAAGAAAACTCCTCTTAGAATCTGCACCAGAGTAGCAAAAATGGAAAGTCAACAATGGTAAGTCATTATCACAGTGACAGAAGCACATTAAAAAAAGACTGCACAGCTACATAATTGGAAAATGAATTAGAATTTTAAAAAAAATTTACACAGTAATTTAAAACCATTCTAAACAATAATGTCTTAAATGAGGAAAAAAAATCTTTCTGTGTGTGTGTGTATTTTTATAGATTGCTGGTCTTGAATAGCATTTTATTGTACTTCTGTGTACGATACCCTGTACAAGCACCGTCTGATAATACTGTAGAAAAAATATTATAAGTGAAGAAATTACAAAATTTCGCCTTTGTATCAAAAATGTAGAAGGCTGACCCTTGAAAGATGTATCAATTGTACAAACAAACAAAAAAATCAATTTTCTTCAAAATTTAAAAAAAACTACCTCTTTGTGTTGAAATATCAAAACCCACGTTGCATGAGGAATGTTTTAATATTTCCCCCCCCCAAAAAATCTTTGTGTCGCTAAAAAACTAAAAACTGCTTTTGAGACAGAGCAAAATAATTTCCCTGAACTTTTTCAAATGACATTTAAAGACAGATACATTCTTTTCTAGTTCACTCATACAGAGAAAACTCTTTCTAGGCTATGCTACACTCTACAGAGGTAATACAAGAGTTAACCAGCATTACAATAAATATAGCTTAAATTCAAACATATGTTAAACCGCCATATTGTACCTCCATAAAACCGGTAACACACCTGGTAGGAAAGTCCAGTCCTACTATTATGGGTAAAATACTATCCTCAATCTTTAAAAAAAAAGCATCAGAGGTGGAAGCTTTCATTCCCAGGAGTCTGAGTATCTACACTAACATGACAACTATCCTAGGATTCACATTAAGAATGGAAGACTTACATCACATGCACATTAAGTAGCAAATTGTCCATTAAATTACAAATTACTATTAAAAATTACACCTACAATTTACAACAACATTTCCTGTAGTCGGTACTTTTACATTTGCTTGATCTCCCGGTTTTATGTCATGCATGAAGTGAAAGCACTTACTATTGTCAGATAAGTTAGTTAGGAAGAACAGACTCGATGCTGAAGAGTTTTATGTTGAAATAACTGAGCAACATTACAATCTGGCCAAGGTAAGTCTGAAAATCATATAGGCAAGGAAACTAATCTTGCTTTTAAAAGCTGGTTTGATGTTAGGTGGATTAGTCTTTTAGTGGGTCAACAAAACAAAATGACATGCATCAGTAGGCATTGCAGCCGCTTAAGACAATGTGAAGAGGTGATGCAAAAAATCTTTTTCTTATTTATCAGTTTTGTTTACATTTCAATTATTTAAACATTCTTGAAACAATAATGATATTTTGAAATGACATTTTGCAGTCTTGACAAATGTTTAAATTCGAACACTGGGAGAATTGTAAAATCTGAAAACATATCTCATAAAAAAATAAACCAGACCACAAAAAATGCTGGTGCATTAATCTGTAGAAAGGAAGGGCAGAAACCTAAAGTGCTGTTTGTTGTATAAAGTTCTTGTATGCCATTCAGGAGGACCTACAGACATTTAAAGAATATTAAAGTCAAGTTTAAGCTGAGCTACTTCCATTTAAACAAAATTGTTTCTGCCTCCATGCTGGCCAATCATGTGCAGCACATCAATTATAGCATTAGCATCATTAGCTTTTTCAATCTGATGCTAAGTCTAAAACTCGGAGATTATTATTTTTTTTTAAATCTCAAATAATGGAAGTGACAGGCTATATGGCAGTTGGGGTTGTCAAAATTGTAATACATTTTTAAAAATGACAATCGGGCTGCAGATTTAAATGAAGCACTGTTGTGGCCAGAAACAAGATGGAACGCAGCTAAGATTACATTGTCCGGCTCATCTAGGTAAAGTGTTGGCATTTGGGATGCGTGCGGGGGACGAGCATGCTGCTGGTGAGCCTCTGAAAGTGGGTGTCCCTGGTGCCGGAGATGCCACCTTGTGAGTGGGTGTACCAGGGCCAGGAGAGCAGGAGTTTGTGGGGGTCCCAGGGCCTGGAGAGTAAGGGTATGTGGGAATATCAGGGCCGGTGAAGAAGGCTCTGTGGATGGGGGATGAGGCTGGTGACAGGTGGGGACTCGTCTGGAGGAGCCACAGCAGCTCATCATTGTTGCGGCTAAGCCTCTTCTTCTCATTGGTTTCCTTCTCTACATACTCCTGAAGGTTTGCATTCTCTTCAGACAGTTGTCTGGAAATACAGGAAGAAACAGATTAGTCAAATATCTAGTTAGGCAAGATTCAATTTGAATTTAAGTGTGAATTATGTAACATTTATTCATTCATTCATTTTCATTTTCCTTCTGCTTAGTACCTTATTTCAGGGGTCGCCACAGCGTGTATGTGCATTTTCACTCAACCTAAGTGAATGAGCACCGCCACATGCATATATGAGTGCAACAATTATGATTAAAATATAATGTTTTAATGTTAAATGTTGTGTCCAACAAATATACAATTTTCAATTTACAAGTGTATTTTTATAATAGCAGGCAGTGTAAATTGAGCATTGTATTTGGGACTTATATATTTTGGTGAATTTAACTCCAAAAGCATTATTTTCTTGTTAGATTGTAATGTTACATTTTTAGAATGTCAAATGATTTTAACCTTTTTTTGCACATAGTTTGTAATCGAAGTTTCTTCACTCCCACTTTATATTAAGTGGCCTTAACAAATATGTACTTACACTGAAATGAATAATTTGTTACAATGTACTTATTGTGTAAATGTTTTTTTACATTGTATGTAGGCTTGATTAATTATGTAACGTAATTACGTAATTATTTTTTGTAATTACATTTCTAATTACACAGTTGAACCATCCCTTGCACCCATCCCTAAATCTACCCATTCCATCAAACCTGTCCTGTATCCCACCTCGGTAGCACCAGAAGTGCTCTGCAATACATTATGAACACAGTTATATTGCAATACATTAAGAACGCAGCCATTTGCACAGGTTATACAAAAAATATGCATCATTTTGGTAATTCTGCACAGTGACACTAGTAGTGGAGAAACTACAGTATATACTACAACATTAAAGGTCCCCTGAAGTAGTCTGAAATTGCAGCTCTGCCAGATCTGTTGAGGTTGATAAAGCTGGATCTGACAGCTTATGGCAGCCCTGGTCTATAGTATAGCTGAGTCTAATCGTTTCTTCTCTTTTTCTCCCCCATACTGTTTTAAAATATAGCTGAGGAGAATTCAAATAGGTCTGATATGTTTAGTGGTCTGCACCAACTTGAGAATATGATCTTTTCTGTGCTACCATATTTCTGGCTAGAGCGGACTGTTTATGTACA
Organism: Danio jaintianensis; assembly: GCA_903798115.1. Lineage (NCBI taxonomy): Eukaryota > Metazoa > Chordata > Actinopteri > Cypriniformes > Danionidae > Danio > Danio jaintianensis. The sequence continues at coordinate 14,671,428 of CAIGQV010018202.1, forward strand.
TGCTGCGGTAGTTCAACGCAAAACCAGGCTTCATTCACCCTAATGGAAAGCATATTTACTTGTTTGAACCATTTATCCCCTATATAGTGCATTACATTCCATTGCCCACATAAAATGTTTTAATTGTGAACAAGTAATCTGTCTTAGCCCCAGCTTTATTGTCTGTTTTTAGTATAGTGGGCAGGACACTTCAGATTCTAGAAAGCATTTGATTGGACAGAAAATCACACGAGAAGTTGTTCAGGATTGTTCTGATTTTGCATGTACTCTGTGTCTGTACTTTGCTTGAGGTAAAAGTGTATACAGTATTGGAACAGTATATACTTAGCAAACATCCTAATGCCACCCACACTAATTTGGTTAGAAGTATTCAATTTCTCACCTTGATGCAGCGAGGTGGCGGTCGATGCGGGCCATCAGGTCTTCATTCTGCTGCTGAAGTACCTGGACCCGCTCTTCCAAGAACAGGTTCTTTTGAGCCTGCTCAAAGGATCAAGTGAACACAGAGCTCAACATTAAATTCTTACACAAACCACCCCTGCCTGGACAACAAGGAACTCAAATGTGTTTTACACAAGAACAAAACAATGAACATTCATAAAAGCTAATGGAAATGGGAGTAAAAAGCAGCTTTAAAATGGACAGCAGCCCTATTTCCAAACCATAAATAATATAATGTCCAAAGCTGAAAGTAAAAGAAGTTTTAAGTGGAAACTGGTTCAATATCTGAATTATAAATAATACATTGTAGGACAATAGAATGGAGCTTTATAACTCTTTTACTCAGTATAGAAAATATACAATACACAGCACTCCTCTAGGAGCCCAACAGGTTTGTCATGCCATTCTTGTAACTTTTAAACTTGAAACTCCAAATAGGACCACAACAACTGCAAATTGTGTTTATTGGAACACCTTTTCATTTGGAGCTTACCACTTTCTCCAGATGACAGATCTTTTTCTCCTGGTCATGAATCTGCTGGTTCTTCATCTCCAGAACTTCCTTCAGACTCTTCAGATCCTCCTCAATATGCTGATATGGGGCCAGCGCATCCTGCAAACACATTTACAATACTTGCTTTCCCATCCCATCTAATGTCTTAAAGCCACTACGAAACCTAATTGACAATTTGCTGTTACTTTTATGGTATATTGCAAAAAAAAAAAAAAAAAAGACATCATTATTTTTGGCAGTCTTGTGCAATCTTTTGGCAATCTTCAATCCCCTGTAATCTTCAATCAAAAAATGTCCATTCTATATTCAAGGACATCTCTGCTTTTTTCTAATGATATGTGAGGGCGGGGCAATGTGCCACGCACATGAAATTCACCAATAGCAAAACACAGCCATCTTATACATTCCTGATGGACAAAATCGGCTACGTTTTTTCTCATTCAAGAATCTGCTTCATTCAGATGTGCATAACATTAGGGACAAAATGACTATCAGAATTTCGTTTTCCATGACGACTTCAAAGAAACATACCACAATTTGTTCATCGGTGCTCTTCCTCAGTGCCTCTTCAAAACGCTTGGCTTTGTCTTTCAGAGTCCGGTTCTGGAAAGTCAGAGTGTCCACCTGATCCTAAAGAAAACGTTATTGTTACTAATGACCTCAGATGAAGAGCAAAAATATCAAACCTTGATTCAAATCACCTGAAGTGAGAGACGCAGTTTCTCAAAGTCCTCTTCTAGACTGGCTTTCTGCTGCTCGTGGGCTTTCCTTAAGTCTAAGAGAAAGGAAATGAGATTGAGCTCCACGTTTCTGTCAGCTGGTGATATTATGAATCAGACATTCACCTCTCATCGTCCTGGCATGTTCCTCCTGGAGTGTTGCCATAGTAATGTTGTGCATGGTCCTCAGGTCTTCAAGGGCAGCCTCGTGGTTGGCAGTCAACTCTTCAATCTACACACAAAAACACATTAATGAGATTCTACACAATCATGCTATCAGAATTAAATTTGGGTGTGCAATATCATTGTTTTTGAATGAGTTTTTTTATGTGAGTGTGTTTTTGTGGTGTTAACTTGGCTGGTTTGAGTCTGTCATGGAAAAATTAATATGACACTAAAACCCTTAGTAAGTGTCAGCAAGGGCTTATTTAAATAAGTGATTCATTGAATCATTCATTCAAATGACTTGTTCAAAATGGAGATACATTTAGAAATAAAGCAAGAGACATGCTGTATCCAAAATCGCCACTATACACCGATTCACTATTCCCTACATTTTTCCACTTATATAGTTCACTTGGACTATGAGTGATTGAAAACAAGTGACTGAATTTGAACACTCTGTTAAATGCCGTTATGTTTGTGCTTTGCTGGTTGATAAATCCCTTAGACAGATTAAATTGTTCAGATTAAAAACTTCTTGGACAGACCCTGTGATTGTTATTTAACACTTAGTGAGCTGTCTATTAGTAATGAAACAAAGAATTTTGATTTCTATCATGTATATAAACATTGCTTTAATTAAATAATATTTTATATTGAAACTTACATGTGGGATTCAACTGTGGCTGCCATCTTGTGGTCAGACATGGAAATTCATTCGACACAAACTCTCACAGTGCATTTTTATTATTTTCTAGCTGTTGAGTGTGGGTTGTACACTTGTTATTGCGGTGCATTGTGGGATTGAATGAGTGCACTTCAAAACATACTCTGTGGTTTTGGACACTTCTAGAAATTGCTGCTCCCTTAAATTGTAAACTATTTAAGGCAATAGGGGGTGATTTTGGATACAGCCACAGATTTTATTAATGAAGATGTGTTTACTATGCTATGTGTTTGTTTGTTTTTTGCAAAGCGAGTGATATACTGTAGATGATAATGGCAACTTGCACATCATTAACCAATTTGCCATTTCCATCACTCGTTTCCAGTGTGATACTTCCAAATGCACATTTATACAGGGTGATGGAAACAAAGCTATTGACATGTGGCTGCAAATGTACTGACATTCATCAGAATGCAGTGTAAGCTCCTCAGGCAGATGTCAGACCTGCTCCTGGTGTTGTGTGTGGAGCTCCTCCACTTCTGACTGATGCTCTGCTCTCAGATGATCTCTGTCTGAAGCGTGTCGTAACCTCAGCTTCTCCTCTAAGGTGGCCAGTTCAGACTCCTGCTGCACCTGTAACTCTCTGAGCTCTCTCTCGAAACACTCCTCCAGCTCTCGCTTCTCCTTCTGAAGACGCTCCCAGCGGGCTGCATTAAAGGCTGAGGAACAGAGTGAGTGAATTAAAATAAGACAAAACTAGATGGTAGTTAACCTGGTGGTTCAACCATAAACCTCACTGAACTCACCCACTTCATGCTGAATATGACTGAGTTCCTCTGACAGCTCTCTTTCCTTCTGCTCAGCACTTTCACTCTGAAACAGTCACATGCATATGCTTTTATTTAAAAATTATATGATGAACACGTCATTGCAAATTAGTCCATGAAAGTAAGTTAACCATGTTTCAACTTCAAAAAAATTAAATAAGATTGATTTAAGTCAATTAAATGATTTAAGTTGAAATGCCTTGTACAGGTTATTTGATTCATCTTAATTTAGGACAGCAGCTATTTTTTAAAATACAGAATTTTTCAAATGTGGACATGTGGCTTTTCACTGAATAATGTATCTTCTAGAGTACCCCAAAACCAAACCAGATTTTTTGTCTCATTTATATATTTTTCCCCAATCACTTTACTGTTTATAAATATGTATTATCATTAGACATATTTCCTGTCTTTTATATTAACATTTATGGTTTATTTAGTCACTATTAATTTCAGTTCTTATGGCTGGTTTCTAAAATGTGATTTCAGGTTTTACCATTTTCAGTTAACTAAAACAAAAATATAAAATAATTTAATATTTTGTGTCAGTTTAAATGTAAGATATCCAACAAGAAATAAATTCATATAGATTTATGTATAAATAGATGCAGTGCTGCAGTTAATGTCCGCTATGCCAGGCTGATGATGAAAAGCACTATGGAAACTAATAAAATGTGCTTTTCATCAAAAGACGTGGGAGGATCAGGCAGGTTACTGACACACAGCTTCAATCCGTAAAACCTTTCACAGCTAAACAACAGGCAAACAGGAGTGTATGCGGAGGAGAGCAGTGCAATTAATATTAATGCGATATATGTGGGCATTAGGCTGGAACGTATTGGTTTTCAGATTTTGATGCATATTTTAAGCCAGTGACCCCTCACCGTGTTTTAGTTTGTGTGGAATATGCATAAGTAAATGTGTGCATATATACTGTTAACATTGTGATTTTGCACAATTTTAAATCTTTCATTTGTCACAATTTATACATTTGTGTCTGTAGATTTCAATTGCAGTACACATTTTGAAAGATTATTTTTTTCTCAATATATATTCTGACTGTTTTCAGTAATTTTATCTTGTTTAAAAACAAGAATTTTAAACCTGACTTCTGTTTATTCATTCATTCATTTTCTTTTCGGCTTAGTCCTTTTATTAATCTGGGGTCGCCACAGCGGAATGAACCGCCAACTTATCCAGCACATGTTTTATGCAGCGAATGCCCTTTCAGCTGCAACCCATCACTGGGAAACACCCATACACTCCCATTCACACACATACACTACGGACAATTTAGCTTACCCAATTCACCTATAGCGCATGTCTTTGGACTTGTGGGGGAGCACAAGGAGGAAACCCATGGGAACACGGGGAGAAAATGCAAACTCCACACAGAAATGCCAACTGACCCAGCCGAGGCTCAGCGACCAGTGACCTCCTTGCTGTGAGGTGACAGCGCTACCCACTGTGCCACCGACTTCTGTTTAATTAAAGAATTTTTACTTATTTTATAATTTTTGCTTATTTAAACAATATTTTAGAAAACTTGTAATACAAAATTAAATACATCAATAGGAAAGTATGGTGATAACTATGGGCAGACAGAATCTGCGGACATTTTTTGCTATTTCTGCGCAGAATATTGTAAAAAATCTAAGGATTTATGCAGAATGATTTTGGGTGTATCGTAACTAAAAACTTAATATGTTGAATAAAAATAATAAATTTTTAACTTTTATTTAATGTTTACAATGCAAATCCTATTAGATTATTTGGTAAACAAAGCAAGTCTCTCATATTTACTATTGTAAATCATATGAACATATTTATTATATTAGTCAGTAATATTACTGAAATTAATTTAAAAACTGAATAAATATACATTTACACACATTTACACACAACTGAATAAGCAGACTCGATGCACATGCAGATTCCGTGTGGGCCTAGTGATAACTACTAGTTAATAACTACTAGTTAATTTTTACCCTATTCACCTCAAGTGTCTTGCCTTAATGATGTCAAAAATATTTAATGCAGTTAACACAGTGTTAGAATATAAAAGTATATTTAAAATTTCAATGTCGAGTCAGATTAATCAAGATTATTTTCAGAAAAAAATATATTAGTTGCTTTTATTAAACCAACTGACAGCACTAAAATATATATTTTAGAGGGACAATTAATCAAACGTTCAATAATAGACAGCAGGGGGCACTGCTCTTCTATAAACACCCTTTTACATGATTTATTCATTACAGCATATGCTTTAATCCAGGACGGCAGCATATGTGATTCAGTGATCTGCTTGTTGTGATTCTCTGTGTGAGCAGTGACTCAGCGCTCGGCTCTTGCACACTGTTACCTCATCCCTCCATTCATGATAGATCAAGCTTGTCATTACTCTTTTGTTTTTTTTGTTATTGAGTGTTCAGTTTCCAGTGATTGTGTCAGTTCATGGAGGCAGTGTGTTGTAAATGTAGCAGCTCCTGGTGGTTAAGGCATTGGTGGGGTAAACTAACATCGTCTCATGACAATTGAAGACCAAAAAAAATCATTGTGCCCTTGAGCAAAGTATTTGATGACTGGGTTTGTGCCAGGAGGGATGTCACTATGTATTGTGTTGGATAGAACAGGCTCTCTTTGCTAAAAATAAAATTAAACACCAAAAAATAGAGTTAAATAAAGCAATTGTTTTGTTTCATAGTTTGATATCTGTATTATGATTCTGAAATTACTAAACTACTACTATATTACTATTTAGCTAGTTTTAATGACCATGATTCTAAAAACAAAAATTTTAAGTAGGCCTAATAAATAATTAATTGGTGCTGTGGTGACCCCTGATAAATCAGGGATAAAGCCAAAGGAAAACGAATGAATGAATAAAAAATTAGGATATGTAAGAGATAAAGTAGATCCAGGCGGTTATTTTTCGCAGAATAAAGCCAGACAGGCTTATCGGCAGACTGACATGAAGTGGAGGGATTGTAAAAGGGCTTTAATTCTGGAAAAAAACCAAAAACTCCTGTATGTACTTTATCCCACTTATTACAGGGCTACTTGCCACAAAACAAAAAAATAGAAGTATACACTACCGGGGCATACACTAACCTACCTGTTATTCAGTCACAAGATGATGCCATCTGACAGTGGTGTGACAGACTAGCATAAGGATATACAAGCATGAAGATGTGAATGTATTCACCAACGGTCAATATGATTCAAAGTACCTGAATGAGTCTGTATTATTAGAAGATAAAATAGATAAAATAGAAGACTTCAGACAGAAAATAGAAGATGTTAAACTTTCGGCACAGCCTTATTCTTCAGATCCATTAAACATTCCACTGAACCAAAATAATCTACAGTGCTTCAAAATCATAGAACAGGAAGAGCTAGATAAACTTATAAATGCTTCTAAACCAGCTACATGTATGTTAGACCCAATTCCAACTAAATTACTGAAAGAATTGCTACCTTTAGAACCTCTTCTTAACCTCATCAACTCTTCTCTATCTTTAGGCCATGTTCCAAATCCTTTCAAGCTAGCTGTTATTAAGCCTATTATTAAGAAACCACAACTGGACCCCAGCAACTTAGCTAATTATAGGCCTATTTCAAATCTTCCATTTATGTCTAAAATACTAGAAAAAGTTGTTTCTGCCCAATTATGCTCCTTTCTGCAGATGAACAATGTTTTTCAGTCAGGTTTCAGGCCTCATCACAGTACAGAAACCGCATTAGTGAAAATAACCAACGATTTACTCTTAGCTGCTGACCAAGGGTGCATCTCGTTATTAGTATTACTTGATCTCAGTGCTGCATTTGACACCATCGACCACAATATCCTCATAGATTGCTTAAATTCTACAGGCGTCCAGGGACAGGCTCTGCAATGGTTTAAGTCATACTTAACTGACCGTTACCAGTTTGTGAATATAAACGGACAGCTTTCACAGGTCAGGCAAGTACAGTATGTTGCTCTCAATCAACTTCTGGGCCAAATCCTGACTGATAGCAACCCATTCTTTCATAAATACTTCTTGGAGTTTGTCAGAATTTGTGGGTTTTTGTTTGTCCACCCGCCTCTTCAGGATTGACCACAAGTTCTCAATGGGATTAAGATCTGGGGAGTTTCCAGGCCATGGACCCAAAATTTCAACGTTTTGGTCCCCGAGCCACTTAGATATCACTTTTGCCTTATGGCACGGTGCTCCATCGTGCTGGAAAATGCATTGTTCTTCACCAAACTGTTGTTGAATTGTTGGAAGAAGTTGCTGTTAGAGGGTGTTTTGGTACCATTTTTTATTCATGGCTGTGTTTTTGGGCAAAATTGTGAGTGAGCCCACTCCCTTGGATGAGAAGCAACCCCACACATGAATGGTCTCAGGATGCTTTACTGTTGGCATGACACAGGACTGATGGTAGCGCTCACCTTTTCTTCTCCGGACAAGCCTTTTTCCAGATGCCCCAAACAATCGGAAAGGGGCTTCATCTGAAAATATGACTTTACCCCAGTCCTCAGCAGTCCATTCGCCATAATTTTTTCAGGTCTGTCCCTGATGTTTTTTTGGAGAGAAGTGGCTTCTTTGCTGCCCTTCTTGACACCAGGCCATCTTCCAAAGGTCTTCGCCTCACTGTGCGTGCAGATGCGCTCATACCTGCCTGCTGCCATTCCTGAGCAAGCTCTGCACTGGTGGCACTCCGATCCCGCAGCTGAATCCTCTTTAGGAGACGATGCTGGCGCTTGCTGGACTTTCTTGGATGCCCTGAAGCTTTCTTAACAAGAATTGAACCTCTTTCCTTGAAGTTCTTGATGATCCTATAAATTGTTGATTTAGGTGCAATCTCACAATATCCTTGCCTGTGAAGCCATTTTTATGCAACGCAATGATGGCTGCATGCGTTTCTTTGCAGGTCACCATGGTTAACAATGGAAGAACAATGATTTCAAGCATCACCCTCCTTTTAACATGTCAAGTCTGCCATTCTACCCAATCAGCCTGACATAATGATCTCCAGCCTTGTGCTCGTCAACATTCTCACCTGAGTTAACAAGACGATTACTGAAATGATCTCAGCAGGTCCTTTAATGACAGCAATAAAATGCAGTGGAATGTTTTTTTCAGGATTAGGTTAATTTTCATGGCAAAGAAGGACTATGCAATTAATCTGATCACTCTTCATAACATTCTGGAGTATTTGGAAATTGCTATTATAAAAACTTAGGCAGCAACTTTTCCAATTTCCAATATTTATGTCATTCTCAAAACTTTTGGCCAAGACTGTATATGTGTCAGTTTATAACATAACATAACATAATATAATATAATATAGGGGCTGCATGGTGGCGCAGTGGGTAGCACAATCGCCTCACAGCAAGAAGGTCACTGGTTCGAGCCTCGGCTGGGTCAGTTGGCATTTCTGTGTGGAGTTTGCATGTTCTCCCCGTGTTTGCGTGGGTTTCCTCCGGGTGCTCCGGTTTCCCCCACAAGTCCAAAGACATGCACTATAGGTGAATTGGGTAAGCTAAATTGTCCGTAGTGTATGTGTGTGAATGAGAGTGTATGGATGTTTCCCAGTGATGGGTTGCAGCCGGAAGGGCATCCGCTGCGTAAAACATATGCTGGATAAGTTGGCGGTTCATTCTGCTGTGGCGACCCCAGATTAATAAAGGGACTAAGCCGAAAAGAAAATGAATGAATGAATAATATAATATAATATAATATAGACCCTTTTCACATTTACGGGTTTCTCAGCAGCAGAAGTCGTTATAGTTGGGTAAACTTAGTGCGCAGTGAATAAGAGAGTACAACAAATAATTTTTTTACAATCCTATTTGCTGAAATAATAAAAGAAAAATGCCACGATAGTGTTATCAAGACATTCAGAAAAAGGAAAAAATAGTGTGAGATTGATGATGGCAGCTGGAGGAGAGAATAACTTCAAATTTACTCTCAGTCCCATAGACGCTGCATTAGAAACACCTCGCATAAGTGGTAATTAATTTTTTGTAATTTGACGCAAAGATGATATAATACATACATAAATACATATAAATGTTCATACATTTAAAAAAAATCTAAATAATAAACTTTCAAGGATTTAAGATTATGATGACTGTTAAACGCATCATAACAGTCTTGTGAAAAGGGCCCATTGTTATAATATATAATTGCTGGGCAAAGATTAATCCCAATGAATCGCAATAATAATATAATATAAGTTAGATGAGTATATGCTAGGGTTTAGCTGACTGTGCTCTGCATTAAATGACCTTGATTGAGAAGTGCTGAGTGCAGATGATGAAGACCTCCAGCCCCGTGTTGGTTCTCTTCAGCTCAGTCTGAAGGGCTTGCAGTTTTCTGGCCTGATCCTCATAGCGACCCTGCAGGATCTGCAGCTCCTCGTGTCTCTCTGCTTCCTCGCACTCCTTCTCTTTCTTCTGCTCTTCTTCTGCCTTTTTCTTTTCCAGACCCGGGGAGCCAGAGCGAGGCAATATCTGCACGCTTGATTCTCGGACCGCCACTGTTGTCCTCTGTTGCCTCTGAAGGACTAAAGTGGGAAATATGAGAGAAAAAGCAAAAAAAAATCAATTTCATTAAACTCATCCCAGAACGGCCCTGTGTGAATGCCAATACGCCCCAGGGAGTCCTGTATGCTTAACAACCATGAAACTATTTACATAAAGCTTTACCGTAATTTCTATACCTAACTGGATTACTCGAATCCTCTATAAGTAAAGCAAAGGGACTACTTAAAGTCTCATTGTGATGCTAAAATGAGGTATTTGAACCAAAGCTAATGTAGCAATGGCTAAACAAACTACAACAAATCTGAAAGTTAATGTATAATTCACAATACATCTTTAACAAAGTAAAAATACAGTAGATTAGACACACCAAGACAGATGAAACCCTCATGGAAGTAGTAGAGACATTGTTAAAGGGAACATATGTATCATAAAAATTATGACTTTTTCTGTGCTATAAGAGAGCTATAATCAGATCCACAGTGTATCTGCCACCCTAGAAAATTTGGAAATTTTCAACCCATTTACTTTGTTTTGGTAAGCCCTTTTCTGCAAGCATTTTGAAAAACGAACTGCTTAAATTTCACTCTCCTAGTAAAGATCTTATTATATTTTACCACCTCTCAATCTGCTAATTTACACCACAGCATGACTGCAGAAGTCACTATTTCTGTTTACTCAATATAGATTAGCAGCTAGAGATTTACAGTCGTGGCCAAAAGTTTTGAGAATGACACAAATATTATTTTTCACAAAGTTTGCTGCTAAACTGCTTTTAGATCTTTGTTTCAGTTGTTTCTGTGATGTACTGAAATATAATTACAAGCACTTCATACGTTTCAAAGGCTTTTATCGACAATTACATGACATTTATGCAAAGAGTCAGTATTTGCACTGTTGGCCCTTCTTTTTCAGGACCTCTGCAATTCGACTGGGCATGCTCTCAATCAACTTCTGGGCCAAATCCTGACTGATAGCAACCCATTCTTTCATAATCACTTCTTGGAGTTTGTCAGAATTAGTGGGTTTTTGTTTGTCCACCCGCCTCTTGAGGATTGACAAGTTCTCAATGGGATTAAGATCTGGGGAGTTTCCAGGCCATGGACCCAAAATTTCAACGTTTTGGTCCCCGAGCCACTTAGATATCACTTTTGCCTTATGGCACAGTGCTCCATCGTGCTGGAAAATGCATTGTTCTTCACCAAACTGTTGATGGATTGTTGGAAGAAGTTGCTGTTGGAGGGTGTTTTGGTACCATTCTCTTTTCATGGCTGTATTTTTGGGCAAAATTGTGAGTGAGCCCACTCCCTTGGATGAGAAGCAACCCCACACATAAATGGTCTCAGGATGCTTTACTGTTGGCATGACACAGGACTGATGGTAGCGCTCACCTTTTCTTTTCTGGACAAGCCTTTTTCCAGATGCCCCAAACAATCGGAAAGGGGCTTCATCTGAGAATATAACTTTCCCCCAGTCCTCAGCAGTCCATTCGCCATACTTTTTGCAGAAGATTAATCTGTCCCTGATGTTTTTTTTGGAGAGAAGTGGCTTCTTTGCTGCCCTTCTTGACACCAGGTCATCTTCCAAAAGTCTTCGCCTCACTGTGCGTGCAGATGCGCTCACACCTGCCTGCTGCCATTCCTGAGCAAGCTCTGCACTGGTGGCACTCCGATCCCGCAGCTGAATCCTCTTTAGGAGACGATCCTGGCGCTTGCTGGACTTTCTTGGACGCCCTGAAGCTTTCTTAACAAGAATTGAACCTCTTTCCTTGAAGTTCTTGATGATCCTATAAATTGTTGATTAAGGTGCAATCTCACAATATCCTTGCCTTTGAAGCCATTTTTATGCAACGCAATGATGGCTGCACGCGTTTCTTTGCAGTTCACAATGGTTAACAATGGAAGAACAATGATTTCAAGCATCACCCTCCTATTAACATGTCAAGTCTGCCATTCTACCCCAATCAGCCTGACATAATGATCTCCAGCCTTGTGCTGGTCAACATTCTCACCTGAGTTAACAAGACGATTACTGAAATGATCTCAGCAGGTCCTTTAATGACAGCAATGAAATGCAGTTTTTTTTCAGGACTAAGTTAATTTTCATGGCAAAGAAGGACTATGCAATTCATCTGATCACTCTTCATAACATTCTGGAGTATATGCAAATAGCTATTATAAAAACTTAAGGAGCAACTTTTCCAATTTCCAATATTTAGGTAATTCTCAAACTTTTTGGCCACGACTGTACAATTTCTATACTGGAAAACACATTACAATGTCCTGCTGTTAAGAATTTCTTTTTAATAACACATGTTATTTCATTACTTGGCTTAAAATATATATATATTTATAGTCAGTAATAGCGTAATGTTTATATGCAAAGGCCATCACATTATAACAGAGCTCTAACAAGCTAGTCGATGAGTTAAATGAACAACTACAAAAAGTTCTTCACTAACTATTCAGAAATGTCCTGGTTCTGTCTAGAATTCATAACCTCTTCCTCTACACTCCGGTTTAAACATGTAAGGCTTTAATCCACTACTAGTAATTTCTGATATTTTAGCTGTGAGAGAGTTGCTTGTTTTTTTTTTCTGGACTATAATAATAGTATGTAAAGATTCAAATCTTTTCTAGAAAGCAGCAGCTCATTTGCATTTAAAGAGACACACAAACACTGCACGGTATTTTGAGCTAAAATTTCAACACCACAAATGTGTTTTGTATCTCATGAAAACATGCATACTGTCCCCTTTAATTGTTTATGCCAGTGATGACCTTGATCAACTGCTAAAAAACTAGCAAACACGTAAAATAGTTTGCATTTATTAACATGAAATCATTTATTTTAATTTGCTTCAAAATGAATACGCAAGCCAAATCAGTGCTCATGGTATGCTAATGATAATAGTGGCTAATGTATTTTGTCGCTGCTGCAGCTGTGTGTTAGCATTCATTCCACAGTGAATTCAATAAACGCACTAAGCCAAATGGAACGACAGGATGATTTACGGCCATCATTACTGTAGAAACTAATCTTCTGAAAAAAGACTTGTCTACACAGACCTGCTAATTGCTATGATGGAGTCATTGTTGTCCTCCGTGTTGAGTGTGCAGGAAATTTGTTCATTAATGACAGGCATCAGATTTTTTCTATGCCTTTTACTGACAGTTTATATTTTGAATTAACCTCTTAATTCATCTTCGCAAGCTAAACTTGTCTTATATACAATGTGTATGTATACCATATAGGGATGTGGAGATACACTGTTCAAAAAATTACATACATTATACAAAAATTGTATAAAATAAGAGATCATATGAGAATGTCTCTGGATTTACAATTTATAGTTTCAGAATTCTTTATTAGGCACCCTCTAGCATTCAGTATGAATGAAACAGAAATAACATTATAATGTATGCTCAAGGTTTCGAACTCTGCTCACTATCCTGCAAAGTTTATTTCTAACCTGCTTCAGTACATCTGCCATTTATTCCAGTTGATGTGAAAAAAGGCTCTAAATGCTTTACTACCTGTATCTCCTCACATAGCCAGGACTCCTTCTGAAAATATTCAGTGGGAAAACAAGTATTGAACATGTCATGTTTTTTTCCTGGTGATAATATTTCTAAAGGAGCTGTTGACATGGAATTGTACCAGATTTTGGTAAAAACCCAAACAACACAAACATAAAAATAAAACAAAACAAATCAGAAAATTGAGTTATGTGTAATAACAATGAAATGACACAAGGAGAAAGTACTGAACTACTGAAACGTATTTAATACTTTATATAAAAGGCTTTTTTGGTGACGGCAGCTTAAAGACACCTCTCATATGGAGAATGGAGTCACATGCATTGTTCAGCTGTGATTTTTTCACAAACTTCAAGAGAGTGTAAAAATCTTGATGGTTCTGTGGGTCTCGTCAATCAAATCTGATCTTTAATTTGTATTTTGTAGTGGATTCAAGTCAGGTGATTGGCTGGGCCATTCTACAACTTGATTTTCTTTCTCTGAAAGCATTTGAGAGTTTCCTTGGCTGTGTTTTAGATCATTGTCTTGCTGAAATGTCCACTCTGGTTTCATCTTCAACCTCCTGCTAATGTAGATGGTGGACTGAAGCAGCGAATATTAATTTACAATGACGAAGGGCAAAGGGTTGCTGAAGAACTACTGAGAGATTTCTGCTGCTGTCTGGGCTTTCACTGCCTTTCTACACCTCCCTTTCTTCATGTGTTCAATACTTTTTCCCTGCATCATTTTATGATGCATAACTTAATTTGTAAACTAATTAGATTTGTTTTCTTTTAATATATGGATTTCTTTGGTTGTAACCAACATCCAGGGAAAATTTCAAGTCACACGCTTTAGAAATATATTTTCTGAGAAGAATGGTGACGTGTTCAATACTTATTTTCCCAGCTGTATATGTTAATAACACAAAGACAACCAATGCCCTGTGTATATTTCCTGTGAAAACGTACCAGTACCTCTCAAATTACAAAACATTATTACAAGCTTACCATTCTGAAGTGACTGCAGCTTTAAGGTGAACTAACCATTTCAAGTCCTTCAAGAGAATTTAAGCTCTAATTAGGTTCTTTGATGCCCTAAACCAGGAGTATTGCTTCATTTTGTTCAACATGTCAGCTGAACTTGTCCCCAGTAGCCAAACTGATTACATTGTATATGAAATACCCCCTCATTCTAAGTCTGTGTGTGTGTGTGTGTGTAGAGAGAGAGAGAAAATAGAGAGGGTTACAGTGCAGACGTAAGATGAGATTTATCCAATAGCATCATCTAATGGCAGCACTGTACTCTATAGAGCAGCGGGGGACGAAAGCAATATCTTAGCTTGATCTTTGTCTTGGTTGGTTTACCTGGAGATTGTGGTTTAGGAGACACTACAGCGAGTCTCTTAGGGGAGGACTGGGATGAACGGGAGCCATCCGAACTCTTCTGGAAATCCTTACGGGATGCTGTGGATAAAGAAAGACAAGAGCTAATGGGAGTGTGCTATAATTACCTGAATTAAAGGATATTCGCTCTAGGGACACATACAGTACAGCAATCTATGAAAGGGTTTGTAACAGTAAACCCCTTCTCTGACTCTGCTGCTCGTATCGCTCTCCCCTTCCATGGATCATAATATAGTCTCAGTGGTCTTTGGATCGATTCCAATAAGAGGCAGCCAACCACAAAATAACGCAGCTGCCAGGGTCCGGCTGACATGGACTGGAGGATATGACATTCAGAGAGGCCGCAGGCATCTTTGGACCAGCACTTACAGTAAAGAATATAGTTCTTATATATATAAACATTCATGTCCATCTCACAAATGCCAGGTATGTCAGCCCATGGTAAATAGAAAAGAATATAATTTTTTTTTTTTCGAAATATCCCTTGATGTGCATGATAATATAAAATAGATTTTTTTATTATTATTTTTTAATCATTTGATGAGCTGGCATAATTTTACATGTATGCAAATGCAAACTAGTTAACATTGACATAGATATTTTACATTGTTTTAATATTAATAATACAATTTTTAGGAAATGGCTTAGACATAATTATTATTTTTCAATTTTGTTGGCCTGCCTCATGTTTTTCACCAGTCAATTGCACGAAATGTAATGTAGGTTTATGGTTTATCTTAATTCATTCTTTTTTTTTTATAACTAATTAATTAAATTAATGTGTTCAATCAACATGCATACAATAAATTATTAAATTTATTAAATTATTCAAGGGCTTATGGATATATGCATATTCCTTGAATGCTGAATGATCTTTTAATGCAACCTGATTTGGCATTTTTATTTTACAAAAATTTATTTTGTTATGACTAAAATATATACTTACTGAAATTGATTTAAAAGTATAAATATAGTATATTTTTTAAACCAATAATATTTGGTATTTTGTAATACCACTAAAACAGCTGGATTTGACTGAAACTGGTAATGCATTACTTGTTCCAAATCTCGCAACAGAAGGGGGTGCGTATGTTTTTGGGGTTGCTGCTTTTGGCTTACTTTCACCCAACAGAGTGTGCGCGTGCACACATCACATTGCAACGGGATCCCAGGGCACCTAATTACTGGCTGCTCATTTCGACATGTAGCAGACAGCCATAGACACCCCTCTAGAATCCCAATGGACTCCCTCCTCCCATGGACCCCATTTCTATCCTGCACCCCATGCTGAGAAAGCACCTACGGCTTCACAGATACCGGTGCATCATGGGTGGGTGCATGAGAGTACGTTTGACTCTAGTGCGTTGGTCTAGTATACAAGTAAAAAAAAACTATGCTTTGGATATGTTTCCTTCCATGTGAATAATATGACAGCTGCACAGGGTCTCTGATCTGTTTCAACAGCAAGGTCTCATGAATGTAGTCATCGCTTACTACCTAGACAGCATGCTAACCCTAAATCGGTTCGCCATGATGGGCCAGATGCCCTGGCAGCCTTTTTGTCCCTCCAGGGTGCTGGAGATTTTGTCAGGATGACAAAGAGGGAAGCAGCAGGCAAGGCTTTATGCTTTAGGATCTGTGGTTAAGGACTAGAAAATGTGCACAGAAAATGGGACAGAACTGATAACAACACTTGGGACAGAGGGAGGGTTTTTAAAAAAGAAGAATGAAATGAGAATAGGAACAGTGATTCTTAATAGCCTCATAATGCTTTTGGTAGGAGGGAAATGATTAGTTAAAAGGACACAGGCTCTGATTGGACTGGCTTTTTGGTATGGTCCGCATCAGTTTATTGTCAATTTTAATCGGATTATTGCTTCTCGGTGACTTGCCTAATTGAAATAAAAAGTGATATTAAGTAAGTGTATGACATTCAGTTAGTATAAATTTGAATGAGTATTCAGTATACGGATGCCACAATAATCAATATAATATTGAACCATTTGGTACAACCTCCACAGTTTAATACACATTTGTAAAGTGCTTTTTTTTTAGCTGATGTACACTGTAAGAATTTCGTTGTATGTGCTTCATAAAGAGTGCACTGTAAAACATTCAGCTGGTCTTCACAAGTATTAATTTCATGTAGTATGCATTACACAAATATAAAAATGTATGGACCTTGGAAACTAAATGATTTAATATAGAATACACATAGAAACAAAATAGTATCAATAGGATGCTCTCCAGTGAGTGTGCAAAGTCTAATTCAAGAATATAAACAAGACTAATTTCAATACAAAATACTTGATCTTCAACCAGCATTACAACAAGCATGCTTCTACAAGTGCTGTACACACTTCAAGAAGTATTAATTCAATCTAGTATGTATATAGAAACATACACTTAAGTTAGTACTGTACTGTGCAGTATATACTGTAATGGACATAATTTACATTATATCAACTGGCACTAGTATTTACTTGTGTGCTTCAGTTAGAATGCCTTATAAAGTGTATGATATTTGGCTTGTATGCACTTCAGCTAGAATGCACTACAAGAAATATGCCCTAAATAATACTAATTCATTATAAACTCCAACAACTAGAGAGATATTTTATGTTTAGTTCTTTTCACAGAACAGGACAAGTGTGTATTTTAAATATTGCACTTTAAATAGTGCTTCAATAAGTATGAACAGCACATGAAAGTAGACTCATTCCCTGTGCTGGGCTTAAGATGAATGAGTACGGATGGCCTACTTGCTGAACACTGAGAAAGGGTGTTTCTGCTTGAAGTACAGTGTGCATTTCAGTCCTGACTAAACATAGGCTGCAGCGTCGCCCCCAAACTGGACCATCCCATTATTCACACACATAGAGGGAATTAATGTCTTTGTTGAGGACACAGGCAGGGGGGTAGTGCTGTTTACTTATGCTGTTTAGGCCGATTCACCCTGCTTAACTGAACCCTTGGAATTTCTAATTTATGATTCTAAAGATCTGAGTGATCTATTAGGTTTGTATTCAGTGAGCATATCTGTGATGTATTGAGGTCCTAGGCCATTTAGTGATTTATAGACAAGTAGTAATACTTTAAAATCAATTCTGAATGTGACTGGGAGCCAGTGTAAAGACCTAATGACAGGTGTGATGTGCTCTGATTTTCTGGTTCTGGTCAGAATCCTGGCAGCAGCGTTCTGGATGAGCTGTAACTGTCTGACTGTCTTTTTGGGAAGGCCAGTGAGGAGTCCATTACAGTAATCCACTCTGCTGGTGATAAAAGCATGAACAAGTTTCTCTAAGTCCTCACTGGAAACAAAGCATCTAATTCTTGCAATGTTTTTGAGATGATAGTATGCGGATTTAGTTACTGCTTTGACATGACTACTGAAACTCATATCTGACTCCAGAATCACACCAAGATTCTTGACCTTATTTTTTGTTGTTTGACCCTTAGAGCCAAGGTACGCATTCACCTTGAGAACCTCATCTCTGTTCCCAAACGCAATGACTTCAGTTTTCTCTTTGTTTAACTGAAGAAAGTTTTGGCACATCCAACTGTTAATTTCATCAATGCATAGGCAGAGGGTGTCAATGGGGCTGAAGTCATTAGGCAGTAAGGCTAAGTAGATCTGAGTGTCATCAGCATAGCTGTGGTAGGAGATTTGGTTCTTTCTCATTATTTGGCTTAGTGGGAGCATATAAAGGTTGAACAGGAGAGGTGCCAGAATTGAACCTTGTGGGACTCCACATGTCATGGGTGTCCACCTCGACCTATGGTCACCTATACTGGCATAGTAACCTTTCCCTTCAAGGTAAGATCTGAACCATTTGAGGACCATCCCAGACAACCCAACCCAGTTTTCCAGCCTATCCAGAAGTATGCTGTAATCGACAGTGTCAAACGCAGCACTGAGTTTGAGCAATACCAGCACTGTTAGTTTGCCTGAATCTGTATTTAGCCAGATATCATTGATTATCTTTATAAGGGCGCTCTTTGTACTGTGATGTGCTCTGAAACCAGATTGAAAATTGTCTAAATTGTCAGATTGTCCGAAAATTGTCTAAATTGTCAGATTGAAAATTGTCTGTAGTTGAATACACATACTTTTCTTGACCAACTTGTAATATACTTGTAATATTTCCATACTAGCTGAAGTGCATATTTGTGGGAACCATGCAGTTAAATTACTTAAGGTATTGTGCACCTCTTGTAGTGCATATTTGTTTACACACATTGCTGTACTCATGGATGGGCAAAAATACATTGAAAATACATTGAAATGTATTTTTTAAATAAAATACCAAATACCTCAGTTTTACTTGTATCAAAATAAACTACAAAATACAGCAGCCACAACAAGTATCAAAATAAATTACTGTATTTTGTATTTAGAAAATACTACAAAAAATCTTTACAAGGGAGCATGACATTTATTCGCAAACCTTCGATTAATAGCCATATTTGATCAATCCCTTCATCATTAAACTGACTTTCTCTTTCATTTTAGCATAGATTTTGTACAAATTTCATACAGAAGTCCTGTCTTGAAGATAATCTCTTTAATCACTGTAAAAACCATGTAATGCAGATAATGAGTTGGAATGTAGTACTGTATCTCTTTGCTGTGTTTCCATCCATTGCATGGCCAGTGAAACGGCAACAATCTCTTAACAGTCTTATATTTTAAAAGGGTGATATATGAAGAGGTTATTTCATTTTTTGTTCAATAAATGTAGTTTTTTTGCAATTGAAATCTTCAGTGCTTAATGTAAAAACATGATTTCTGAAAACTACTCAAACTCCAGTTTTAGTCATTTCCATAAATCATGTTTTTTGCAATTGTACTCTTCAATGCATATTGAACATAAAACATGATATCTCTAAAAAAATGGAGTTATCAGTTTTTGCAAATAAACTCTTCATATACATCCTGCTGCTGCCATGTAATGGGAGTCTGGAGTTTTTGACCAGTCTGTATAGACTGGAGTTTTATTAAATATTTGTGTCTCATATACTCTCATATACTATATTGTGCCACTTTGACATCTCTTAATCTCTTATGTCTTATTAACTGTACACTGCATCTGCAGATCATCTACTGGCATTTGAAACAGCCAATGAAGTACTGTAGGAATCACCACTGTAGGACTTATTTGTATGTTGTTTGCCTTATTTTCTTGGCATCACATCAGCAATCCATCCCAAACTACTATCATTTGTACAGTATACTCATTCTCCCAAGATTTTTTCAGTTCTTCTTTAACTGGAAGTGAACACCAGTACACAGTCTTTAGGTGTTTTATATTTCTAAAGTTCCTCTGCATTTCCACCTGCAGCACTGAGACTGAGAATGATTATGTGTTGAAGGCTCCACATCCTGTTATTAAGGACTGATATTATATTACAACTCATTTCTTAAGCAAAGATGCTGATGACGAATTGTACACTATACTGGCATTATATATATTAGAGGTCTTAGCCTTGTGCAGTATACTATTTTCAATGATTGTTGACGTTTGTTGCCATTTGTCTTATTTTCTTTATGTGTGTTGCATAATTTCCATCCATACTCCAATCATTGACCACCTTCTTAATCAGTTTTCTGTTCTGATCTCAAGCCTAGGCAAATAACTGGGAAAGCATCAATCTTAGGCCGCAATTTTATGATGTCATCATCTAGACTTCTTACAAAGTATTTTACAGTATTTTAAAAATACAAAAATACAAAATATTAGCCCATTTTCATAAACCCCATAAAATACAAATTACAAAATACTACTTTATATTTGAAATACTTGTATCATAAATACTGCCCATCCCTGGCTGTACTACTATATATCACTCTAGTTGTTTCATTTTATTAAGTACATACTTGTAGTGCAAATTCATAGTGTGTGCATTCTTACTGAACTGCATGCTTAGCACATAAATTTACAGTATGCACTTAAGCACATAGTTTTTGTAGTTCATACTAGGTGAAGTGCACACTTATCGGAGATAAGCACTCTAGCTGTAGTGTATGTATCATTCTGTTTGGAGAATACTTGCCATGTATACTCATTGTAGTGCAGCATACTGGCTGTAAATATGAAGGTCTGTTCCACTTACCCACGGGTGAACTTCGAGGAGGAGGTAGCAGGGAGCGGCGTATGGGTGCAGGAGTGTTTGGGGGTTGAGGGGTGCTGTGACAGGGTGCTCTGGATCCATCCCCAGGTGGTGATGTGGTGACACGGTGAAGCGGTGGCTCGTCATTTACACTGTTGGGACCTGAAGAATGAACCAAAAAATATTCGGAGTTAAAAAACAAAAAACGCAGTCTGTGATATTGCATTTCAACAACATCATATTATGTGCATCAGGGAGCTGCTATTAGGGTATTGAAATCACTTTCAAATGTACACTCACTTTTTACTTTCACTTTTAAGTTCACAAATAAGATATGAAGGGTGCTGAGGTACACTGTAAAAAAAATCCCGTAAAATTTACGGTAAAAAACTGGCAGCTGTGGTTGCCAGAAATTTACCGTAAAAAATACGGTAGAATGTTTTTCAGTTTACGGTAGCAATAACCGTAAAAATTTACGGGAAAAAACTGTAAGCTGTGGTTGACAGATCTACCGTTAAAAATACGGTAGAGATGTTTTTCAGTTTACGGTATAATTAAGACAATTGTAAAATTCACGGTAAAAAACTGGCAGCTGTGGTTGCCAGAAATCTACCGTTAAAAACACGGTAGAGATGTTTTTCAGTTTACGGTATAATTAGGAGAACTGTAAAATTTACGGTAAAAAACTGGCAGCTGTGGTTGCCAGAAATCTACCGTTAAAAACACGGTAGAGATGTTTTTCAGTTTACGGTATAATTACGTGAACTGTAAAATTCACAGTAAAAAAACTGGCAGCTGTGGTTGCCAGAAATCTACAGTTAAAAATACAGTAGAAATGTTCTTCAGTTTACAGTATACATAATATAACTTTAAAAGATAAGGTATAAAAATGACAGGTTACATAACATTAATAAACAATAATGTCAAATTTAAAAGACTTTATTTAGAATTTAGAAACTTTTATTTAACAGCAGTGCAACAAATACAAAGCCGGTTTCCTTAAAACAACAGTAAAGACTGATTGGCTTCTTATAGCAGAATGAAACATTTTTTTGTTTTTACAGTCTTTAACAGAAATCAATAGCAAATAAGAATACAAATTTTTGTAGTCTCAGACACAAAAAAAAAACCTTCCCATAATAATAAATAAATGGGTAACACTTTATAATACCTACAACACTATAAATAATTTAAGCATTGGTAAATAGTTAATTCATCATTTGTTAAGCATTAATTCTACATTACAAGACAAGACATTAGTAAGCACTTTATAAATACAGGCATATAATATGGTATTATATGAAGTTGTGGTTAAAGCATTTAATAACATACATAGTAATCATTATTATATGCCTGAATAATAAAATATGTTAGTTTGAAAAGTTTATTAATAATTTACTCATTCTGAATGATCTTAAAAACCACCAACTACTCTTAAATACAAATGGTTTAAAAAAATTGCAATACTTGATTTAGTAATGAAAAATTAATCAGTAACAAAGTATATAAGTACAATTATTAAGCACATTATAAATGTACTTATAAGTCAAGAATACACCAATTGTAGCTGTATTTATCAAGTGCTTACTAATGTCTTATATTGCAGACTGAATGCTCAACAAATAATGAATTAACTATTTGCTATTGCTTAATAAATGATTTGTAGTGTGTAGTTATTATAAAGTGTTACTAATAAAGGAATAAATAAAACCCCAAATCAGACAAAATTGGCACAGTATGGAAAACGCACATAAAAAAGAGAGCGTTTTCAAAATTGACTTTGACTTGTATTTCAGTGCAGACAACATGAACACAAAATATTTTATGTTTTGTCTGATCAACTTCATTTCATTTGTTAATATACTTCCTTTCCTATCATTTAGACCTGCAACACATTCCGAAAAAACGTGGGACAGGAGCAGTTTAGGGCTAGTAATCTGTAAATTGGTTAAAAAATTATGTGATTTGAAACAGGTGATTATAATTAGGATTTGGTACAAAAGCAGCATCCAAGAAAGGTCTAGTCCTTTAGGAGCAAAGATGGGCCAAGAATCACCAGTTTGCCAACAAATACGTGAGAAAATTATTGAAATGCTTAAAAACAATATTCCTCAAAGAAAGATAGGAAGACGTTTGGATATTTCACCTTCAACAGTGCATAGCATAATTAAAAGATTCAAGGAATCTGGAGGAATTTCAGTGCGTAAAGGACAAGGGCACAAGCTTAAGCTGAACAACCATGATCTCCAACCCCCCAAGGCAGCACTGCATCAAAAATCCTCATTTATCTATAAGCGATATCACCACATGGGCTCAGTACAATGTAGTTACATCCACAAATACGAGTTAAAAAGTACTCAGCCAAAAGGAAGCCATATGTTAAGTGTCCAGAAGTGCCGTCGGCTTCGGGATGGACCATGACACTTTGGAAACATGTACTGTGGTCAGATGAATCAGTATTTCAGGTATTTTTGGGGGGAAATGGATGCCGTGTGCTCCACACCAAAGAATAAAAGGATCATCCAGAGTGTTACCAGCAACAAGTCCAAAAGCCAGGGTCTGTCATGGTATGGGGTTGTGTCAGTGCCCTTGGCAAAGGTAACTTGCACTTCTGTGAAGGCAGCATTAACGGTGAAAAGCACATACAGATTTTGGAGCAAAATATGCTGCCTTCTTTTCCAGGGATGCCCATGCATCTTTTAACACGTCAATGCAAAACCACATTCTGCACACATTACAAAGTCCTGGCTGAGGAGGAAGAGGATACAGATACTTGACTGGCCTGCCTGCAGTCCCGACCTGTCTCCAATAGAGAATGTGTGGCACATTTTGAAGCGCAAAATGCAACAATGAAGACTCCATACTGTTGATCACCTTAAAACTTTTTTGCAGGAAGAATGGGCTAATAATACACCTGAAACACTTCATCACTTGGTATCTTTAGTCCCGAAACGTCTTTTAAGTGTTGTGAAAAGCAATGGCAACATTACAAAGTGGTAAATGCTTAACTGCTCCAACTTTTTTGAAATGTGTTGCAAGAATCAAAATTGGAATACGTGCTTATTTTGAAAAAAAAATAAAAATAAATAATAATAATAATAATAATAATAATATATATAGGAACACATGATTCATGAATATTCACTGCAATGGAATACAGGTCAAAGTAAATTTAGAAATCACTACTTTTTTTTAATTTGCGTTTTTATTTCTGTCCCAACTTTTTCTGATTTGGGGTTGTATTCATCAACATCCTAGATGGCCTGTGGGTGACTAAATCACTATACAAAAACTATATACATTTTTTGAGTCAACCACTCTTTAAACAATCTAGACATTAAACAAGAAAATACAAGTTTTTAAATCTCAAAAAATTATTCAAAATTTTATATTTTATTTTAGGTACACATTTTGTTAGCTTCCCAAATCATATAGTACTATGTACACCTCACAAAAAAATTATAATAAAATGAAGTCATAATATTCCTTTGTAATTCATCCAAGACTACCTAGCGATTGTAATAAATGAAAAAATTTGTGTAAACACCATTCATGTAAAATAAAAATTACAAAAAAAAAAAACAACAATTGTAAATAACATAATTGTGAGGCTTTATCTGTGCCACTGTACTCTTTAGACAAAGCCAAAGTCAAGAAAGGCTTAGTCCAACCTTAGTCCATTCATGATCAGCTATGTCTGCTAACGTTGTGAGAACTCAGGGGTTGACTGCAAGCTGTTTGTTTTTCCTCGACTGGATGGTGCCCTTTTCTGGATTTATGTTGAAGAAGCACCTAAAAAAATACACAATAAATGACTTTTTTTGCTCAGATATACTGAGTGAAGTGATAGTTACCCTGAAAAAATAAAAGTGTCATAATTTACTCTTTACCCTTTAGTTGTTTAAAACCCAGTATTAGTTTTTTCCCTTCTTTTTCTGTTGAACATAAAAGCACATTTTGAAGAATATGGGTAACAAACAGATACAGGAGTCCGCTGATTTCCATAGTATGGGGGGGGAGTAGTATGGAGGTCAATGGTGGCTGTAAATGGTTTAGTTACATTTCTCTCCAATTTAACCAATATGTCAAAGAAATTTATGCAGAATCAAATTTTGACCAAATTAAATTTTCATTTTGTGGTAAACCATCCCTTTAATCCCAACAATCAGTTTGGAAGTACCACTGTTAAGAGAGCCATTTATAATTCAATTCTTTTATGTAAATCAGCATTGCAATATTGTTGAAAATATTTAATTTGTGATCTGCAGGATGAATTCTGGGTAGTTTAAAATGACAAGATTATTATGGAAGCATATGAGTTGCAATTTTTTTTTTTTTTATGTAATAGGAAAGACAGCAACACAATATGTAAAATGGCAATTGGTATTGCTGTTTTTAAATTAGCATTCTCTACCACATATATGCAAATTTTGTGCAAAATGAAATATTATTTTTATTTGCCATTACCAACCAGTTTTAATATTCTAATTACATACTAATTTTAACGGTTTATAATTAACTAAACTAAAGTAAAAATGTAATACGCAAATTGATTTAATGTGTGCAACTGTGATTAATTTAATTTTCATTTTGCACCAAACTTTGCACATGTGACTGAAAATGCTTATTTAAATACAGCAATAAATTGCTATTTTACAAATGACATTGCCATTTTGCATATTACATTTGAAAATGAATTTTACTACTCATCTGCTTCCATACTATTATGAGCAAATAACAATGTTCATTTGATTCAATACCCACCTTTGAATAAACTCCAAAGTAGAACCAGTTCCACTGGACAATGAATGTACAAGCAGTAAAACTTCACGAAGATTGCTGAGATGAATGTAGAAATGTGGGGAGTTGTCATCTTTTGGTCGATGCTAGGCATGAATAGGTTAGGTGTTTGGCAGGAAGAGTCTAGGGACAAAAACAATTAAATATTTTGGTTTTAATATAAAACATTTTGTACCCTTTAACGGGAATAGTTTACCCAAAAATGAATTTTATCAATTACTCCAGTTTCAGACCTTCATTTATTCATCATCTCGAATTACAGAAATAGTTTACCTAAAAATGAAAATTCTGCCATCATTTACTCACCCTAGTTCCATACCAGTTTAAGTTTTTTTGTTCTGTTGAACACAAACAAAAATATATTGAAGAATGTTAGAAACCTGTAACCATTGACTTCCATAGTAGAAAAAATAATACTATGATGGTCAATACGATGGTCAAGTCAATGGTTAGAAGCTTACAACATTTTGTCTTCTTTTGTGCTCAAGATAAAAAAAAAAAACAACTTAAATTGTTAGGAAGACAAAATTTTCATCCTTAAGTGAACTATACATTTAAGATATTTTAGATGAAATCAGAGAGCTCCCTTATCATCCATAGACTGCAATGGTCCAGAGACATGCAAAGTCCATAAAAAAAACAAGACATTTTCAAAACATTCTGTGACTTCAGTGGTTCAGCTGTAATCATACGAAGCCCAAAACACTTTTGTGTGGCAAAAATACAATAAATACACCTATATCTTTTCTCCCATGACAGGTCAGGGTGTGGATTTACTATAGGCAGTATTATGTATTGGCATTAGAGTCAGCAGTGCAACACACATTACCCATAGTAAAAGCGCACCCTATTCTGATAGGAAGACACAGGCAAACAATGTTTTAAAAGTTTTTTGGCACACAAAAATGTTTTTGACATTTTGTATGATTACAGTTGAACCACTGAAGTCACATGGATGTTTTGACAATGTTTTTGTTTCCTTTTTTGGCTTTCAATGTCTCAGCACCATTGAGATGTATGGAGGATGAAGAGAGCTCTCAGATTTAATCTACAATATCTTAATTTGTGTTCAGAAGATGAACGACGGTCCAAAGTGATTGGAACGACATAAGCGACACTAATCAATAATTAAATTTTTATTTTTGAGTGAATCAACGTTAATCCTTTAATTCCTGTGTGCTGACACAACTGTAAAATTAACAGTTAAACTGTGAAATATGAAAATAAATGTTATTCATTCAAACTTACCAGTGATGCAGGGTGTTGCTGGTAACTTGTCAAACACCACCTCTTCAACAAGGCAAGAATCTTCGACATAATGACATCATGTCTTCCTTTTCATCAAAAAAGGCAAATAGAAGATTGAGGTAAAGTTGGTTTTATATTCACACATTCAGACTTTCTCCTTAATAATATTATTACAGAAAATGATTATTTGCAATATTAAATAGTGAAATCATATTATCAGCCTATAACTATCAAAGTACGACATTGTTTAAGTCAAATAAAGTGCTAAGTTAATATTGTTTTGACTGTTTGCAAAAACCGCGACACATTTGAAAATGGCGCGAGGTTCGTTGCGACGCATTCTGCAGTGCATATTCTCTTAGCAGCAAGTACACATGTCAATGCGTAACGTTACTACTTATAACTTACTACTTAATCATGCTGAACAAATGCTAGCGTTAGCTTTCGTTATGCATTTTGCCTTGCTGTGATTAAAGCACGACAACACAACAAAACGCGTCACAAACCTTTCAAAATAAAGATATTTGACCAAACCTTTACTCGCAGCGTGTGGATTTATTTATAAAATCCGTAAAATCCGAATAGCTTGACAGTCAATAGCTTAAACCTGCACATTATGAGGTATGGCATCAATGTTTAGAAAAGAAAATGCTATACAACACAACTCTATTCAAGTGAGTAATTTTAAACTAACGTTAGAATGTCAATAGGTTTATTTGTGCTTACCAGACAGATTTCGTGTGAATCAAATTTTGATTTCTGCAGCTTCTGCGTTGTTTCGTTTCTGTACGTCTGCTCTGCTGTTCTTCTTCTGCTCCACAAAAAAACCGCCAGGCGCTCGAGCGCTGATTGGACAATTCAAACGGCAACCGAAAACAAGGCGCTTATTAAAGAATAACATCGTGTCCCGTAGCGGAGTACTGAAAAGCCATTCAAATAAAGATATTTGTTTGCACATAACATTAATAGAATGCAACATGTACTATTATTATGACCAACAGGCTAAAATGAAGTCAATACCTTTGAAACGTATCCAATTAAATTGAATATAAATGTTTAATATAATTTCATGACACTAGTTTACTTATTCATTCAGTAACATTTGAGTATTTGAAAACACTTCCAGTTAGATCCTGTCTAAATCTAAAGGAGTCCTTCAATATAATAATAATAATAATCAAAATATAATATAATATCAAAAAATAATATTCATGCAATTAAATTCCTGGGATAGACTAGTGCAGGCCTAAAATGGCACACTTCTATATAAATACACAATATTCCTGTAGACCATATCATTGTGATTTACTGTTAAAAAAAACTACGTAAAAACATGGTTTTAACAGTATGCATCTGTAGAAAATACAGTGAATTACTTTTTAGAGTTTCATTGGCTTTTACCATTGTTTTAACGGTTGTTACGGTAAAATAATGTAATTTTAGCAAAACAATAATGTAAAAAGTACCAAGTTTTTTCTGTATTTACATTAACAGTATTTAACTGTTAATTTAACAGAAATTTTATGTTTTATAATTTACAGTTTTTTACCTTCGCTCTTTTACATTCTTTTACCGTGAAAACTACGGGCATTTTTTACAGTGTACTGCACACACACACACACACACACACACACACACACACACACACACACAC
>CAIGQV010018202.1:14700039-14717539 GCA_903798115.1 Danio jaintianensis
CACACACACACACACACACACACACACACACACACACACACACACACCCGCACACACACACACACACATTGCAAATATGTTCTGGATATGTTGCAGCTCGTGCTGTATGAAGCAAACTTTGTTTGTTTTTTTGTTGTTTTTTTAAGCAAAATTTGCTTTTTCTTTAAATTATTGGTTTGTTATTTTAAATATTTGTAATAATTAAAAAAAGCAAAAAAATTGTATTAGAAAATGTGAAAAACATATTCGACCATCAGTAGGCAGCCAGAGTGAATTGTAATTCTTATGGGTGGAGCAGTGACTGCACAATTAGTGTCTTCGAAAGCAAAACATACTGTATTTACTGTGCTCTTAAATAATCAGAGAATATTGGGAGGGAACCAGTGACATTGAAATTATATGTAGTATGGGCCCTGTATACACAGGTTTCTGCTGTGGACTCCATTGGTAAAGATGGGTGGTGAAATTTTCTGCTTTATCTCCCTCAATAAATATTGTGTGCCAGAGATGGGGATCCCGTCAATAAAAATGGCACCAAGACTTCACTGTGAGCCCCTCTAACCCTCTATGCCCAATTCACTCTGTTCTCCTTACCCCCAACTTGCGATGCCCCTGGACGACAAACCTTGAAAATGAGCTACAGTTTAAAAATCTAAGGATGTCTTTTGTTTGCTCTGCAATTGAACTGGATTATATTCACTGAGCATCTGACTAGATGCTGAATACTATGAGTCATCGTCTTGGTCTCTGATTTACTAAGAATGCTTAATCAGACTGAGCTATCTCACTCGGCTTCTGTCTGAGCACATTATTCATTATCTGTGGCAGACAAGAATTCATCTACCTGATCATTAACCTCACAACTGAACCCAGACCAGCCGTTCAGCCCACTCTAGACTTAATCAATAACCACAGCCCAGCTCGATATGACCAAATGCTGCAATAAAACGAGAATTGCTTGTCATGTAAAAGAAAAAAACTCATCTATTCAATGAGCCATAATAGATTTCACAAATTGCATAGGTACAGTACTTTTACATAAGTCCTTTGAAAGTCCTTTCTTCACTTAACTTAGTTTGACACTGTAAGTCTTAGTAAGGCAACACCATTCTCTGTCACCACGTTATCGCTCTGATTTATGAAGTGCTGATAGAGGATTTCAGCAGACAGATGCAGAAATGCTGACAGTACACTGTCATAAGTGCTTTTAAATACCATATTTTATAACACTAGAGGCAGCAGCCGACATTAATTCAGAGCATTTTGCCAGCATGAAATATATACCCTTTCAATGGCCATTGCACCCAGCGGAATCGCTTACTTTCATCTATACTGCACTAAAATGCAGTTTGAGGCTAATTTGATATGGGTAAAGATCTAGAAGAAAGTTTTTGGCTCCAAAAATGGAGCTTCAGAAACAGCAGGAAACGCCACACAGCCCTCCAGCTCTCACAGCAGGGGATGTTAAGGTGCGGAGCCGCTGTGTCTGATTGGCTGCTTGGAAATAAACCTCACTGCTCATTGGCGGATTCTACCCCAAATCTGTGTGAGAACCAGTTAACTGCTTGCATTGTGTGGAAGTGGGTTAGTAGCACAGAGACTCAATCCTTAAGATTTTTCCCAGTTTCATCAGCACTCTGGATTTACATAATCACCCAAATGATGGGAGCTATGCACTCGTGTGGGTTGGATCTCACACTGTGCACCTAAAATATCTACTGTTAAAAGTTTGTAGAAAGCGTTCTGGATCACTTTTTTTATGAACGAGATGCAAAAATATGATAAAAAAAATACATAAACAAAAATAAATCAAATAATATACATTTTCTTATTATATTTAAAATGAATATATTAGCATGTACAGTGTAAATTTGTACTAATTGACAAAATCAAACACATAGACAGAAAATTAATTACTCATATACAAAAATATAACATAATATACAATTATATACAAACTAAATATATAATTAATAATATATTATTTAATTTCAGTTCACAACAGGTATTTCACAATTTTAATAACGTTTCACTGACTTTGATTAATGCAGTAAAAAGTAAGCTTTAAAGATATTGGAATTATATTTAATTATAACATTTTCTATCCGATACAAAAAACTGGTGGTGCAGTGTAGTGAAACAGCATTACAGAATTTACATTCTGATCTATGATGCAAAGACATTTTCAGTATAGCATATGCTGTCTCTAGTTGACCGGAACTTTCTATTTACACACACACACACGCACGCACACAGCAGTCTTTTTGCACCCAATATCTGCAGGTTTCTAATACGCTGTTCTAGCGCTGGACTAATTTGATTTTAATAGAGGAAAGTCTAGAATAAATTAGATTAAAATGTTTGTTTAGTTTAGCAAAAAAAAAAAACCACACAACTGGCCAGTAAACATAGGCAAACAAGAAATTGACTTACATCCCATTAATCTTCTTTAAAAAGAAAAATGAGCTCAGTACATTAAAACACCACACACACAACCACAGAGCCATAAAAATACAGAGAAGCAATTCTCACATGCTGAATTTGAAATGCTGCTGACATTTTGATCATAATGAAGACAAATTCTCAGCTTAACTTGAGTAATAAAAATATACAATTCGGTTTGAGCTGAATAATGTATCTTACAGTGCACCAGAAGGGAATGCAAAAAAAGAGAGACTAATTTAATGTGGTGCTGGGGTGGATCAAATTCAGCTTGTGAAGCAGGCAGAACCAAACAATCAGCACTTTTTGGTCTTCTGGCTAATAGAGACATATGTATTGTGAAAGGACAAAAGCAAAGAAAAGATTTTAGCAGAAATGGAGGAAAGTATTGTATCGGTATAAAAGAACATAGCCTTAGCTTGACATTTGAGCTGCAATACAATTAAAAATGCATCACTTTACGTTTTTATATTTTTCGTTTGTGTATCTTTCCTTTGTACACCTTACGTTTCAACTTTTGAGCTTGTATGCATAATATAGACTGTTTTATGAATAGATTTGTTTTGCAATCTCAGCACAGGGTTGTAAAAATGACACCATAATCTATTATTATTAAGTTATCCATATTTTTATTTATTACTTTAAAATGATAACTAAGACATTTAATAACTTTTGTTTTCATTTGCATTTTCAATATTAATTATGCGCTTATAGGACGAGCTATAAAATAGATGCATTTAGGCCTGTTTCATCTAATGATTGAAAACAGATGAACAGTGACTCTGTGTCACTTTTCCTGTTCATCAGCACACAAAGCAGATGA
Source organism: Danio jaintianensis (assembly GCA_903798115.1). NCBI lineage: Eukaryota > Metazoa > Chordata > Actinopteri > Cypriniformes > Danionidae > Danio > Danio jaintianensis. The sequence continues at coordinate 14,703,305 of CAIGQV010018202.1, forward strand.
ATGTATGATTGTTTTTTTTTGTTTTTTTTTATGAAAACACTAAAAAACAGGACCTCTGTGCACAAACAGCCAAATATAACTAAATAATATTACAAAATAGGCTTGAATTTGAACAAAACACACCAGAGATACAAGTTTCAGTTAACTTTCTTGATAAAAAGCGCATGTTTACCTTTCATTAACTATCTTTGACCCTTGGAAATATCTTTTGAATGGTTTATTTTTACATGTGCAAATAACAGCAGCCTAAACAACAGAACATTGTTGCCTATTTTTACCTGTGAAAGGAACAATACAGTCATTTATATCAAATAAACAAAATTAAAAGACACAAATATGTTTCACCTAACAACAAAAATTAAGAAATAACTGCATGAAGGGGCCTATCATTTTTGCAATGGTCTCTACAAGTTCAAGATGATGGCAGAACAGCCTGTATGCTTTCGTCATGGGATGTCACTTTTCACTCCGGTAAAAGTATCCATAATCACAAATTCAAAAGTTTACCTTGTAGCTTAATGACAGATACTTTCAGCTTTGAATTGCGCATTTCCAACACATTTACAGCAATGTTTTGGTATTTAAATAAAGAGCATTGTATTACTGCATATGTGCCGGATGAAACAACACACAACATCACAATGTTTTGCTTAGGGAATGAATATACAATGCAACAAGCTACACCAATGAATGTATCTCACATTAGACGCCACTAATAGACAAATATACAATAGACTGGGAAAGAGATAAAAGAAGGCCTACTGTAGGTTGTTAAATCACTGATGACAGGACCTCTAGAGAAAGACAATAAGACAGAAAAAGAAAAAGAAAAACTAAAGAAAAAAGATGCAAGGAGATGAGAGTGAGCTCACCTTAAGCATGTGAATTGAGAAGGCATGAAAGTGACAGGAAATATGATGGGACCAGAATGTTATTTCAGCACAGAAGGTTATTTCCCATCTAGCAACATTTAAATGGCACAGAGAGAGAATCGGGCCTGGTGAACGCTGCAGTGACCCATTAAGAGATTGAGCTTGCAATGCATTATTAAGCACTGAGCATCAGAGGTGCTCCTGAGGACGTCTGAAAGTAAACATTATGCAAATTCAACCCCTCTGCTCACAGCCACATGTCAGAACGGCTGCCACTTCAGCACCATTAGGACATGGGAAATACTGATTCACTGCTCAGCACTGCGCACAGAAACTGGACAGAATACAAAACTGCTGTTTTCAGTATGTGAACCACATTATTAGTAGTGTTATCTAGGTAGTGTACATAGTACAGGTCTATTACAAATAGTAGCATTTATTAAGACATACCACATTATGTAGTCTGCACTAGATAATGTAATACAAACAAAGTACAAAATCCCTAATTTGTAAAAATAGAGAGTGTACTTCAAAACAAGTACACAAAGTAGTGTGCATTAAAACATTGTTTGGAATTATGTAATGTGCACTATAATGTAGTACAGTGCACTAAATGCTAGAATATTGTTATTATTATTTTAAAGATTAATTTTGCCATTTTTGCCTCTATGGTAGGACAGTATGTACATAGACAGGAAACAAAGTTTCTGCCCACTAGCAAACTGCCCACTAGGCTACCCGCACTGACAAATACTAGCAGTTACGCATGTGCTCTACATCACAATACTAATACAAAAGTAGTATAGTTAGGTAAAAAAAAAAAAAATCTCACATTTGTTTGCATTAAAAATTACATCAATATGTAGAATGCAATAGATAGTGTTCTACAAAACTAGTACATAGAGTACTGGATAGTGAGGAATACTGTACATCAGCATACATATACTGTACAACATCAGCTGTATTACATAGTGTGCTCTACATAGTACAAAAAATAGTGTGCAGTATGGCATTAGGTGCAGAAAAAATAAGTATGAAGTCCCTTATATATTTTTTTTAAATTACCACTTTATGTACTACATAATAATACAGCATACTACATAAATACGCAGTGTAATGTGCACTAAAACACGAGGACATTTTGTAGCATGCACTAGGTAGTGTAGTACAGTGCACTAAACACTAGTATATAAAGTGTGTGCTCAACAGTACAAAACTAGTACAAAAATGAATGTGCACCAGGTAAAGTAGCAAATGATGAAATCACAAAGTGGTATACACCAAAACACTGCCACATTATGTAGTGTGCACTAGATACAAATACAAAACTATCCATTAATAATCAGCAGGCCGCCTGTATTTAAATCCCACTACAGGTAGGTGTTTAGGTAGGTGCACTAATGTTTTGTCACATCTGTTTTTTTAACCATTTATACAATTTTTGAATAATTCAATTCAATCAAACATTGCACAATCCTAAACTAAGTAATGGAGCTAAACATGATATTGTCAAAAGAAAAGAAGGACAAAATAAATGTATTGGATGAGGAGGTCTGGCAGTGCTTTGAGAAACGCACTCTCGCTCGCTCTCTCTCTGGGAGGCTTAAGAGGGATAACGGAAGCGGAAACTAGCTGAAACAGAGAGCTGGAGAAGGCTCAGGATTTGAAGGGGGAAAAGCCTGGTCTGACTCCTCATCTACAGAAAAAAAAAATCCTGTAAATGCTTTCATGGAAGAAGACACAATGGGATTAAGAAATGTGAGGTAATTAAAACAACACTGTTCAAGGCTCTTATGAGGTCATCAAAGAGGTGCAAGCAGGTTAATGCTAATGGACTAATATAGGCAGGCAAATTTAAAAACCATATGTTATATTAATGTTTAAGATTAATTCTTATGATATATGAATTTGATTGAGTATGCATGGCTTGCTAGCGCTAGTCATGCATACATTCTCAAAAGCTCTCAGCTAACAGTTTGCAAAGTTCTGTACAAACTTTCTTCCACTAACATTAATAGAACGCTTGTTTAAGGTTATATCACCCCCTTTCCTCATCAGCATTTTTAATCATTTTCACAAAAATTGCATGCCATCCAAATATCTTTATATCTGAACATACAGTATATTAAAAGAAAGTACAGAACCTCAGCTTTCAAAATAAATAAAATAAAAATGCAGAAGGATTTTGAGACTATAGGAGCTAAAAACGTACACGTAAAATAAAAATAAAATAACTTTTATTTAAAGTTTACAATTTAAATCCAATTAGAACCACTTGTTTGGTAAACAATGCTATATGGTCAGTCATATAATACATTCACTAAAAGATAGAAAATATTACTGTACAAACTTTATTGTACATTAATCATCTAAACATTTGCATATTATTCATTCATTCATTCATTCATTTTCAACCGCTTTTCCGGGGCCGGGTCGCGGGGGCAGCAGTCTTAGGAGAGAACCCCAGACTTTCCTCTCCCCAGACACTTCCTCCAGCTCCTCCAGGGGGGATCCCGAGGCGTTCCCAGGCCAGCCGAGAGACATAGTCCCTCCAGCGTGTAACACATGCCTGGAACACATCCCTAGGTTGGCGTCCAGGAGGCATCCGAAACAGATGCCAGAGCCACCTCACCTCATTCTCTCGATGTGGAGGAGCAGCGGCTCTACTCCGAGCTCCTCCCGGGTGACAGAGCTCCTCACCCTATCTATAAGGGTGCGCCCTGCCACCCTTCGAAGGAAGCTCATTTCGGCCGCTTGTATCCGAGATCTTGTCCTTTCGGTCATGACCCAAAGCTCATGACCATAGGTGAGAGTAGGAACGTAGATTGACCGGTAAATCAAGAGCTTTGCCTTTCAGCTCAGCTCCTTCTTCACCACAACAGACCGGTACATCGACCGCATTATTGCTGCCGCTGCACCAATCCGCCTGTCAATCTCACGTTCCATAGTTCCCTCACTTGTGAACAAAACCCCAAGATACTTGAACTCCTCCACCTGGGGTAAGGACTTTCCTCCAACCTGGAGATGGCAAACCACCTTTTTCCGGTGGAGCACCATGGCCTCGGATTTGGAGGTGCTGATTCTCATCCCAGCTGTGCCACACTCGGCAACATACCGCTCCAGTGCATGCTGAAGGTCCATGTTTGATGCAGCCAACAGAACAACATCGTCTGCGAATAACAGAGATGAAATCCTGTGGCCCCCGAATCGGACCCCCTCCAGCCCAAGGCTGCGCTTTGAAATTCTGTCCATATAAATTATGAACAGAATTGGTGACAAAGGGCAGCCCTGCCGGAGTCCAACATGCACTGGAAACAAGTCTGACTTATTGCTGGCAATGCATACCAAACTCCTACTCTGTACATACAGGGATGAGACAACCCTTAACGGAGCGCCTCTGACCCCATACTCCCAGAGCACCCTCCACAGAATGCCACGAGGGACACGGTCGAATGCCTTCTCCAAGTCCACAAAACACATGTGGACTGGTTGGGCATACTCCCATGAACCCTCGAGCACCCTGGTGAGGGTATAGAGCTGGTCCAGTGTACCACGGCCTGGATGAAAACCGCATTGTTCCTCCTAGATCCTAGGTTCAACCATCGGCCGGATCCTCCTCTCCAGTACCCTGGCATAGACTTTCCCAGGGAGGCTGAGGAGTGCGATTCCCCTATAGTTGGAGCACACCCTCCGGTCCCCCTTCTTAAAAATGTGAACCACCACCCCAGTTGCCCAGTCCAGAGGTACTGTCCCCAACCTCCATGCGATATTGTAGAGACGTGTCAGCCAAGACAGCCCTATAACATCCAGAGACCTAAGATACACAGGGTGAATCTCATCCACGCCGGCTGCTTTGCTACTGCGGAGCTTGCAAACTACTTCAGTGACCTCAGCTTGGGTGATGGGTGAGTCCACCCCTGCATCCCCAGTCTCTGCTTCCTCAATAAAAGACATGTCGGTGGGGTTAAGGAGATCCTCAAAGTATTCCTTCCACCGTCCGACAACATCCCCAGTCGAGGTAAACAGCTCCCCACTTCCACTGTAAATAGTGTTGATGTGGAGCTGCTTTCCCTCCTGAGGCGCCGAACGGTTTGCCAGAATCTCTTTGGGGCCGACCGATAGTCAATGTCTCCAGCCTCCCTCGGGATCTGGTCAAAGCTCTTCCGGAGGTGAGAGTTGAAAATCCCTCTGACTTGAGGTTCAGCCAGACGTTCCCAGAGGACCCTCACAATACGCTTGGGGCTGCCAGGTCTGTCCAGCTTTCCCCCCTGCCAGCAGATCCAATTCACCACCAGGTGGTGATCAGTTGACAGCTCTGCCCCTCTCTTTACCTGAGTGTCCAAGACATACGGTCGGAGATCAGATGATACAACCACAAAGTAGATCATTGACCACCGCCCTAGGGTGTCCTGGTGCCATGTGCACTGATGGACACCCTTATGCTCGAACATGGTGTTTGTTATGGACAAACTGTGATTAGCACAGAAGTCCAATAACAAAACACCACTCGGATTCAGATCAGGGAGGCCGTTCCTCCCAATCACGCCTCTCCAGGTATCACTGTCATTGCCCACGTGGGCATTGAAGTCCCCCAGTAGAACAACGGAGTCCTCAGTCTGAGCACCTTCCAGCACCCCTCCCAAGGACTCCAAGAAGGCCGGATACTCTACACTGGTGTTTGGTCCGTAGGCACAAATCACAGTGAGAGACCTATCCCTGACCCGAAGGCGCAGGGAGGCGACCGTCTCGTTCACCGGGGAAAACTCCAACACATGGCGGCTAAGTTGGGGAGCTATAAGCAAGCCCACACCAGCCCGCCGCCTCTCACCGTGAGCAACTCCAGTGTAGAAGAAAGTCCAGACCTTCTCAAGAAGTTGAGTTCCAGAGCCCCAGTTGTGCGTGGAGGTGAGCCCAACTATCTCTAGTCGGTACCGTTCCACCTCCCGCACAAGCTCGGGCTCCTTCTCTCCCAGTGAGGTGACATTCCATGTCCCAAGAGCCAGTTTCTGTGCCTGACGATCAGGTTGTCGTGGTCCCAACCTTTAGTATATTTAGCATATTATTCAATAATATTATTTAAACTAATATAAACTGAATAAACATATATTTAATATAATATATATTGAATGATGAGCTCAGAAATGTTTTCTGCAGGTGCTGATTTCTTGTGGGCCTATGTAGGGTACATTGACAACATCTTCAACTAAAAAACTTTTTTATGGGTTTTGCCTGTTCATTTACATTGTCATTTATGGCGGCCTAAAAATGTTATATGTGGAGATGTTTCAAAGTGCAATGTTCAAAGGTTTTTTGAAAACTATACCATTACCATCTCTGTCGCAACTAGAAAAATATGTTTGTGTGTGTGTAAATTGTAATATCATGCACATACCTCTTAACTTTAACATTTTCTTAAGACTGTTGTCATGCAAACATACCCTTAGAAAGAGCTGGATGTTAATGTTAAGGCTCGTTTACACCAAACGCATTAAAAAAAAACAACAATAAAGACGTCATTCTAAAAATCATTCTGAATAAAAACAACAGCAGAGTTCGGACTACTGCTATAACGATAAATATGTAGAGAAATTATACCATTGGGATCACTTTCAGAATGATTTCTTTCCAGTAAATGATAAAACACTGACAGCTAGTCAAATTCCATTGAAATATAAAGGGCTAACACAAGCTCACTGCTAGATGTTAAGTCCCATTTTCAAAGATTATGAAAAGATAATGAGTCATAAAGACAATTGTTTATTCCGATATGATAAATTATAATGATAAAAATTACATGGAAGCTATGCAAGTCAGGCTAGCAAATTTAAGTTTAAAAATAAAAGTCTAGTTTTTGTGTTGCCTGCCTTGAAAATGCTGTGGGAAAAATTATTTGTGCTGTTTTAATTCCACTACACTGACTGTGATCACTAAATTCCCTGTTTGATTAGATAAATTACACGAGCTGGATTCACTGGTCAGATGCGCTAGAAATGTAGCACACTAAGGACATCTGCTGGTTACAAGGGGGTAATGCAAAAAGTAAAAATAAACAGAACGTTATCATTTGTTGGTGGACTCAAATATAGGTACAGTTACATGTAAATTAATAGTTATCGTCCTTGGTGTGAACCAAGCCCATTAATGTTGAATCTAGTTATTGTTACATTCATTATAATAGTTATCATTCTTAGTCTCAATGGGGTTTTACTCTCAACACAGCACTGCTGAGTTTATGAAGACTGGAGCCCAGAGACACTCTATGGTTTAAAAATAGAGGAAAGTTGATTAGCATATGAGTGCGCAGTAGGATGATCCAGAGCTCAGCGGTTCGGTGTGAGTGTGAGTCAGCAGCACCCAGAGCTCAGACTGCCCAGCATGAACCTGACAGTTGGAGAGATGAGGGATTTACATGCACACTTATTAATCATACCAATGAGACGACGACGCAATCTAGAGCAACAAACCCGGAGCGCTTTCAGTGTTTGTGAGTGTGTGTTAGTGTGAGGAACCATCTGTTCTCAGCAGTGTGTGTGAGTCAGAGATGGACTGGAGCGATGGCATCTGTGCTCTCACTCCTCCGCCTCTCCACCTCTCCTCACTTTCTACAACACCTTCCTACTTGCACACCAGCTCCGCTCTTTCGACGCATTCTTTGCTGCGCTTCCATATGCTTTTTTAAAACTAAATTGAGAGTGCACTGGATAGTGTGCACTAGATAGTGTATACCACAGAGCAGTACTCATCATGTCTTATATGATATTTTTTGCTTTTAAATGATCATGTGTGAGACTTTTCTGTACTCTGTTTTTGTATGTTTGACTGTGCCAATCAACTTTGGCATGCGCAAATCAACTTTCCTAAGGAATGAATGAACTAACCTAACCAGTACAATAAGGGATGAACAGGGGACAAGTTTAAAGGACAAGTATATTGAAATATAAGGTGTGTACAATCGCATTCCTGGTCTCAGAATATGAAATTAGAATTAGCATGTGCAATTTTAGTACAGTACATTAAATTTTAAATGTATGTCAACGGTTTGGATGATTTACATTTATAGACTATATGTATCTGGACTATTTGTGATTATCTCTAATATTTTACATATTTGATATTTAATAAAGTAATAATACTAAAGTGGTATTGACAGTACAGTAGAACATAGCAAAATGAATTAACTAAAATGAAAATTGAACATTAAAAAGCATATTTATTGAATAGAATATAAAATTATGCTACAATAACTTACAGCACGGGCGGCATGGTGGCGCAGTGGGTAGCGCTGTCGCCTCACAGCAAGAGGGTCGCTGGTTCGAGCCTCGGCTGGGTCAATTTCTGTGTGGAGTTTGCATGTTTCCTCCGGGTGCTCCGGTTTCCCCCACAAGTCCAAAGACATACGCTATAGGTGAATTGGGTAAGCCAAATTGTCCGTAGTGTATGTGTGTGAATGAGAGTGTATGGATGTGTCCCAGTGCTGGGTTGCAGCTGGAAGGGCATCCGCTGTGTAAAACATATGCTGGATAAGTTGGCGGTTCATTTTGCTGTGGCGACCCCAGATTAATAAAGTGACTAAGCCGAAAAGAAAATGAATGAATGAACTTACAGCATTTTACCTTAACCAGTGAATTTTGTTAACTAGATATACTACTAGAGTAACGTTTCAATAGAGTATGCAAATTGAGTTAAAGCCAATATTATTTACTGTGCAAAAAATATAAAATACAAATGTTAAAATTGAAAACTAAAATAATAAAAAACATACAATTATCAAGAATGTGGACTAAAATTAAAATAAAACTTCCAAAACGTAAAAAATAATTAAAACATATTTTACAAATAACTAAATACCATATAAATGATCCTAAAACAACACATGTAGTGTGCATGAAAAACAGAGTAGATAAAGTAGTGTAGTAAAACAGTGGTCAACACACATTCACTTTATCATTATTATTATTCCTCCTCTCATTTTCTCCTTTTCTTTTCTCAACAGCTGTGTAAGTGGTTCAAATCCCAAGCGTAGAAAACAATGCTGATCTCAGACAGTGTTCACACATGTTCTCCTTAGAGATTGTTTTCATATTAATACCTGTCCAGATGGGAGCTGGATGTTTCATAACTCACCTTGAAAACATATTGTAGGTACGGTCAGTGTGATGAATTTGGGGTAAATATCCAGATGTGTTGCTGTTAGCTGGTCTTTGAGGCTGCTCAATGTGATCCAGTTAAAAAAATGGCTAAAACTCTCATAAAATCGGGCAACATGCAAAGCAAAGTCAAATGCTGCATTCAGCAAAAATGTGTTTTTGTTGACTGTTGTGCCTTTCTGAAGATAGATGTACAAGTTGCAACTGGAAGAGCAAAAAAGAGGACTGATAGAATAGAGCGTTCAGATTCTTTGTGTAGAAACACTGATGGAACGGCATTTGGTTAAAGTGACCACTTATATTTGTCTCCACCTGTGCACTATTTCAGTATCTCTACTGTAAAATTCTTAAAGTCATCAGGCCTCTTCTCATCTGTTTTTCCTCTTCATATCACTAGGAAACAGTGAAGACATGCATCACTTATCTTTTTGGTGGTGTACGTCTGAAAATTACAAGCAATATGACATTGTATCAGTATTTTGTATTCTAAGTTGCAATAGAAACAGATAGAGCGCCAGTAGGGATGCAAACGTTTGATGTTATCGAAAATAACGGAGGCCCTCATGGCCTAAAAAATGGTTAAATAATTATAAATAGGAATCATTTATATTATATTAAAGCATACAATTCTTGATTCCCAGGGCTCTCTTTAAAGAGCTCAGGCATTTAAAATAACAGGCGACAAAACTGCAGTGCGCACAATATTGTATGTTGTCAATATAGCTATGTTAAAAATGACCTTACTTGCTGTGAATAGACATAAATGCTTTTCATGGAATCAAGGATGGTCAACATGATCACAGACTTCACAGAAAGCTCTCTAGACCTTCAGACAAACAAAACACATCTTAGAAAGTCCAGCTCATACAAATGAAAATCAATGAAAGCAGTGTCACCTCAACTGAAGGTCATTGTAAAGGCACGACTGTGTCTTTCATTTCCTCGACTTGTACTTTACTTTGCTACAGCTAGAAAGGTCACATCTGAGACACTGAAGCTTGTTAGTGCATCTCAAGAGAAAATTGTTACTGTGCACTGTATGAAATGCATTTTTCACCAGCATCTTAACTAGAACAACTTTAAACTTTTGACTTTAAAAATCTCCGGCTCTTGATGATTTTACTTGAGGAGATCTGAAATCTCCCAGAGACCAGAGGATGAGTCGTCTTCAAGGAGCGACTGTCACTGAAGAAACCCCCTATAGACAATGAACCGAGACCGAGATGAAGGAGGAAAAGAAAGAATTAAGTGTTTTTGGAATAATCCTGGCAGGCTGCAGCATGAGATCACATTCATCAATCCTGCATGCAAGCTGGGAGCTCAGACCAACAAACTGACAGCTAGCAATCTCCAAAGATGAATCACATCCACACAGACTTTTGAAAAAAAAAGCATAAAGAAGAGGATATTCTGCCCCAGACGGAGAGTGGGATAAGAAGTGTGCCATGTGAAATTGCTGAAAATTGCTGTAAAAATGGCATCTTTTATTGCGCCCTTTCTGAGAGTGAAGGTGGAACTGTGATGTCTCTATTTAAAGAAGCTCTGTCGGGGTCTTTGTTAAGGTCAGACGAAGCTGGGTTTCTCAAAAGCTCACAGTCAGAAGCCAACAGCTTCAAACGGAGTGTTGCTTTTCAGAGCAGAGGCTAATATAAGCCAGCTATTAGCTATTCAATCCCCTGCTGAGACAAGAGGACAAAAACAGACAGAGACAAAAAGAGATTAATGTGTATAAGTAAGGAATAATTGAGGAAGAGCCATAATAATGCACACCCGAGATGCAAACACAATGCCAAGCGGAGTGTGCATTTTTTGTCTTCTTCTTATAATAGCAAACCTGAGTCAATTACTTTGTTATGCTTTATTACCACCCATAATAACATTGCTCATATGATTTATTTCAAAATATTTGTCAGGTTTTTGTCCTTAAACTGATCCTATGTGTAGGATTAGTTTCTTACGCATCTCATCCAAAACTTGTAATTTGATTTTTGGCTGTTGTTGTCTGGGAAGTTTTTTAAACTGAAAATGAAATCATTCATTGTAGTTATATGCTACTGTAATGCCATCAAGAACTACTTTAGCTGTAGCACTTTCTCAAGTTTCGTTTCAAAACTGACAAAACTAATACTGAAATAAAACATTCTAAAAATGTAAATAAATGTAAAAATCCTATTACCAAAGGCAAATTGATATAGAGTATTGTAAAAAAAACACTTATAAAAATGACAAAGTACATCAATTAAAAAAATATTAACAATCTGTAGCATTACTTTTATTCATAACATGCCTTGATAATAAAAACAGAAAAAAAAAAACTTTGACTTTTCCCCAGGGTGGTTTGAAGTTGTTACGCTGTTTGTGGCATCAGGTTCAGCGTTCCTATTGCATCTATGTTTGACGCTCCTCATAAGAGTCTGCTGGAAAGTGTCTGAAATCTTTTGACACTGCCAAAATTTGATTGGAGGGAAAATTTTATCGCAACGGCCATTAATCGGCTGCTGGTGAACATGTCAAACCAATGATTAAAGTTTTTAAGTCTAGGATAACATGTATCTATAAGAATTTCCCAAATTTGTCTCAGATGACCAAATCCAGACCTGCACAATGTGACCCAGGCTTAAAACTAAAATGTAAGTTCACTACTAAGAACTAAATTTCGAAATAATCTGAAAATAGAAAAACAAACTAAAACTGGGTCTAATTAATACTAAAATATCACTGTCCCCACAGCCATGAAATCTCATTTGTGTCATTAAAATTTGTGTTCTTTATTCAAAGATACCAACACAGAATATAGCAAACAACTAATATGGACTACCTTTATGAAATTTTAATTTGATGACTTTAGAGTTTAACAGCCCTATTTACTTTCACTGTTTGGAAAATGCAGTATATTACCTTTCTAACTATTATTGGTCACACTTTACAATAAGGTTTCATTAGTTAATGCATTTACTAACATAAAATAAGTAGGAACGATACTTGTACAGCATTTATTACTCATAGTTAAACTTTTACTATTGCATTATTAAAATCCAAATTCATGCTTGATAACATTAGTTAATGCACTGTGAACTAACAATGAACAACTGTATTTTCATTAACTAATGTTAACTAACATGAACAAATACTGTAATAAATGTATTGTTCATGTTAGTAAATGCATTATCTAACATTAACTAATAGAACCTTATTGTAATGTGTCACCCTATTATCTATTAATGTTCAATGTGAGAAATATACTGTATATTTCAGGTTTAGAACAAATACATTTGATTTAATAACAAGAACTTTGGTGAACTCTCTCTTCAAATATTCCATCCAACATCAAGCCATGACATGAACCTAACAAAGGCCATGTGACAGATCTCATCTTCTAAAGCATAACCAATTACTGCCTCAACACGAGGATGAAAACAAGAGGCAGATATTGACTCTGTGCTCAACCAATCCAGCAGCACCAACACTAACAACAGCTTAATAAGTCTAGTAGCATTTGCTGCCATCATTCACACTCTCCAATTCAGCCAATTACAAGCGGAGCAGCCTCAATCAGTCAGGCCTGAGAAATCGATCCACTGTCTGTGACGTCTGGTCCCGCAGGGAGGCCATTGGTGTCTACAGGAATCCTGGGTCAATATTTCACACTGAGCCTAAAGCAACAGTCGGTCATTACCTCAAACTTTAAGTATAAAGTATACAACCTTGTTTAGCTAGGGGGAGAGGTGGTCACGCGGGATGAAGGCTATTTATAAAATGCATGCACTTGTGACAAAATGATCCAGAGAACTGTTTATAAAAGGGATCATTTACATGCAGCAAGTATACAGCTGAGGGGTCATTCATCAGCCTGAACAGGTTTATTTTATGATAATATTCAGCTGGATGTACATTAATTTCTCTACAGGATGAATGCTTGATTCTGATTTGCTCATGAAGATAAATGCATTGAGAATACAGCATTTAAATGGACACACAAAAACAATGTATTTTTGCTCATACCTAGATTTACACCAGAGATTTATATTAAATCTTATGAAAAGCGGCACAATACAGTTGGAGTCAAAATGAGTAGCCCTCCTGTGATTTTATTTTATTTTTTCAAATTTTTCTGGAATCTTTTCCTAATATTTTTTTCTTCTGGAGAAAGTCTTATTTGTTTTATTTCAGCTAGAATAAAAGTAGTTTTTAATTTATTCAAAACCATTTTAAGGTCATTATTAGCCCCCTTAAGCCAGGGGTTTTCAAACTTTTTAATCTCAGGGACCCCCAAATATGATGATTCCTTGCAGGGGACCCCTTTGCCTAAAGTTTAAAGGCACTTATGTATTTCAAGTATAAATATGTAAACTAAAATTCTGTATAACGTAAAGACATTATAATTCATATTTCACAGGCATGCAAAATGGTATTGCTTTTAAAACTATTTATTTTATTAGTTGGCAACTCACTATAGTCAAAAATGATTCTCACAATTATTTTATATTTCCAGATCCAGATAAGTGCCAACCCCTGGTGCAAATGGGTCCCTGACAAAGTCAAGGTGGTTGTTGTTCAAATCAGGGAAATACTGTTTAAAATAGCCCTGAAGATGTGACAGGTGAGACTGAATTATGGGTGTATTTCTGTTACTCCTTCTTGCAGTTTGCTTTCCCACAGGGATCATTTTTGCGTGAATGCACGCACCTTGTCTTGTGCGTTCAGTATGTGAACATTGTGTCCTTGCATGCTCTGATTGAGGACACTGAGATGCTGGAAAAAATCTGCCATGTATGACAACTTCAGTATCCAAGTGTCATCTTCAAAACATTTGGCAAGTTCTAGGTTTTCATCAGAGAGAAACTCTCTCAGCTCTTTGCGCAGCGCGTACACGCGACTTAACACGGCGCCGCGGGAAAGCCAGTGGAGAGTGGAGCAGCAAACCCTCGTAATCTGCACCCATTTCTTTGCAGAGTAAACGGAAGAGTCTGTGTTTCAATGGGCGTGATTTTACATAGTTCACAGTCTTTATTACATCCTTCAACACTTGATGCATGTCATCTTCAATGCGCTTGGCCACAAGAGCCTCACGGTAAAGCATGCAGTGTGTGCCAACGGCGTTGGGGGCTTTCTCTTTTATCAGAGTCACGACGCCACTGTGCTTACCGGTCATAGCGGGAGCACCATCGGTACACACTCCAATACACCGAGACCAGTCTATTGAATTGTCCGTCATG
>CAIGQV010018202.1:14718549-14728549 GCA_903798115.1 Danio jaintianensis
ACACACACACACACACACACACACACACACACACACACACACACACATTGCATGTATGGATCACACGGCTGTACTAAATCTTATGCACACCCTGCTGAGTGGATCACAGGACTAATTTCAAAGAAGAAGAATGAAATTTGCTATGGAAATTTCAGTAATGAGTTCTAACATAACAGACTCCCCAGTATGTCAGGACATGATTATGGTGAGATAAATGATGCTAGGAATTTCGCAGACACAAAACACTGTTATGACCCCAATTATGTCTGCAGTGGCCCCAAAAACTGTTTAGGTACATAATAATGTCTCCATGATGTTCTTTAGATGGTAATTTATCAAGCTGAGGGGTATCTGTGCTACTGTTGTTGTTAATAATTAAAACAAAAACTATTAAAAATGTTCTATGCAGTGTTAATCTGGTATTACAAACGTAATTATTGTAGTTTTTTTATTAATAGTTTAAATTTGTTTTTACTTTTATATTTTTTGTTTTAATAATTATAATTAATTTATAATTTATATACATTAGTATGTATGTATGTATGTTTGTATGTATTTTTTCCCAGTTAACATTTATTTTATTTTAAGTAATAAAAATGACTTTAGTTTATTCAATTAAATTCAATTCATCTTTATTTCTATAGCGCTTTTACAATGTAGATTATGTCAAAGCAGCTTCACATAGAAGATTATAGTGAGTTTAATGGCTAAATGTACTAAATGTAAAGCCATAGTTTAATGGCTTTACATTTAGTAAACTGCAATAACTCTGGTTTTCAGTAAATTAATAAAGTTATATAAAGTTAAATAAATCAAAAATAATAAATAATGTAACAAAAATCTAATAAAATGATACCTTGGTAACTGGTTGAAATAAATTCAAGTTCTAAAATAACTAAAAATAGTATTGCAATATAATTAATATAAATGACAGAAACAACAACAGATATTTCATTCAAAATATTAAATGAAAAAATTTAAATTAAATATTAATATGTATATTTGATACATTATACATTTTGTCTTAGACTCTAAGACACTTAGTACTAAAAAAAGAACCAAATTAATATATATTTCTTTTAAAATTATTATATTTAGAATAGAAATAGTAAAAAATAAATCTAGTAACATGACGATACTACATAGTACTATAAAAGTATATAACATACACTGTAAAAAATGCTGGGTTCCACACAATGGATTTGGGTTGGGACAACATGAAGGAATTAAGTTAACTTATTAGTTTTTACAAATTTAAGTTTGTATTTTATTGAACAAATTTATTGAACATAAAAATAATTAAGCTGTCCCAAAAAAACTTAAGAATTGTGTTGTTTCAGCTCATTAAAAAAATAAGTAGTTTGAACAAACAGCAAATGTAATTTTTTCATGTTTTATAACTGTAAACTAACTTCAAAAGTTTCCTATATTTATTTCAAATGAATGCTTTACGTCCTAAATACAAAATAGATTTTGGAGCCACTATAACACACACAATACGTCAAATAACTTCTTCGCAATATCTTTCTCTTGCATCTGACTTGCAGGACTCTGAACGCAGAGGGATTCCACTTCCCAAGTGATTTCAGGATAAAAAGACCCGATGACATAACTGATCCAGTGACGCATGAAACTCCGGATGCCTGAATCTGCAGCCACGTCAACTGTTACCAGGAGAAGCCCAGCCAACATCACTTATGTAGGTCGCATTAAAAACACATGCGGCGAACGCAGATGCCAGTTTTCAAAGACGGCCCCCCTCTAAAAGCAGACTGGAGTCGACTTCAGCAGAACTGAACAGGCTCTGATCACACTGAGGATTATTCGTGTTGACTCACGGAGCTGCTTATGAAAGAAGCCCACTTGGATCAAACACAAAGTTTCGTTGTGACCTAAAGCTAAGACCAACTAAAGAGAAGTAAAAGAGAAAAAAGAAATCTCAGTTTTTGCTCAGCTGCACTGAATATGTCATATATATGAATATGTTAGAAAATGTAGTTATGAGCAGAATATATTAACCAAAGG
Organism: Danio jaintianensis; assembly: GCA_903798115.1. NCBI lineage: Eukaryota > Metazoa > Chordata > Actinopteri > Cypriniformes > Danionidae > Danio > Danio jaintianensis. Next base: position 14,720,575 of record CAIGQV010018202.1, read on the forward strand.
AGATTTGCACACTGCTTGTGGGTGGAGTTAATCAAATGATGCAAATTGCTTTATAATTAACTCTAAAAGTGGAGCATTATGCTTTTATGTAAACTGTACCTCCGGGATCTCAACTAACAATGCTCTCAGCTACAAACACTTTAGATGGCATCTTAAATTGCAGCGTGAACAGGGTCGGATATACTGAATGAGACCACTAGTGAAAATGTATTATTTATTTATTTTTTCCTATTTTTGTAAATTATTAGTACAGCAAAAAAAATTGCATGAATTTCATTGCTCCCTTTTAAATATGTTAAATTGGACTATTTCATAAATAACGAAGCACAGTTTTCATTCTATGTAATCAAGAGAATAATACTTAATGAGAAACTGGTGCAAATGATCAATAATAAAAAATATGAGTTGCTGCAACCAGGGAAACCACTGTAGCTTTTTTTCCCAGACAATATAAAAAATGTATACAGGACAAGAATATGCTCTGTAACTGAATTTATTCAATGATTGTGGTTTGGTTAGGTGGCTTAGGTTTTATTGTGAATTGTCAGAAAATTTATTATGTTTATTTTTCTCTTTATGTATAATAATAATAATAATAATAATAATAATGCATCTTATTATTAATATGCTTTCCTTAAACCCACAAGTGCTAAATGTATACTTTAAGCATAAAAAAACCCAATTGTAATGTCATCCACTAGTATCGTAAAAAAAAACAAATGATACTTAACCCTACTGAAAAATCAGCTTTGCCATCAGGAATAAAATGCATATAAAAAGTTATTTGTGATAATGTTTTGCAAAATTACTGTTTTACTTTATTTATAATCAAATAACTGCAAGCTTGTTGAGCATTTAAAGAGCCCCTATTATGGGTTTTTATAAATTACCTTCCAAAAAGTGTGTAACACAGCTCTAAGTGAATAAAAACATCCAGCTGAGGTTTATATATGAAAGTGCAAAGCTATTGTGTAAACCTATTGATCTCAAAAATATAAGTTGACTCAAGAGTTGTTTGAACGATTCATCATTACTTCAAATCTTTAGCCATGTCATTGTGACATCTGAGTGAAACATTGTTGCATGTTGCATGCGCAGACCTGTGAAAACTTGACCCCCCATGCATATCAGCCTGTTGTTGGGGACCCCCTAAACCAAACTATGACCTTTTATAATGCATAATAGGGACACTTTAACATTATTGTGGTGTTGTTGCTGACTGTACATCAAAGTATTATACATTAGAATGCATGTGTGTTTGTGTTTCAGTAACTTACGGTAAGCGGGTCGGCAGGGGTCACTCCGTGTGCTGTCAGTCGAGTGGTTACTGGATACAGATGAGACGCTGGAGCTTCGGACGAACCCAAAGGCAGCCAGTCGAGCCGGAGGGAGACGCGAGTAACCAGGAGGACGCAGGCCAGACTGAGCCTGAGCCGGCTTCGGCAGGAGAGATTTAGCAGCTAAACCCGTCGACACTGGCTTTCTCTGATCTGAGGGTGAGGAAAATTATAATTAGCACTCAAGCTAACTGGTAAAACAAAATTAAGAGAGCTTCTGTTACTTTATTTTTTTTAACTATGCACTATATGTGGATAATAAAATCATTGTTTTTGCAAGTGGGCGACATGGTGACTCAGTGGTTAGCACTGTCGCCTCACAGTAAGAAGGTCGCTGGTTTGAGCCCCGGCTGGGTCAGTTCCCATTCCTTTGTGAAGTTTGCATATTCTCCCCGTGTTGGCGTAGGTTTCCTTTGGGTGCTCCGGTTTCCCCCACAGTCCAAAGACATGCGATATAGGTGAATTGAATAAACTAAATTTGCTGTAGTGTATGTGTGTGAATGAGTGTGTATGGATGTTTCCCAGTACTGGATTGCAGCTGGAAGGGCATCCGCTGTGTAAAACATATGCTAGATAAGTTGGTGGTTCATTCCACTGTGGCGACCCCTGATGAATAACGGGACTAAGCCGAAGGAAAATGAATGAGATGTTTTCTGTAGTTTAGATGATTACATGCTTTTTGAAATTGAGAAATTCATAAAACACAGTGAACAAAGAAAGTGAGTGTTGTGTCCTGAAATGAACTAGCCAGACTAAAAGTGACTCACAGTTTGATAGAGACTGTGAAGTTTTACAGCCTCTCTCTGCTGAGAGGTAAAGATGGCTTTAAAAAGCTCCAGAAAGAATCATAAAGAGGTTGGCGGCTGTCTGACCACAGCATGACCTCGTCCATTCATCAACATATATATATATATATACAGCTGTAATATTCACAGTGAGAAGGACCATGAGTCACATTTCTCATCCACTCAGAAGTCTAATTTAATATAAAAGTTTGCCAAACATCTCAGATGACTCATAAAGCCACTTTATGGACTCAAAAGACTTTTATATAAAACTGATCAGAGGATTTGTTTAATTAATTTATTATTTAAGTGCAATAAAATTGTTTGGATGGCTTGCAATTTTTGAGCATAACAAAGTTTCTTTTTGTCTCCAAAGAAGCCATCGCTAAACTCTTTTTTAAACAAGTCTATTAAGGTCACAAAGGCTGAATTAGGTGATCAAAATGAAAATAAAAATATTATAAAATATTGATACAATTAAAAATTGATAGACTATTTATTTGAATTTTAATAGATTACAGTTTGTAATTGTACATTTATCATGAAATAATTATATCAATTTGTTATACATATAAAGGCATTATTATATATTTGTATTATAAAAATTTGTGTGTCTGAGATTTGCTCTTGAGAATGTGTGGATTTGAATTGTAAACCAAACCATGGTATTAACAGAAGTTTACAATATCTAGAAGAAGCTCTATTTCTTTTTAATTATTCCACAAGGCCAATAATTAAAGAGACCATTGGTTCTACTAAAATCAATTCTGCACAAATTATTACAATATATGCGCTTAAAAAAAGGTCTCATTGGAATACAGTAATGATTTTCCTTACCCCTTAAGGTTCTTTTTTCACTAGTAAAGAAAACAAAAGTTGTTTACATGCATTTAATGAGTATTATTATAAATATCTGTTGTCTTTCTTTCCATCTCTGCTCTTTGCATTGCAGTTTTTTAAATGAGATATCTCAATTGCTAGCACCATTGGGAACGTCCTGCTGCCAAATCAAACATTTTATGGTTTTGGGAAGCACAGAAATATACATAAATATGCACATGCAAAGAGCTACTGCAGGGTGAATTTAGGGACCACTTCAAGGCTGGCTTTAACTGCCAGACTCCCCCCTAGCCGAGGTGTTAATTTTGGGCAGGTGGAGAGAATGATCCCCTCCTGCTCCTGCAGATAAAGCACCTCGAATTCCCCATCGCCAAGACATTTTGATTGGAGCAAAGCATAGCGCATACTAAATGACAATCTACCAATTCTCATTTTGTCTGTGTGGTCTCAGACGTTTATTAGACTGCAGTGTCAGCAGAATGCTTTAAATAGATGCATACTCCACATATGAAAACACACACATACACACTCAAGCAAATGCACACAACAAAGCAACCTCTCATCCATTCATCTCTAATCAAAGTTGTCCCGGCTCCATCGCTTCCCCCGGCAACCCCCAACCCCAATCGGGGACCATCAAGGTCTTTAATGAAATTGCTGGCAGCTTCTGCTTCACACGAGGGTCGTGATCATAAAAGATAAATGTGTTCCTGTTCTTCCTCGCTGAATTTTTTTCTTTCCATCAACCGTCTTTTTTTCTTTCTCTTCCTACTTCCGAACTTGCCCAGATCACACAAATCAGTCACCCATTGCTGGTTTGATTTGACATTTTTAATGTTTATTTGATACTTTCTATACGAGGAAAGTGACCAAAGCTGTTCCGATTGTGTTATTGTATGGAAAAAAAACTGTCCCTTTAACACCACTGGGAAACCATTTTTAAATATTATTTTAGACAAATGTGTATTTTTTATGTAAAAAAATATGGATTGAAGGTCTGGAACATTAATTAAGAATGAAATATGAATATACTGTAGGTTCTGTTGATTGCATAAAATGCATTGCACAATAAAAATATTATATTATTGTATTGTTGTGTTCATACAACAATATATTCAACTGTATATTGGTATCACTATAAATTACTATGAACAATTTCCTGTCTGCAAATTTAAGTTTGCAATTTCCACAGTAAGTTTTAAATTCAAAAGCTAAAATTTTTTTAAAGCGATAATAAACTATTTAACATGAAATGACTGATAACTATACTTACATGGAATCGGGCATGCAATATTGAAATACTAGTCATACCAAAAGAGAGTAATGGAGTGCAGTTACTCTTAAATAATCTCTCTTCAGGAGTACCTTCCTCTTGAGATCTTTTATACGGTTTTATGTGTCAAACTACCAGAATAAAACTCCTTACCACAAGTCTCTTTACCTACTGTAGCATTAGTATCCTTACACCATAAAAATGATATATCTCAACTACAGTCAGAAATTGCGACGAGGCTTAGTAACACAAAGATATTGACGCCTTGACTTATAATTGCTTAGCACATCAAAGCATTGCAAATAGGGCCAAACAGCATAAAATCGGCTTCCAAGTCATGGGTTTGCAGTGAGATAACATAATACAGATAGACAGATGCCCTCTAGAAAACACACAGAGGATGATGGCAATGTTGGTAGTGGATTTAAGATGAAATAACTTATATCTACACCTTGACAGGCAAAGTTGTTGGAAATAAAGTGCGCTTTAGAAATGGTAGGGGATTTTTAAGCTCAGACAGAACTCCCTCACGGCACAAGATGAATGTGAACTTTATTTATATTCAACTGAATGCCAGGAGGTAAAGTGTATTGTATACTGACTAGAGGCTGAGTTTATCTCTTACAATTACAAATGCATTACTGGCAGGGATGATAAGACTTATGGCATTCTCTTCCTTCCTTCTATTTACATCTACTCATCTCAAAACACTCCAGAGTCAGTTTTGCCTTTAGGACAAAGCCTTGGTGATTCTATCACTGAAAAACATTTTTAAACACTGAACCTGCACTAGTGTGCTATGTGAAGCAGCTTTACTGATTTACTGACAGCTTTTTTTGCCACGTAAATGGAACTGTACTGTAGATCTTACCTTGAGTTTCCTGAGGAGTTTGAGTGGTTGGGTTTACTGCCTGCATTGGTTGACTGATGGTCAGTGGTGACTTTGGGTGGCTTGTTAAGATCATCCTGCTCTTTGCAACTATAGAAGGAGTCCTGTTTACAGCACCAACACCAAGTTGAGGTCTTAGGCCCCGTGGTGAACGAAAAAGACTCCCTGTATCCTGTGCTCCCATAGGGGGTCCAGATGGGTCCTCAGCTGCAGACACTGAAGACCCAAGGCCAACTGCTGATCGTCCCACCTAATTTAAAAACAAAAACATGACCCCAGGTTGCAGAAGATAAACTCTCCCAGTACACATAAACTAATTTACAGAAGAACATGTCTTACATTCTTAAAGATTACTGAATCCATTCATAAAACATTAAAGGAATGATCTGTTAATCATTATACAATTTCATTATCTTTTTCCATCATCTTAATCATATAATAAATTTGAAGTTAAAATTGATATAAAAGCATTCAGTTAATAACAAAATATTTCTCAATGTGTTGATCATTCCTTACTGCTGCAGATAGAGGCTTGTTAAGAGACCCATAGAAGCTGTCCGATCTGCCGGCCATTTTGTGAGGCATGGTGTTGCTGGGTGGTTTAATCCCAGACCCCATTAATCCAGGAGAGAACAGTCGAACCTTCTGCATCTCTTGTCGATACTTATCATAGAGTAAATTTGAGGCACTCAGTACACCGGCTTCCCCTTGATCTCCTACGGCTGGTTTGGCCTGTGTGCTGCTGTATGTTGAGAGCCTTGTAGGTAAGGATGACACCTCGTAAGATCCTTCAAGGGGCTGGGGTTTCACTTGTGGGGTTTTTCGAATGTATGTGATGATTTTGGGCCGGACACTTTTTGGTTTTGGCAGACACTTGCTTGGAGGGGAGGTCTCCATTATAGCCTGCTGTGCAAGAGGTTTGTGAATACTTGTGTTAATAGTTGTTTTAACTGGGGCTCTTAAGCCTGAGGTGTACCCAGCATAACCCAACTGAGGAGCCCGAGAAGGTAAAGTTTTGATGGGTGAGGATGAAGGCTGCCTTTGAGGAGACCTTGTGGTCTTGGGGGATGGAGGAGGGGATGGTCTACTTGGACTGCTGTAGGCCCGCCGGCTGAAGTGTGTCTTTCTTTCAAGGCTCGAGGGACTTGCGGCACGATCTGCTGAGCTCTGCCTCTTTACGCATTGTGCTTCTCGGATAAAGGTCTGGTTGTGAAGCATCTCTGTGCCTGTGTTGGAATTACTGTTGACTTCTGTACTAGCTAGCACTTGTTGATGTCCATGACAGGTCTCTGAATAGTGGGATTTTTGTTGGTCTGCCTGGTCACTGTTGGGATATACTGAGGTTAATCGCTTTTCTGTTGAAAGAGGGCGGACAAGCTGCCTACAAGAAGGTAGTACCCTCACCATACCTTTCGGCACCTCAGTCGACATCCATTTACCACTATTCTGCTCCGCTTCCACTGGGAATTTATGCACTTTTATGGTTCCATTCGAAGAATATGCACCACTTGGAGTGATTAGCTTACTTCGGTCATATTGTGGTTCCTGAGGCAGTGTAGTAGAGTTATGGTTTTGGTCCAAATCCCTGGGAAGATCCCTGTTTTTCTCTGAGTGGATGAAGGACTCTGTAGTAGCTGGTTGCTGGTTCCTGCCTTTGCCTGAGGTAGACTTGGTGAACTGGGAATAGAGAGGCTGTGTGCAGCCTGCAGTGTCCAGGGCACTAGCTAAACTTCCACTGAGGCTGGTCACTGCAGAAAGAGAAGATGAAAAGACGTTGCTTTCAGATCCACTTCGGCCATCTCTCAGGGTTCGGTTTGCACCAGAGCGAGAGCTAGAGGTCCTGAGGTCAAGGGGCTGTGAGTTCTCATTTGCATCTCCATCCACACTGTGGTTTTCATTGTGGTCTTTCCAAGGGGATCCAAAAGTCAACTTCCTGTCACCAAAGTTTTTTGTTCCATTTTGGCTTCTCTCACTTGAAATGTGTACCTCTTCTTTGTCCACAATAAATGTTTCTAACTCATTAGACTCCAGCAGTTCAAACTCTTCCAGCTCAGGGTCTTCACTTCGAGCATGTGTTCCCCAGATAATGATCCTCTCCTGGGCTTCAGAGTGCGACATGGGTACTGGACTGTCATTCTCTCTGTCATCTGAATACATTTTTTCTTTGGTGATTTGATTGGCATTGGCATCTTCTACAGCTTCTAGCAAAGTCTGCTTGTCTTCGTTTTGTATTTCTCGTTGGTTGTTTTCTCCAGCTTGTGCATTTCCTTGCACATTCATTTTGTATCAGTCTGTCAAAAGCTCAGCAGTAATCATGGACCCATCAAAGGTCTTGCTCCTTCACTTGCCTCCTACTCCTTCAAAGTTAAGATAGAGTGTACAATCACAACCACATTTCACTTTTTTTCATTTCTGCTCCAAGATACTGTCAAAAGACTGAGATGTATTCGATCCTCAACAGGGTAATGCACTTGATGACATCACTTCAGGACCTTGAAATGCCTTGTTCATTCATCTGGTGCCAAACCTGCACAGAAAATAAGACATAAAATCATGTAAGCACTGCAGTGTTTATCAGCAGAACCTACTCCAGATGGGTCATTTAATTAATGTCACAACATTAACAAAATTTGCATTTCTGCATTGTATTTTCTGGATTAGTCACATCAAATGCAAAACTTTATTTATATTTCTCTGAAGTTTTGTTTTCCTCAGTCGCAAACAGCAAAGCATTTAAAGCAAAACATCTAAACAAATGATTTACTGATCATTGAATGGCTGTTTGTTGTTTAATTGCAGTTTTCAATAAATAAATAAATATATATATATATATATATATATATATTTATTT
>CAIGQV010018202.1:14728949-14773591 GCA_903798115.1 Danio jaintianensis
GGGGGTAGAATTGATGACAATATTACCATTAGTCAAATGTAGGGTTTAGTTTTTTTTGCATCTCTATAAAACACTGACATAACAGCTGTTTGCCTATAATTATGATCTGGACATGCTAACAGAAAGCCAGTGCTGTTACGTAGATACATTCTAAACCAGAGAGGGGAACAAAGCAAGGTCGACTTGACATTTTCCCAATAGGGAAAAAAGGGGGGTTGGGTTTGTTCAAGTGCTGACTAGGTAGAGTGGGTGGGTGGGTGGTCAATGACTTAGGTTGGGCTATAATCAATCACAACATAGATTTTTAAGAAGAGAAAGGTTGCTGTTTTATTTACAAGGCCTTCTTCAAGCATTGACAATAATGATTTTTGCTCCGAAAGTCTTGAGTAATTTATGCTGGAATAACAGGAAGAAGCGACTGCTAAATCACTTCAAGCATCAAGCGTAAGATTGCATGAAATCAGAGATGGGGTCTATGGAGAGCCCATACAATCCATATCACATCCAGTTAAATGGGCAACAATCTGAGAACAAGCATATTGATGTTGCGGCACCAGACTGTCACATAGTTCCACCCACAATACTGCAGGCTGATGAAGTGCAAAATTCTCCCACCCACATTGGCACAAATTAAGACTGATATGAAGGTGCACTGCACAGAGCGAATATCATAACTGCACAAATATATACAAGCACCACTGACAGAATGGGTCAACGGGCCACTGATCTGAAACCCCAGGACATGCAATCAAGCTTTATCAGCAAGATAGGACTGATTTGCATGATGACAGCGAAAGCAAAGCTGTAATGGTGTATTCAGTTCTTCCACTGCATATATTCACAAACTTTCATCTTGAGTTTCCTCCTTTGATCTAACAGAGCAGAATCAAATGCAGGAAAAATAGTCAACTTCAATGCACAAACAGCTGGTTTACAGCTGGTTTAGCAACAGCATTAGTAAGTCCACTGAGGTCATTGTCATCACAGTTAAAAAAAGGTAAGGAAACATAACGGGAGACAGATACACAGAGATAGACAGAGACTCAGGTCTTAACGCAAGGCCTGCTCAGAATGGAGATGAAAGACAGGAAGATCAACTGTGCCCTGAGCTCATGTTGTCTTCAAGAAACAACCAACTCCTGAGGCCTGCTCTCTCAGGTTCTGACAAAACACTCAAGCTGTTCATGCTGAGTGAACCTGCTATTATTCTACAGGTGAGAGATGTTCTTGCAACACAAACAGAACATGTTCCTGAATCAAGATCCTTGCCTGCTCCTGGAAGAACGTTCCATGATTTACATTCCAGTTATTGGTGCCAGTAATGTGACTCCAATGCTTGCTATTTTTAGCCCTGACAGATCTCATGATCAGGCCTGACAATGTTGTTGATACAGCTAATCTGTTAGCAGTGCACGCGCCATCTCTTCTTTCTCATTCATTTTTCCCATAAGGATTAAAAAAAGGTTTTGTTAAAATGTTATGAAGTTTGAGCAAAGTGAATTACACCATTACAAACCTTGTTTTGAAACAGACTTAAACAAAAAAAAAAGTAGTTGGTTGCTTCAACAGAAGCAATAATTGTCAAGTTAATTGCAAAATTGACACTAATGACCCATTTCCAAATAACGTTACAGTACAGTAATGTTACAGTTTCTACTTTCAAATGGAATCAAAATTGTAAACCATACCGTACCAGTACCATACCGTATAGTACAGTACAGCACAACAGTACAGTTGCAAAAGGATGGAGCTAGACTCGCTGCTGAACACTATTGATTTACAGAAAATTGTCTCTTGCATGTGCAACAAGACAAGGAAACGACAACACAGCAAGCACCATTTTAAATACACCGCCGAAACATGATACTGTTATAATACAATGACGGTGCACAGTAATGACTCAAGCTCAAACAAAGCTTGTTGTCTTCTTGTGACAAACAGTCACGTGGCAAGAAGCAAGAACAGGATCTGCTGTATGTCCTCCATTGTTGTTTGTGGCTATTCACATGTCATGTGTGGAAAGCACAAGTCGTGCTGCTTCTCTCTACATTTAAAACAATGGACATTTGCAAAAGAAGCAATATGTAAACAGCTTTCTTCTTCTGCAACAATGACATTGACTGCAACTTTGTCAGTGGAAACGGAGGCCTGATCAGGGTGACCTGTACCATAACAAACCGTTCTGCACTGAAATGTACCACTCAGTTGAAACGAGGCAATATATTCAAATATGTTGCAGTGTTTCATGGAAGTGTGCGGAATTAAACATCCCTTTTATTACACTTTGTCTACTGTGGGACTGTGATTTTGCAAACAGAAGATTCTACAAAAGCATATAAACTCGATTAACAAGCTCAGAGCTTTAAACAGATCTGTGTTTAAATGTTTATCAGTTACTGCTAAAAATATATTTCCCTGTGAAGAAAATGAATGACGCTTTACTTCCAAAACTGACTGTTGCACTCTATAGGCAGCAGACTCTTTCATTTAGAAGACAGGATTTTACTCCACAGTATTTACTGTTGTAATTCCTCTCATACAGTAATATATCATTTGAGTAATATGACAGGTTGACAGATATGTTTATGGCTAAACCAGCATGTCTGTCTCTCCTGTCGCTCTATACATGTCGATTTACATAATGGCAACAAATCTCTTTTAAAGGTAACTCAACATATATTCTCAAATCTCCCAGAAGAGAATTATATTTTTAGGGAAGCTGAATTTACCAGTGTGTGTGTGTGTTTTACACCCTATTGAGGCCTGATGAAAGAGCCCAGTAACAGTGAATGACAAGTGCTTCACCTTTGAAGAGTGAAAAAAACAAAAAAAAAAAGCACAACCTTAATGACATATTTACCCACACATTTCACATCCTTTAACTTTGTGCAGCTTTTTCCTTTTTTATCTTCAACACATTTTCGTAGCTTGCAGAGAGATTTTCAAGGTAAGAGGAAGAATGTGTGTTGGTATCTGTTCACTTGAAGAAGGTGAAGTAAACACTGGGCCACAAAAGCTGAATACTAGTACAAGCTGAATACTAGTATCTTGCAAAATAACTAATAAAATAGTACAGGTACATGCTGTAATTATGGCAAAGACTAAAGAAATTGGATATTAGAAATTAGTTATTAAAACTGTTTAAAATGTGTTGAAAAAATCTGTAATGATTCTTCTATAATGATTGTAAAATATAGAATAATCATTTAATTTATAACACACACACACACACGCACAGTCGCACACACACTGTATAGATATTAAAAACCTTGGCTAATTAGAAGGTGTACTAGTAAATTATATGCCATAGGGAGTGCAAACATGGCCTGTTGATGGACAGTAATAAACAGCTGCTTCAGACAAAATGAACATCACAGCAGGGAAATGTGTTGTATGTACAGTATAGGCCTGGTGTGTGTGTGTTTGTGCTATGGTTTAGTGAAGTGACAGCAGCTTCAGACAGACAGACACAGAGGAGGAAAACTGTTGTGCTGTGTGTTTCAGCCAGGTTTGCAGACTGGCTCTGGGTTGACGTCTGTTTCTCAAGCCCCCTCTGGAGCTAATTAACCTTGGCCTAAAGAGAGCAGGAAACTTCACAACTCCAGCATGAGCCAAATAGACTGTTTTCACTTCAGTCCTGTCAACACGTTCATTTATAAAGCTATTATTTCCTCAAATATATGCTCATTTACAGATGGATCACATACTGTATCCCTACATACAAAAAATGTGAAAAAAAATTTTTTTATTATATATATATATATATATATATATATATATATAATGAAAAGCTACAAAATAAAACTCAAAAAATGTTTGCTGTTTGTTCAAGCTACTTATTTAAAATGACCTGAATCAACACAATTCTTGAGTTTTTGGGGGGGACAACTTAATTGTTTTATGTTCGATCCACTTAAATTTGTAAAAACATTTCTTCATGTTGTCCAGACACAAATCGATTGTCTGGAACCCAACATTTTATTTTTCAATGTATAAATATTAGAAGAAAAACACAAGTGCAAAATGTAAAAGGTTGAAGTATAAAATTACTAAAACTAAACTTTAATATTATGTAAGTTTCTATGTACGTTAATAAATAAAATACATATAAATGTAAGCTCAAATGTAGTGTTTAAAAAAAAAACTAGATTCAATAATTAAAAAGCAGAACAAAATTACAAAAAAACTAAAAAAACAAATAAATAAATAATAACTGAAAATGTAAAAAAAAATTTACCCCAAAACTTTTATTTTGATGGGTTGTCCTGAAGATGCTGTGAGTTTCCAAGTGTACATGATATGATGGTATAGCTTTTCTATTTTCAGATTTTGATTCAGAAACCAACCGACCAATCACATCTCAAAACATGAAACAACCGACCCATTCATGTTTTATTGATATTCTTACAGATACTGGTATTTTTGTGATTGTTTTGTTGACATTCTTGTACTTTTCCCATTTATTGGATGAACGTTAGTTGATTAATCATGTCAGGTCTGATGGATCATGTTGATTCAAATATTGTACACTTCTTGTTGTTTGCCTAAGACCTAAGGGTTGAAGTGTTGTGCTAATTTTAATAAATTGATTTTTGAGAGCAGTATGCTGTCAGGCAGTGTGGCAATTTTAGTTTATTGGCGGTGTTAAACGTGGCCATATTTCTGCTGTGCTTTGGCCTCAGTGGAGGCGATCAGGGACTGAGGAGAGGAGAGAGCAGCGGCTCAGAAAACAGGCTTAATTCACTGAGACTAATGGTACTTGAAAGCCCTTCTCTTGCTGTCATGGATTGAGGATGTGTGTGTCAATCAAGGTGAAGAGCACAAATCAAAGACCACGGAGACGAAATGTTAAAGAAGAGGCCTGAACGATGAACCTCCAAAATGTGTAAACGCTCACCATGGCTGCTTCAAAGTGAATAATGTCAAACGTTGGAGAGAAAAATGTAATATTTGAGCACAACAGAGCTTGTGGTCACATACGAGTGAAGAGAATGGAAGAGTAAGTTTTGTACCACAGTTATGAGGAGATCAAGAACATCATGGCAGAAAAAAAATTGATTAAGTCTGTGGTATTAGCTCACAAGCACTGTGAGTTTATTATTGGGATTTGTGTCCTATATAGAGAGAGTTGAATACAAAATTATTAGCCCTCCTGTGAAATGTACTTTTTTGGAAGTGATTTCTAATAGAGCAAAGGTATTTTTCTCAGTATTTCCTCTTCTGGAGAAAGTCTTATTTCTTTTAATTTGGCTGAGATTAAAAAGAAAATTAGCCAATTTATAGGCCATAGAACAAACCACCATTGTTGAGACACAAGTGTTGTTATTGTTAATTAAAATCGAAAATTATTTTTGGCAGTGGAAAGCACAAAACACGAACATTAAAACGAGAATATGAACCTCAAAATAATTGCCTTTTAATTAATAAAATGAATTTGGTTAAATTTTAGGTGTAATTACACAAATGAATGAAATACGTGTCAAATATAATTACTGAAATGGGTAAAAGTATACTTTATTAGAATCTATTCAGCTAAGCAGAATATGTAATCAGAAATTGTGACTGTATACATAAATTTCAAAACAGTTTCCCTGCTTATAGATCTGCTTTGACCCTTATTGAAGAGCTATAGATGCACCGACCTTGCTGTATAGAGTACGTCTGGCCAAATCCCTTCCATTCAGAATCACACATTATAACCAATCTGATTAACTGACCTTATTTGCCCATCAAACATAGCCTGAAGTGACCATTACATTGTGTACAGATCTATGATGCCACTGTAAATATGCTGCAATTAGACTCTCAAAACAGTTTTATTTGAAAGGTTCCTATTCTATAAAATGTTTACAAGGTCAAAAATACTTGACATTTATCATCATGTACATTGCAGCATCACCATTTTTTCTCGGGCTGTGGAATTCTTTAAGTAATCCAGTCTCGATAAACCCCTTTTTTCTGTGAGCTACTATGCTTTGATTGGTCAAATGGCCCAATAGTCTGCTGAGATTTGTCTCGTTGTATGCTATAATAAGCAGTAGACCAGGCGTCAATTACCATATCTGAATTTCACCTACGAAGATATTTTGTTTAATGAACCATAACATTGGCATTGGTTTTACAGTATCAATTAGAGTCCTCATGCTTTGGAAGTGCTACTACTGTGTTTGAGGGTCAAAGCAGGTGTTCACTGGCAGCCAATGAAGATGCTGGCATAATGCAAATGTGTTATTAAAGGGAAAATTCAACCCAAAAATGAAAATGTCCTCACCATTTGCTCACTGGTTCTAAACCTTTATGAATTGCTTTCTTCTGTTGAACACTACAAAATATTCTGAAGAATGTTGGGGGAAAAAAACGCCACTGATTTTGGTTCCTACTATGGATGTCAATGCTGTTTTTTTCCCAACATTCTTCAAAATATCTACCTTTGTGTTCAACAGTATAAAGAAAAACCGTTACATTAATTTTAAGTTAACATAGTTACAGTGTAACTATACATTTAACTACTGAGTAATTACGTGTACTCACTATATGGTTGGAGTTTGAATGTGGGTTAGGTTTAGGGTTAGTTACATGAAATTATACATAATTCATTGTACCTGGAGCATGTGTAACTACGTCACCCTAAATTAAAGTGTTACCAGAAATTTAAACAGGTTTGGAACATGGTGGCTGCATCCGAAATCGCCTACTACTCAGTAGGTACTGCATTTGAATTTAAATGTACTACTCGGCCGTTAGAAAAGTACGTTCTATACAGTATGAATGCCAGTAGTATGAATGGAACTCGGACGTACTACATCCAACATTTTGTCATCATCACGTGACCTACCCGCGTCAGTTGTGTCGCTTCTCTCCCATTCATAAATTCACTCACGGTGCACCATGGGATAGTGTAGCGTCCATCCGATGCGCACTTTAGAATCTTGCCGGAAGTAGTAGGTCATCCGGGTACTTCTCACATACTGTTTTTCAAATTCTATGAATTCTGACATACTACTCGGCTCGCATACTGTTTTTAGCGTACTATATAATATGGAAGTATGCGATTTCGGACACAGCTGGTGTGTATATGGTGTGTACACCTGATCCTGATCAGCTTCAGCTGTGCGTGTGTAATCAGGAGGTGAATTGAAGCAGGTGTGTGACTGAAGGACATGATGAGTTTTGTAGTTCAGTTAAATGACAGGGAGTGCAAGAGCTAGTGCAAGAATCCAGCGATCTGCAAGAGCTAGATCACTGTTGATCATAACAATGGCAAAGACAAAAGAAATGAGTAAATAGAGATTAGTCTTAAAAATGTTTAGAAATGTGTTGAAAATAATCTTCTCTACCTTAACAGCGCTTGGGAAATATTTTTTAAATAATTACAATTTATTAGGAGAACTAATAATTTTGACTTCAGCAGAATAAAGCTGCCGTGTTTATGACTGAACAAATTTGCTCTGTGGTTTTGACGATTTAAGAGCAGCTCTATTCACTTTTGTGACCTCTATGAATTTAGACTTGATGAGCAATTCACACATTTGCACTGATATTGACAAACACAAACACCGAGCTCCCGAGAGACTTTGCTTATGGAAAATTCATGTTCCTGATGTCTCAGCAAGTAGGAAATGTTGATCCACTCCCACTGAACGGGATGCGAGATGCTTGTGATCTGGTTTGTCTGTCAGGCTCGTCCGCTGGGACAGACTCTGACAGCGCCTCAAAACACTGACACAACTGAGTGAGATCTACTCGCAAACACTGCGGATGAGATTTACAGAACGGATGGAAATTTTGCATTGCTTCACTCTGTAATCATCAGATCTCATTAGCACAGACATCGATAAACTTGTGGTTTGATTCCTTTTGGAGAGCAAGCTTTAAACATGCTTTATGGACGGCTTTGAAAAACTGAGATGCGTCATTTTGTTCCATAGGCTACAGCAATTTCAAGGCTAAAACATGAAGAGCTGTGAAGCTTGATTTATTACTTCTCGATCTTGCAGATCAGACCCTGAATTAATTAACACTGAAAGTATATCTAATGTAGCACTTTACTTGCAGCCTCTATAGTGCGTTATAAAATTTGTTGCAATGTGTTCAAATCCATTTATATGATCAGTTCTGTATTATAAAAAAACATTCAGAAAACAAAAAAATCAGTTCATTTACTTTTTACACCTTGCCTTGTTAGTGATCATAAAACTGAAGTAATTCATATACATATTATACACACATACATACATACATACAATTATTTATTAGAATTATATAATCATTTTAATTGTTACATTGTACATTTTTTTGAAAATATTATTGTTATTATTATTAGCATTAATATTAATACATTTTAAATACTAGATATGTATGTTAGCCTTTATGTATGTGCTCCATATGATTACAATTATAAACCATAATACTTGTATATAAGACTATACTTTTTATATAGGAATATTTTTAACTTTTTTTGTCCAATAAAATGTAAAAGATTATAAATTAAAATAATCCAATGTAATAATATACGTAATAACACAGCTCATCTTTTAGAATGCATTTTTTTTTCAATACTAAATCAGTCCCTGAAACCAATGTTTCACAGCTAAACAATATTTTTTCTTCAGATTACTAAAATAGATCTTAAAACCAAGTGTAAACAAGCTTTAAAAGTATCGACTGCACTGTTCAAGTAAAGAAGCACAGGCATATTAGAGATAACTGGTAAATATTTGCACTCGGTTTGCTGACTAAAGGGATGCATTTGGATTCAAATCATATTGATCGCCAAAAAGCAGTCTGGCAAACACTGACAGTGTCTTTTACAGGAAACCCAGAAATCAACAGACAGACAAAGGCTAAAGAAAGCCACTGTATGAAGACAGAAAAAGAGAAACACACAGCAGAACGAACATCACAGCTAACTTGAGCTGAAAGGTGTGTTTGGGGTGGGATGGAGTGTGAAAAGGGGTGCGAAAGAAAAGATAAATATATGGATAAAAAGCTAAAGATAAACAAGTGGGAGGGAAGTGTTAAATGGAGAGGGTGAGGAGCTGTCACATCTCCTGCACCTTCACTTCACATCCATTCAGAAAAGCCCAAAAGAGCTCCAATTACACTGAGAGAGACAGAAAGAGAGAGGGGTGATGGTATAGACCAAAAGCTCAGAGTAAACAAGACTCCCTCATCTAAGAGCTAAGCTAACACACACCAAATTTCTTTTAAAAAAAAATGTAAATGTTAAAATGAAGATTCTTTCATAATCTACTCGCCCTCATGTTGTTTTAAGTCCTTTCTTTTTTTCTGTGTAACACAAAATGAGATGACTCTCTGAAAATGTTCATGCTGCTCGATTACATTTGTGACCCTGGACTACGAAACTAGTCATAAGTGTACATTTTTAAAAATTGAGATTTATACATTACCTAAATAAAAAGACTTTCAGCTGATGTATAGTTTGTTATGATAAGAGAATGTTTGGCTGAGATAAAACAATTTGAATATCTGGAATCTGAAGGTTCCGAAAAATGTAAATACTAAGAAAATCCCCTTTGAAGTTATTGGCTGAAGGTTTATTGAAGGCTGAAGTTATTAGCAATGTTACTAGTAATATTACTAATCAAAAACTTTTAATTAAAAGTTTTGATATAATTATAGTAGGACGTTTACAAAATGGAAGATGATCTTTACTTAATATTCTAATTATTTTTGGAATAAAAGCAAAATCTAACATTTTGACCCACAACACTTTTTCCCCAAAAATATAGTCCAAGGTCACATATAGTGACCAGCAGTTGTAAAGCTAACTAACTAACTAACTAACTAACTAACTAACTAACTAACTAACTAAAATAAATAAATAGGCTAATGTAGTAATCTACTGTAGATCTACAGCCATATGATATGTTTTGTGTTAGGTACTATTCTACATTTTAATGGCTATTTGCTGACAAAAAGGCTTAATATGGCTTTAAAATGGCTTCTTGAATATTCATTCATTCATTCATTTTCTTTTCGGCTTAGTCCCTTTATTAATCTGGGGTCGCCACAGCGGAATGAACCGCCAACCTATCCAGCATATGTTTTACGCAGCGGATGCCCTTCCAGCTGCAACCCATCACTGGGAAACTTCTTGAATATATTTATGCATATTGAAAATTGAAAAAGTGATGCAAGATCAGTGATACTGAACATTGAATATTGAGTACTCCTTTATGTCACTGCAATCATATTTACCTTGATTACAATCTTCACCCATCAAGACTTGAGCAAAATGCTGGTTTGCTTTATTCAGAAGTGAAATGTTGCTAGAGTAAAATTTGGGAAAACCAGCCACTAAAAGAGAAACAAGTGAAGAATTCAATGAAACCTGTCTGTGAGTCATGTTATCATATATATATATATATATATATAAAATATATATTTTAGTCTTTTATGCTCCTTTTGTTAAAAAAAAAAAACAGACACAAACACTTTCCTTCTGAAAGCAAAACACAAAAATACACAATATAGGCTATTATACACTATAATATTAACATATACAGTATTATATGTACTATATCTAAATACACCAGTAGTATGTATGGTCAGCTTTATTTCTGTTAAATATACATTAGAGCATGTGCAAGTGTTTCTTTGTGCGAAGTGTCTTGGTGTTACAGGCAGTGGCGAAAATTTTCTTAGGGGTGGCCAGATGAGGCCACACCAAATCTTGGGGTGGCACACAAAAAAATAATGAATTCAGTGTAATGTTACATTTTTGTTTCTAGTAAATTAAATAATGTGGTTTTAATTCATTTAATTAATTACTCTTAAAATATTGCAATTTATTCCTTTAAATAATTCAGCAAGTACACGTGCAAACCAAATAAAAATCAACATTTAGTTAAAAAACATTTTTCAGGTCAGTTATTGTTTTTACATACTTTTATTGTACAGCATACAGCACATGCCATGTCCAAAATTAATGAAGATAAATGAATGAATTAATAATAAAACAGAACAAACTAAACAAAAGGCATTACTACATACACACACTCACTATACAGACTCTAATAATATCATTTATCCATTTTGCAAAATACATGCACGAAATCATTGAGATTTCTGGCCCTTAAAAGCAAAAAAATGGAGGTGCTATAAACTAAATTCTGAAAATCTGAATTCAAAACGCATTTATTTATTTATTTATTTTTTGGATTTGTAATTTTTCATTTCAAAAAGAATAATTTCTTAATAAAAAGTGTACAATCTTGTGAACCCAAAGTTGTGTTTCGTCTCTCGTCGTCGAACAATACTAAACAACTTATAAGAACTTTACCCTTAATTTTTTTTTAAAGATGTGTAGTAATCAAAAGAGAACGTTCTGTAGAAAAGCGAAAACATTAAACAATGCAAACCAAAATGACCTAATTCCGAGCCCTGTTAAGTAACGTTAACGCATTTAATATTTAACTAGAAAGGTTAACAGAGAACATGGAATAGTATGACAAGCATACCCGTTGCTGTCTGTTGAAGCTGTGCGTGTGTCAATTACTATCATAGGGGGAGGGGCAGTGAATCAGCTACTTCGGTGGCACCAATCAATCCACTATAATTTAGTGGCTGCATTTTATCTATTTATTTATTTATTTATTGAAATATTGTGAATTTACGTAAGTACATTTGAATTAATAATATCAACAGCAAAATCATATTGGGGTGGCCACAGGGGTGGCCAGAGTTTACACAGGGGTGGCCGTAGCCTCCCCTGGCAACTCCTTGGAGGTGCCCCTGGTTACAGGTCGAAGCAGGAGGCAGACACCCGCCGGCAAGAGCAGAACGGGGAATAATATCAGCACATTAACAACACAAGTGATGGATGATGCCATTCAGACATAATATAAAGTGATTAAAACAGGCTATACCTGCCCCACAACCACACACATACTGTAGCTTCATGTTATGTGACACATTTACCCATATGGTCACGTTACAAATGCATGAGTGTGTTTTGTATGTGCTCAGTTTGTCTATTTGTAATTTGCAAGTGTGAATCCCCTGGGCTCTGACCTCGTCAAGGAAACGGGTTGTTTACATGCAAGAAGGTTATAAGAAGCAATGGAAAATGACTAGAAGGATATCATTGAAGAAAATTAAAGAAAGTAAATTCATACATTGATTCACAGGAATACTTTTTTTTAAATGACAGTTTTAACCAAAGTACATATAATTGGACGCAGGAAAAGATTTTAAATGAGATGAATGTAATTTAATGTGACATTAAATGTGTATATTTTAGTAAAGTGTAAAAAATGCTGGGTTCCACACAATCGATTTGTGTTGGGACGACATGAAGGAATTAAGTTAACTTGTTAGTTTTTACAAATTTAAGTGGATAGAACATAAAACAATTAAGTTGTCCACCCAAAAAAACTCAGGAATTTTGTTGTTTAAGCTCATTTAAATAAGTAGTTTGAACAAACAGCAAATGTCATTTTCTTTAGTATACATTTTGGGTGGTCTGTCCCTTTAATTGACTTCATTGACTTTGATTGACTTAACCCAAAAATTAAAATTCAAAAATCATTTACTCACCTTTGACTTTTTTTTTTTTCCCTGTTGAACACAAAAGAAGGTATTTTGAAAAATGTTGGAAACCTGTAACCATTGACTTCTATACATTAGTATTTATTTTTCCTACCATGGAAAAGCGTGCAAGTTTCCAACATTGTTTAAAATACAGTATATTATTTCATGTTCAACAGAGCACAAAAAACAAAACAAATTAAACTGGTTGGGAACAAGCAAAGGATGTGTAAATGATAACAGATTTTTCATTTTTGGGCAAACTGCAATGGCTGCGATGTAGAAACTATGGTTGTTACCATGCCAACATTTATTAAGGGTTATAGTCAGAGAGCCTGATGAGGAAAGAATGAATTCCTTGAGGTGAATATTATTAAGGAGAAGGCAGGCGATGATATCAGACAATGAGATTACGCAGTAAGACGGTCATTATGAAAATAATTCTTGGGAAACTACAGGTCTAGTCTCGTTGCCATGACAACCATATCTGGCAGACTGCTGGAGAAACTATTTCTTCTGTGTGTGTGTGTGTGTTACATGTCATGCAGGGCCATCCCAATCACTGACCAACATTTCTTTTTTTATTTTCCAGTCCCTCCAGGATTTTACAATTCTGTGATTACAGAATTTAACACAAAATCAAGCAAATGCCACAAATTTGAGAGAAGCGTACCATTTTGGGCAGCCGTGGACATATCATATGATGTAATTGCATCTCTGATCAAGCTGTAGACCACTTAAAGTAAGTTTCATTTAAAGAGTTTCATATGAACTGAAACAAACCAGAAAAGAATGTTCTGGTTTATTACTACAGTTGATACATCAAGTGTTTAACTGCTGTCATGAGAACATGGAGGGAAAAAATCTGCACAGTTTACTTAGCGGCACAAACTGGCAAAAATAGATACTGGTTTTACTTCTTTACATGGTCACAAATGGAAATCAATACAATTTTCACCATAGTATAGCAAACAGCTGCAAAGTAAAGCAAGTAAAAGCTATTAATAAGAACAAGAATAACTTAATACAGATTTTGTTCAAATTGCAGAGGCCTAAAACGATTATTGACTGAACCAACATATACATCACATATGCTAAAAGTTTTAGCATGATTTTTTTGCTAATGATTTTGCTATTGCTAAAGCATTTTTTATTTGAATCATTTAAAGTCAAATAATGTTTCAAATAATAGAGTTGGCTTTAGGGTTAAGAGATAAACACTTAAGTTTCTCTCTTTGTTTCTCTCAAGTTCAGAACTCAATGGCTCTTGGGGTAAAAAAAAGATGTGTCTGATGTTTTGCAGCAAATCAACACAAGAAATGCTTCAAATATTGCCACACATTTAAGAATAAATATACTGTAAAATCAGTCATTTTAAGTAAGAAATCCAGGAGGGGCTGATTGTTTTTTTAACACTTTACAGACAACGGAAAATAAAAATAGGCCCATTAGGTAAATAGGTGACATTTTCCTTTCCTTACTCCTGTGTTATTATTTTGAGAAGATGGCTGAGTTCTGGCCAATCAATGAACAGGTAATGTCTACTCCCTGGAAACAGTGTCTGGGAAAAAGGCATATGATTAATGCCACTTTGGGCAGCTCTACACACTCACACACGTACACACACACACACACACACACATGCTAGCATTTCCTCGCCTGTACTTTGTCTACTGAAAATAGCTTGCAGCAGGTATGTGATTCAAATCCATTCCCACTCCATCACATCCCATTCTGGGGTTATTTATCTGTGCGGAATGATTATTCTGTCCTGGAGGAGTCACCTGGAGAGGTACAGCATGGCCAAACCTTAATCTTCACCACTGATGGAACTCGGTCAAGGAGATAAAAAGCTATACGATCCTATTAAGGTATAAGATGGATATCTTGGTTGCTCTATCGAGTGATCTGAAATCTCCACTTATGTCTGAATGTTCTGTGAAACTTTTTTTCTGATTCCTTTTTTAGATCAGAAGTGGGAGGAGAGCTTTGCAGACAGACTGTGTTTGCAGACACTAACCTTAATTTGTTGACAAACATGTACAAATAGAAGTCAATTTAACAAATGAACAATATGACAAATTAAATAAATTATGTATATGAGGTGGGTGGTATATGACAAAAATTCTTTTTCATGGTATGAGTGATTTTGGTAATGATTTTAGTGATTTAAGTAATAATACATGATGATGTATTTCACGGTATAGTTATTTAAATAGGTAGTTATTACAGAAAAAATTAACAAAAAAGTTATAATAAATATCTTTAAATACTCCAAAAATGAAACTGACTTAACCTTTTTTTATTTGGGCATTTTAAATATACTAGAGATTCACAATAGCTGGGCTGAGCTGAGATCTTTTCATTTTCTGTGTTTTTGAGAAGTCTTAATTTACAGGTTATTTTCAGAGTAGTGTTAGAGATTTTTATTCCCCATAAATGTTGTGATTTATGGCCCTAATTAATGCTTCGTTTCTAGATAGGACAAACATTTTCTTTCTTAAATTTTTTTATAAATGTAACACAGCATACGTGAATACATTTCTCATAGGCAGGTACTAGGACCCAGTGGAAGGTTGCTTTGGAGTCATATTGTTAAGAAAAAGTTTTAATAGAACAGATACTGAATCAAGTGACACCAAATGATTGTCAGTCAATTTTTGTTTCATATATCAAAACAATATATCAAACAATACTAAGCTTTTATGACATAAATTCATGTTATTAGTGTATTTTACTTTCATTTTACTAGTCCGAGGTGTACAGCGCACCCATGTGAATCAGTCAAATTAACTGGGAGAGGCTGTAGCGCTATAAGCAACTGTTTTAGTTAATGAGGAACATTGTACACTGCGTTATTCTGTACTCATATTTATAGTTTCAAGTTTGTAATCCAAAACAGTTATCTAAATCACAGGTAAAAGTTTTACTAAAAGTCACCTCAGCTTACTATGAGTGCTCTAGTCAGGGCTTCCTTTATTCTCAGGCATTCGCACACTGCATGTGATTTAGCCATGCCTACTTATTTACATAATAAGTGTATTTGGTGTATACAAGAAGGCATTCACACACTGCATGTGATTTAGCCACGCCGCCCACATATTTGCATAATAAATGTATTCAGTGTATACAAGGCATTCGCACACTGCATGTGATTTAGCCACGTACACTTATTTATGTAATAAGTGTATTCGGTGTATACAAGAAATAAAAAAAATCTATTACAGTTGACACTTTATTCCACAGTAATGATATATTCTGTCATACCACCCAGCCCTAATTATATACTATACAAACATATATGGAAAAAGGAGGAGACCTCAAATTCTCAGATTCTCTCTAAATAAACAATTATACTAAAATGTATTATATTTTAAATCTTAAAAAAATTAGTAACAAATTGGTTTGAAGAATGGCAACGTTTCATAACTACAAAAGAAAAATTGTATATTTTATGGCTACAATGTAATCCTCTTCAGACGTGTAAATTTTTAGTACAATATATTGCACGGTTGCACTGTTATATACAGTTATACTGAATGAAATTTTAGCGGTGGACTTCAGTAAATATAAATCCATCATTTAACATTCTTATATAGGTTTGACAGAGTTTATCCTGACAATATTTAGATAATATTTGATTGCAAATTTATTATTTCCCAGTGATGGGTTGCGGCTGAAAGAGGATCCGCTGCGTAAAACATATGCTGGATAAGTTGGAGGTTCATTCCGCTGTGGCGACCCCAGATTAATAAAGGGCCGAAAAGAAAATGAATGAATGAATGAACAGATTTATTATTAAGACTTATCTGACCAAACTGCCTCCCAGATTTAAACCAAATCTGATCCTGCATTAAACAACACTCAATCATGCTGCTCTTATCTGTGTTTGGTGCATCTTCAATGGGCAAAAAGCAGAGTACAGCAGCAGACCTGAGAGCAATATTAGACAAAGATGAATATGGAGGAATGAAGAGACCGATGTGGCAGCATGGAGCGTTCAAGCTGTCTCAAGAAAACACGGCAGATGACAGTGACAACTCACCCACAACAAACAGCCATAAACAGCACAGCTGAGCGAAAAAAAAAAAAAAAAAAAAAATTCTGAGCTTACATTACCTTAAAATGATGAGTAGAAAAAGAGAAAGGCAAAGAGGATGAAGGAGACATGCATAAAAAAACAGAATGTCAGGTCTGTTCATCACAAAGCCCTCATAGAAAGAGGATAAACACAGTTTGGGCCATGAGATTGAATTAGAGGTGAGAGCGGAAAGGAATTGAGATGCTGAAATCAAATTACTCCATCCTAAAAAAGCATTTGTCCACAGAAGCAGTGAGTGGGACGGAGGAGGCTTATTTTCGCTTGGGTGGAGAGCTGCTGGGCCAACAATAGCAGATCACTTCCAAATCCTGACCTGCAGGATCAAGCCCTGCTGAGTTTACCCACAATGCCACACTCTCCAAATGACATACTCTACAGTACTCTACACACACAGACGCAACGAGAAAGAGAGTCAAAAATCCAGCACAGATCATCAAACACAAAATAGAATCACTTCTGCAAACAAATTAGCTTTCTGGTTATTAAAAAGATGACTACAGTTCATACTTTATCTAAAATTAGCATACCATCACAAGAGCTCAAGGCTTGGCTAGCTTAGAACATACTGTTCATTATCTCAATCCAAAAGTAACTGTGTTTTTTCATTAAATAGGCATTTTTTGCAGAATGCTAACAGATGGCTCTTTAGATATTATACATATAAATATGTGACACTTACTTTTATATTCACCTTATCTGATGGTGTGATGGTGTTATATCACAGATTTGGCCAGCTAATGCTGGCAATCTGTGGGTGAAGAGCGACATATGGCTGTTAGGAAATGCAGTTTTGGGAAGAGAACTGGATGTATGACCCTCATTTATAAAAAATTTTACACAGCAAAACTGCACATCTACGTTTTCAGTTCAATCTGATAATAAATGGAGGAACTGGTGTCAAATCTATGAACTGAAGCAGCAGTTTTGAGTAAGAAAGTTTGGATTGTGAGGAATAAAGACACAACTAATAGAAATGGGTGAAACTGACATCTAAAAAGTCACAATTGTGAGATCTAAGGTGACATTTATGATAAATAATGCCATAATTATCAACAATATAAATCATAATTTAGAAAAACCTGACTATGCAATTAATAATCTGGGCTCTCAGTATCATCTCAATTAGTTTTATTACATTTTATACATGTTTGGTAAGATTTTAAGATTTTTTGTAAGGATTTAAGGAAACTTTAGGTAATTGTTTGAAACTGCTAGTGCAGATAGAGAGCATTTTGAAATCACTGTTTTCATATGCATACAAATTAAAATAGACGCAATCTTCTGAAGTAAAGTTGCACACTAACAAGAGACTATATGTGCATTCCAAACTGGATATGTCACCCTCCGAAGGACACTTTGGAGTGAAAACAATCATGACCGCCATATTGAATTGTCATTCCAAACCCAAGTGCTCCAAAAATGGCCACTTTGAATGCCCCTTTTGCAATGAAGGAATTTGACAGGTACAACTGATGGACACTTCGGGCCCCCAGGATCCTTTGCGCAGGGAAGTTGCACACTGTGTTCCATTTGGAAGGGCTCATCCCTATGCCCTAATCCATTTGAAGCTGTCACTCTGGAGGGTAAATCCTTCAAAGGCATTAGGACATTGGGATGAGCCCTTCCAAATGGAACGCTGTGTATGTCTTTAACCCCAGAACGAAAGTTGTAGTTTCACCCACACAAATCTGCAACAAGCTGTTTGCCAGTATTAATGCAGTATATGGAACTACTGTAGGGTTTCACCAAATGTATTTGTCGTTGATTTACTATTGCTCACAGAGCCGTGTTTCCCTCACAAGATGTGCATGAGAAACACAGCTTTTACTAAATCACAATCTCAATTTCACTTCAATTCATTGTCGAGCCCTAACTGCAACCATTTAGTTTTACATGGGGTTTATCTCTCTATTGGAACTACCAAAACTAACCACACCAACAGATAGATAACTGAGGAAAACATATTCAATTACAAATCATTGAGATGATTTTGTTTTATTTATTTGGTGTTGTGCAAAGAACTGCAAAAAACGAATCCTTTAATCATCAATAATATGTTCCTGTAAATATCATTATTGCAAAAATAAACAAATATTGTTGGCATCACACTGCCCTTTAATGTTAATTTTACCTAGAAACTGCAGTTAAACGTATGTCGAAGTACATATTTGCAAATTTGCCATAATGTAGTCTGATGCACATATTTTTACTGATCCTATGTTGCAATTTTTTAGAGGACAAAACTCTGTTTGTGTGGGTGATTAAAGTCTGTTCAGTTGTATCCCAAAACTGCAGAAACCTGGAATCCCCCTCAAATGACCCAGATTCCCACCTAAAATGAGATTTTGTTTACAGTAGGTTTGTAAGTTGCAATATTTTACCGTTTCTTTTGCTATCCCAATGCAGTAAGGATGCAGAGAGGGGTCAGAGAGAGACGGAGTCATGGGAACAGAGCTAAATGCAGCTTCAGCACCTGCAGTGCGGCTGGGAGAACTCATCGATCTAAGAAGAAAGCTATGGGCTAAATTCAGCTCAAACGAAAGCACGATCGCCCTAATTCTCCCAAGATAACAGGTGACCCTGTTGCTACTGCACCCACAAAACCCTCATTTGTTGTCTAGTAGGAGAAAGCTGTCCAAATAAATAGCTGCGTCAGTGCTGTGGCATAGTAAGACATTGAGCTGTGGTGCTTATGTGGGAAATACTGATTCGAATACAGCTCTGACATATTCCAAATCCTCCTGAACACTTATTCCACATTCTACTAATAAAACAACATTGAACATTGACATATCCACACATCTACACAACACTGTAAAAACAGCTGTGATCTCAATGGTAAAAATGATACAGTAAACATCTATAACCTGGTTAACGGTAAGTTTCCCCAATACATATACGTTGAATCACTGTAAATTTATTTTCCCAGAATTCCCTACATCAGTGTTTCCCAACCCTGTTCCTGAAGACACACCAACAGTACACATTTTCAACCTCTCCCTAATCAAACACACTTGAATCAACTCATCAGAACATTAGAAGACCTGAAATGAATAGGTCAGATAAGGGTCAGTCGGTGTGCCTCCAGAAACAGGCTTGGGAAGCACTGCCCTACATGACACTTCACTTTTTATCATTTTTGTTTGTCATTACTATTTTAGCTATTAGGTTCTTTTAGTTTTTAGGTTCTGTTTGTTTCATCTAATTTTGATAAATAATGTGTATTGCAATATTTAATTGCAAGATTGCAAGATTTTAGTAGTTGCTTGAATAACACCGAGCACCTTCTATTAATATGTTTCTCTGCTTGCACACAAGCTGTTTGTGATGAGAATTAATTTGACAAATGACTTTCTGATTTTAATTAAATGTATTAGTTTACCATAAAATGTAGAGAGAAATGGTTTCTACCATTATTCTAATATTCTAAAAAACCACAGCTGCCAGAGTTTTTCCGTAAACTTTACAGATTTTATTTTTACAGTGAACAGAAGAGCAAAACACATCCCATACTTCTCATTAGCCTCTTGTGCTGCTCAGATTTGGGGAACAGTCATTTTTCGGCTCAAAAAAAAACAAAAACAACAGTCCCTCCTGGTATCTCTAACAAGATTTCCATCTCAGGCTCCTAAATGAATCCCTCCTGCCGAGGGCTACGAGCGATCTGCCTACTGCACCCCTGCCACCAAATCCATCCTAATTATGTCACATGTAAATCCATTTGTCAGATGCATAATCTCCGATCCATTTATCAGAAGGTCAGGAGATTCGGTGGAAAATAGACAGAGTTATTACTCTGTGACTCTCAAATAAGATTTCAGCGGGATAAACAGATCTCGTGGACTGAGAAGGAGAAGTGAATAATGAAGAGATATGCAGAAGACAGCAGAATCATTACACCCCCGCGACCTCCGTAACAACACAGGTCTGAGGAAATATGCTTAACTACCACCTTTGTCATTTCTGACTCACCAAAGGCTGATGAGATGTGTGATGCACAGTGTAAATGTCTTAAATGGCACCTTAGATGGCTGTGTTTTGACAGTAATGATGAGAATGAAGTATAAAAGAGATTGTAATAAAGTTCAGTAGAAGAATGTTAATAAAATCCCGTCAATCATAATTCTTGATGACATTTAGAGCCTCTTTTCTTAGCAGAATACTAAATCTTTTCATACCTATACTATTAAATAAATGATCCAGGTGACATGCAAATGGATGCAAGCAAGAAGATTAATACATTTAGGTATTAAATGTCTAATCTGTCTAATCTGTTTTAATGAAAAAATTAAAATGTAAGCACAGACAAAGAAGAGATGTTACTTTGTAAGATTATTTTGTTGCTGTTGAAAAAAAATTATATTGTTGCCCAACTTAATTACTGTAAAGACATTTATAATGTTACAACAGGTTTATATTGTTAAACAAATGCTATTCTTTCAAACTTTATATTTATCAATGAACCCAGAAAAAATGTATCACAGATTCTACAAACATTTTAAGCAACACATTGATATTAAAAGTGCCATATACTGCACTGCATTCAATAAATTAAATTGTTCTCTGATATCAGTAGGTATGTGGCTTAGGTAAGTAAAAACAAAAATCACCAAAAATTATTTTATATGATCATTTATTACTCCATATAATACCACTAGAATCAAAAGCTCCATATTGACCATATTTGAAGCGGTCATGAATATTAATGAGCTCTGTTAATGAGTCATTATTTCACAATAAACATGATAAATTAACAAAAGGTGCAATTCAAGATACCTTATGCCTCTTCGGAGTGGCGCTGAGTAAATTTATAATCTGTATATCCTGCATTTTGCATTCTGACGAGCTCTAAGGTGATGACTGGTTGCCAAATTTTTATTAAAAAGTCAGATATATCAATACAAACACACACAAAATCTAAATTTACAAAGAGCTGTATTATATTCCACTTATATTTTATCATTGGTTTATATAGAGTTGTCTTATGTACTTCAAATAAATAAAGGATGGTTACACTGTACAATGTAATAAAAAAAAGTTTTACATTTTTCTAAAGCTGTAACACTGATACTGAAATAAAACAAACCTAAAAAGTCCATTAAGGTTCGTGAAAAATAACAGAGCAATAAATATGTCCTCTCAAGCTAAATTGTAATTACAGACCAACCAACAATAATTTACCGGTCTAGCATGATCAGGCTAGTCTAATTTTGCTGGTTTTAGACTGAATGGAAGAGTCAGCTTGGCAAAACCTGTAGACAAGCTCCAAACACCACAGGCAGATTTAAGTAGCTTTTCCAACATGAATCACAAGCTCTTGAAAAGCCCTTGAAATTAAGAGGAAACATTAACACATAATATCACCAAACACAATGGACAGCATAATCTGAAGCACAACAAACCCCACTTAAAAACCAATCCACTGCCTGACAGACTGCTATTGAGTCACCACTACTGACTTCATTCAGTATACAGTATCTCTGAAACCTTCCCAATCTTCACCCACCCTACATCTGATAACAAAAAAACACATAAAGATAGCAAAAGAAAGGCCACAGTTGCACATTTCCTGTAGCCACATTCACATTTCTGGCAACGAATCCCTAAAAATAACAGAAACTGACATACATGTAATAACATTTACATCACATTTAATAACATGTAAATTCTTCTAAAGTCGACCAATATACAGCTTGTTTATGTTTCCATCCTGAAGCAATTATGCCTGCATGCTTGATAAAATACACGCACACACTCAGACGTCACTCAGATATCACACACAAGCTCATGGCGGCTTATCAGCCAACACACCGTGGTTAATTGCATCGCGGCTGGTTCACACACAAACACTTTGTGTGATTGACATTTGACAGAGCAGGAAGCCAAAAAAACACACACACACACACACACACAAACACATGCACACGCAGACACACACACATGCACACACACACACACACAGGCACACACATACACATACACACACACACTTAGCAGAAACAAACACACTGACCCTGAGCCATACAATTACCGCCTCTTCCACACCTCACAGTGAGAAAATGACACTTAACCTGAGATTTTACGCACTCACACACACAGACACACACTTGCTGGCGCATTAACAAGCACATCATGCACAAGTAAGCACTTATGGCCAACAAATCCACACAAACACTGTCTTTGCTTCTATTTTCTTTCTAGATGGTGGCATTTCTAACAGTAACAACTCAGCTCACAACAATAATGGCTGTGAAAAGAGAATAAACCCATAAAATTAGCAGCAACAAACACAAGACTAGACCCCCCCAAACAATTCATTTACCTACAGATGTACACAGTAATGGGCCATGACTGTCATACAATGTAGACAATATATTTTTTTACATTTTTGAATATATAAAATCCTCACTATCCTTCAGCTTATTCTCTGATTTATCAGGGGTTATCACAGTGGAATAAACTTAAGTTCACCCAATTCACCTATACCGCACATCTTTGGACTATGAAGGAAACCGAAACACCCAGAGGAAACCCACGCAAAAATGGGGAGAACATGCAAACTCCACAAAAACAGAGGCTTGGACCTGGAAACAGTATTTCATACACTCAGAAACAAAGGTACAAAAGAGGTCTTTCGTATCTTACAGGAACGGTTCTCCCAAAAAGGAAAATCCATTAATTACTCAGCCTCTGCTTGTTCTTATAAGAACAAAAGAAGATATTTTGAAGAATGTTGGAAAACATTAGCCATTGACATCCATTAAAAAAAAACGACATTCTTCAAAATATCTTCTTTTGTATCTCAGAAAAAAGAAACTCGTAAAGGTCTGGAATCACTTGAAGTTTAGTAAATGATAAGTACATATTCATTTTTGGGTGAAACAATCACTTTAAAAGGTATGCATCAATATCTAGAGTCTACAAACATGAATTAGTCCCTAAACGTACAAAAGTGTACCTTTTGAGATACCATTCTAGTGGCAATTCTTAAACCTGTATGCGTACTGTACATCACAATTTAACAAGCGGATGGCATTCTTAGAACTGATTAAACTATTAAAAACCCATAAAATATTAAAATGCTAACTATTTCATTTTCCATGATCGCAAATCTGCAATGGTCAAAGTAGCAAATGATGTATAAAAAGGTTCACGTGAGTCTAGTGGAAAGACTGTAAATGAATGATGGTGGCGGGAAAGAAATGTGGACTCTGCTGATCCTCTTGGGGTTTGAAATGAACCCCACTATCTCCTCTCCTCTCCTTTCTAAAAAAAGCTGATACAGTAATTACTCCTACAGTCTCCCCACAGGACAGGACAGGACAAGACAGCACAGGACAGGACAGGGCTCCCTGCACACAATGGGGTTTTCATGAAAAATGGAACAAAGAAAAAGTGCAACCCTTCCCCCAACATCTCGTCCTCTACCTCCATCTCTCTCTCTCTCTCTCTCTCTCTCTCTCTCTCTCTCTCTCTCTCTCTCTCTCTCTCTCTCAATTCAATTCAATAGATTTTTTTTGGCATGACTGTCAAATATAGCACAATGTTGCCAAAGCAATGACAATAAGCATACTATATAACATATATATAAAAAGAAAATATATATATATAATAAAAACACTCAAACATATATAGTCATATTATACATGTTATCACAATAAACAAGTTATGTAATTATAATAAGTCATTTAAAAATAATAATAATAATAAAACTATATTTCTAATAATCTCTCTCTGTCTGTCTGCACCTCAGCTCTTTGTCTCGGACCGGCAGACACATTTTATTCAATTCAATTCAATTCATCTTTATTTATATAGCACTTTTACAATGTAGATTGTGTCAAAGCAGCTTCACATAGAAGATTATAGTGCTTATATTTTATTGCTCCCTGACTGCAGTGATGCTCTCAGTCACAGGGTGAACGAGGCTTTGTCTAGACTGAGAGAGAGAGAGTTCAGCTCATGAACACACTCAAGCCCTCCACTGCATCTGCGCATCACTGACACGTGTTTGCTGTATCTTTGTGCTGAGTCCTCTATACAAGAACACACACACACGCGCGCACACACACAGATCTGTCAGTCAAGGTCCCCTGATCACATACTGCATTGCAACAAAGACTCCTGTGCAAAATATAGGCTCTGTCAGGAGAAAGGTAATCTCATGGATAGTATAACAATGGCATATTAAAGATTAAACTGGATCAATATACAGTAGATAATATTTCATCATTCTCTTAGTCTCCTAGACATTTCAGCATCTCAAATAGGATATAGTAATAACTGTTTCACTGAATTTTCCTGATTTGAGTTTTTGGTTATTATTGGTATTTTTCTATTGATTACTGGTTATTTTTAGTAAGTATTTACATTTATATATAAGTACTTTCATTATAGTTTAAGAATGTTTAGGATTTTGTATGCAGTTATTTATAATTATTTTGTATGCATCAGTTAATAGAAGTAAAAAAAAGTACAATGAACAATGTACTATTACAGCATAAATTATTCTAGGTTAATTAATACTAGGTGATATATGAGCAATATCACACGAGTAGCAGTGCGATGTGTCTGTATATCGTCACTGGTGGGACACTAAGGCACGCCTTCCACCAGTGCCGATATACAGCCACATCGCACTGCTACTCGTGTGATATTGCGTTTTATCAACGGCATAATCGTGTGTATAAAAAAAAAAAATCAAAACCCTTTTGTAAAAGAAACTACTTTCTTCCGCCATTCCTTCACATCTGCAGCTGACGTCAGAACAGCAGAAACCGTTGCTCATTCACCAACGTCACTTTAGAGCTAGTATTTGAATGACTCTCTAGCATAATGTCTAAAGTGATGACAAAACAGGGGATTTTGCTCACATTTTAAGATTATAAGGCTGAACGGCATGAAATCCCATCAGTCTACAGAGATTTCCCAGTATTTCTCTCTTGCAATCTGGAGATCACAATATTACTATGGTATAAATACAGCACTACAACATACAAAAGAGAGAGATCGACTTAGAAAGTCATTTACCTGTTTAATAATGATAGCTGTAGCTTGAAATTATGCTGTTTTTCTCTTAGGGCTTAATATGCAGTCTCTGTCGCCATCTTGTGGATGAACATTGTTAACAGTCTTTTGGCTCTCAGAAATTATAAATATTTAAAAATAGGCACTATCCTTATAAATAAACTGCATAGTTGCAATCTAAACAACTACATTCTCCACTAAAAAATCCTCAAAAGTACATTACGTTGTCCAACAGCAGCAATATTTGTCAAACCGTAGAGTGTCCTCTGCTTGTCGCTGTATGTGGGCGGAGTAATACACAAGGGTGAAGGGTTAAGAGGCTGGACCAGTGCTGTTATTTGCAGAATATCGCACACGACTATCAGCCAATCAGATTCAAGAACCAGACAGAACTGTTGTATATATATACACATACAGATCTCGCAATACATAATAAAATGATTGAATTTAAATAATGAACTACAACTAAAAAAAGAATTTAAAAAATTATGAATAATAATTTTTTTTATTCAATATTACATGGGCGTCATGGTGGCGCAGTGGGTAGCACGATCGCCTCACACCAAGAAGGTCGCTGGTTCGAGCCTCGGCTGGGTCAGTTGGCATTTCTGTGTGGAGTTTGCATGTTCTCCCCATGTTGGTGTGGGTTTCCTCCGGGTGCTCCGGTTTCCCCCCACAGTCCAAAGACATGTGATATAGGTGAATTGGGTTAACCTAAAATTGTCCGTGGTGTATGTGTGAATAAGTGTGTATGAATGGTTCCCAGTGATGGGATGCAGCTGAAGGGCCATCCGCTGCGTAAAACATATGCTGGATAAGTTGGCGGTTCATTCCGCTGTGGCAACCCCAGATTAATAAAGGGACTAAGCCAAAAAGAAAATGAATGAATGAATGATTCAATATTACATTCAGTAGTAAAAGTGTAAGAATTTGACAGTGTTAAATAATAAAATCACAATTCCCTGACATCGTTTTTACATTACTGCGGAAACCCTAAAAACAGCTCATTTGAAATCAAAATCAAATCTTCAGGATGTTAAAATCTTTATTTCACACTTCATATTGAGCGAGAAAATATCCTCTGTTGCCAAAGAGACAGTGGATACACATGTTCTCTGTACAACAACATCTGCAGTAATGAGCTAAAAGGTTTTATATCATCTTCCACAGCTACTGGAAACAGTAATCACTAGCAGACAAAGGTCTGTGAGTCTGTCCCGGGAGGATAGGAAGAGGCTTAACCCTCCCTCGGCAGTCAGCACAGGTGGAATGTAAAACAGATCCTCGAAAGGGTTAACATATTCTGCAGAGCGTCTGGAGCATCACGGGGGGGAGGAAAAGGGGGTTGGCATCAGGTCTGAGCCAATATCTGCACACATTTATTGAGATTCTTCTATTGTCAGCACACCGTCTCCCTTTCATTCTGTCTCTGTGTACATTCAGCCACAAAAGTTCATTTCATTTGAGGACAAACGCTACATTCTCTGACACTTATTTTGGTTCACATCATACTGTCATTTGTGTTTATGATCCCATCTCTAGTTTTTATGGGCATTTTTGTATTTCTCATGTTGTTTTTTAGACCAGCGTGGCTGTGTTAACGCAGAATAAATTATGGAAAAATTTATATTTGTATTTTTTTAGAATTTTTTTTTCCTACATTTTATCGATTTTACACCAAAAAAAAAAAACTGTTACATTCAGGACAAAAGGTCCATGTCGAAACTCATTAAAACAAGGTTTCCAAATTGTAACTATTTTCTGAAAGTTTAAAAGTGTAATATTTTGTCATGTTTTATTAGGCCTGGCTTGTGGAGCTAACAGTTTTTCTTAAGGCCAAATTAATTAATATCATACAATTATGGTTATGTGCAAGCATTGGTATGGATATCTGACTTAATTTTTTGTGTATACACCAAAAAATATTTGGTCTCACTTTATATTAAGTGGCCTTAACTACCGTGTACTTACATTTAAATGAATAATTTTGTACAATGCACACATTGTGTACATACATGTTTTTACATTGTACTTGATACAAAAAGTATCTGTAATTAATATACTATGCAATTAAATGTGTAAGTAATTTCTGTAATTATATTTGTAATTACACTGTTGACTCATCCCTTAAACCAAAGCTGAGCTTAGCATTACTCATATTCCACCTCAATAGCACCATAAATGTTGTACAATACAATATGAACAAAATAAGTGCATTGTTGTACTTACTGTTTGATGTAAGTGCCTATTAGATAAAGTTGGACTTTACAAAAAATAATAATGCGTCCAAATCCTCTGTAATAATCCAAAAATGTACTTGAGCAAACTCTAATTTAAATTCCTGAAAATCCTTAAACTTAATGATTTTTTGATAGTTATCATCAGGGCCGATGCTAAATAAAAAGAAACAATATCAGTCTGTCAGTCACAGTATAAACAAACATTAAATATGACACTTAATGATAATTTTGGTGGGATAAAATGGACCCTTGTGTGACTTTAAATTGGCGCACAAATGGGTAAAGATGCAAGCAAGCTTTTCTTGGTCTCCCCATTATGCATCTGCCTTGTAAATAGAAAAGCATGGCTTAAGACACACACAAAGCCTCTTGTGGAGCAGCGTGAAGAGGAGGAGTAACAGGACTGCAGAGACCCCGCCCCATACACACACGCACACACACGCACACACACTTATACTATACAAAAAGCATATTTTATCCCCTTACCCTATCCCTCTAAACACAGTAGCTCTAAACACAACCCTCACAAAAAAAAACATTCTGCATTTTTTAATACTTCATTCTGTATGATTTATAAGCTTGTTTACCCATGGGAACCTCAATTTATGTCCCCAAAGTGACACAAGTCTCCATGAGCAGGTGTGAATTCAGCTTCAATTCAGCAGACACACACACTGCATCCTTTTTATCTTCTCTTCAGCATCCCCAAAATCCTTTACACTATGTTTACATTTCAGCTGACATTTAACCTCTACATTTGCAACCTTCAACCTGTGCTTCCCCATAATCAGAGAGCATTATCACAGCCAATCCATCACAATCTCCCATAAATCATCACGTTTGTCTTCCAGACCGCTTGCTTTCCGCAAAGGCAGCTTTCAGTATGGACAGATCTGGTGACTGTGGTCAGTGGTTTTTTTTAATGGCCGTCTGGACTTTGACTGTGGACTGAAGCCGTTAAATTGATGTGATTAATTAGACAGAGAGATGGTGCTTCATATGCAGACACAAAGGCAGAGGGAGACTGTAATTAATGAGGAGGAAGGAGATAAAGAACCTCTGGAACATTAAGGAGAGGAATAAAAGAAGATGGAGAATGAGACAGTGAGAGAAAGACAAATAAATTGCAATTGAAATTTTGAGATGATAAATATAAAGAGAGTTCATTTGCAAAAATAGCTAAATCAATTTTTATACATTTTTGTAAATCATGTTTTTTTAGTAAGTGAACTCTTCAGTGCACAATAAAAACATTAATACAATTGAAACATTAATAAAAAAGATGATAATTGTTATTATTTTATTATTGTTCTTTACAGTCTGCAAAATTTGTTGTACAGCAATTATGTACAATTGTTATTATTATATTTTTATTAATAATAAGAATAATTAATTAGATTTGTGTTTAATTTAGTTTAATTCAGAGTATTGAACTTGTGCATTTTTATTTTGCTAATTTACTTACACTTTGCTTTTTTTTTAATAGTTATTGCTTTAGGACTTTATTTTATCAGACACCATACTTCAAATGAATAAAATGTCTAATATTAACACAGTAACACAGGTATATACTGTATTTATTTTGAAACACAACTGACCTATGACATGCTGAAACATTTATTGAAAATTATGTGACTATAGTCTTGTTTCTTCCATAACACTTTACAATAAGGTTACGTTTGTTAACATCAATTCATTTAACTAAACTCATGATGAATACTACAAACTCTTTTATCTTAGGTGATGCTACCGTCTTTGTTAAAGCATTAAAATTAGATGTTGTTATCGTTTTAATTAAATGGAGTTAATAACCAATAAAATTCAGGTTTTTTTAACAAACTTTAACTATTAAATGTTGATTTCAATGCATTTACTAATGAGACTTTATTGCAAAGCGTAATTGTACTTTATCATTCTATTGCAATAGAATTAGCTTAAAACATTTGTTTACTCGGAAAGTGTACATACAATAAAACACTACACTAAGATTTTTTTACAATTATTATTATGGCCAGTAATTTAACCTTTTTAGCAGATTAGGTCAAATCTGCGATAATACCATATATCATGATAAAAGCTTCAAAAATCTGATATAGTCATAAGCCTACAACCCCAATACTGTGTAATGTGTATATATATATATAGTCTCAAAACAACAAGATGGCAAGAAAATATATTGAAAAATCTTTTTTTTGGGGTAACTATCCCTTCAAGGCCAACATCTGTGGTGGTGTGTTCATCTGAGAGAGAGAGAAAGATGGGAAGTGGGACCCTTATTAATATTCAGGGCTTTAGAGTGTGAGAAAGCATTGGGTGATGCTTCTGCGAGGTGAACGAGGGGTAACTCATTCCTCAGGGGGTAAAAGCGCTAACCGTAACCCTCAACTGACCTGCCGTTTTATATAATAAAACAGATTTTCCAGCTCGGCCTAGGTTCATTCTCCATGCTGCTCTCGAGGAACGTGTC
Source organism: Danio jaintianensis (assembly GCA_903798115.1). Classification (NCBI taxonomy): domain Eukaryota; kingdom Metazoa; phylum Chordata; class Actinopteri; order Cypriniformes; family Danionidae; genus Danio; species Danio jaintianensis. The sequence goes on from CAIGQV010018202.1 coordinate 14,759,338, forward strand.
GAATGGATGTAGCGTGAGGGAAACGGGAGCGAGCGTTTGAAATCAGATCTGTAAATTCTGGACTTGTTCAGCTGAGCTGTCAAGGTCACTGTGGAGGACAGAGGAGAGGTGAGCGTTACCCAAACATCCCTGGGGAAGCACCGGAAGCTTTCAGTCAACACTTCTCAGCTAGTGTCAATTTTCTATCAAAGAGACAATAGACAATAAGCATCGTGAGAGATGACAGGCTTTACTTTGCCTAGACTGCAAAGGTACATTAATCTTACTCTATGAAAAGGTTCAGACAAAGCACTCTTGATTTATAGATTATGCACAAAGCACCTGTGCAAACACAAATAATATACTGTACGCAGTTATAAAAATCATTCAAGTGGCTCCTTCTGCTACAAAACATTTTTGAGTGCTACAACATTAACAAAACAAGTCAATAATCTCTTTGTCATATTTTTAAAAACAGTAACACCGTGACAATACTATAACCGTTAGGTTTTTTAAAAAGGTGTTATTTATTTTAAAATAAATAATTTCCTGTGATGGCAATGATGAAATTTCAGCATACTTTCTCCAGTTTTTAGTGTCACATTATCCTACAGAAATGATTTTATTATGATGATTTGAATGCTCAAGAAACATTTATCAACATTGAAACCAGGCGTGATGTGATCATGATGTGTGTTTTATTAAAAATTCTTTGATAAATGTAATGTTCAAAGAACATTTATTGTTTGAAACAAACTATTTTGTAATAATATAAAAGTCTTTAAATAACATCTATGGAAAAATTGAGAACTACTAAAAATTTGACAATGTGTGGGTTTGAAAAGATATATATAAATGTTAAAGGTCCCGTGAAGTGCTTTGAAATGTGCATTTTTATTCGATGTTTGACAAAATCTCAACCGAAACACAAAGAGAGGGTAGGACATAGTGTAGCTTCTCCACCTTTTTATAAAACAGCCAATAGCGTTTTGCTTTATCACTGCTTTGCCAGTGAGAGTGGTTGAGTTCAAGCTCAAATTAAATGTGAAGCATCTTGAAGGGGGCGGGGCATGTCAGATACTAGAGAGCATCTGATTGGTCACGATTTGATGAGAAACTGAAGGTGTGAGGTGACGTGAAAAAACACGTGGATCCATTTAGGCAGAAGTGACAAACTACAAACCTTGTTTATATAATGTTTATATAAGTTTTATATTTTGTAAACGCAAATTTTGTCACTGTTTTGGAGCACACTATAGCTTCCTTAAAACGAGCAATACTGATACTAACATCTAAAAAACTTTATCTTAATTTCATGGGACCTTTAAATGCTGTAAATGATGATATAGTTATGTGAAAAATATATTAATTAATATACTAATAATTTTTTTTTAATAAATACTATAAAAAAAAAACACATCACATCACATTCACAAATTTTCTGACCAACTGCCATTTTCAGGAATAAAATGCTCTAAAGGACATTATATGAAATGTAAATATTTACCCTTCAAACTACTGATGTCATATCAATTTCAATCCAATTGTTATTTTCGGGTGGAAAAATTATCTAGTACAATACTGTCATTTCAAATTTTGAAGAAATGTTATCAGACCTCAAAGAACATTTTAGTCAGCAGTTCTTGAAAGAACTATTTATTTCTTATTTTAAAAAAACAAACATTTTAATAATTTTAGGAAGCTTTTAGACTTTAAAGTACCTTTTTTTTTAATGAAAAGATTCCATGGATGTTAAAAGTACTTAATGAATCCACTGGTGTGAATAGAGAATGTTTATTTTTAAGGATTTAGCTCCAGTTTGTTTAAAATGTGTATTAAAGTGTATTCAAATGTTTCAATTCCAATGCTCAACATTAGAATCCTATTTTAAGAGTAATTGCACCAGTTTTGACTCCTGCCCACCCAAATGGGACAGTTTAGGAATTACAGAGTGGCTTCCCACATGCCAGAGATTTACAGATGAAAGACTATGGTGAGATTCTGCAGAGAGAAACAGAGAAGAGGTCTCAAGCTCTTCAAATCACTCTCTTTTTACACTTCTCTTATTTCATCTCTAGTCCTTAATGACACATCACATGCAAATGAGAGCGTGGTGGAGTCTGGAAGCGCCTTCAGAAGGAGTCATTTTTCACCATTTCCCAAAAAACAGAGCATGAAAAAAAGGCAAGCGAGTTTGTGCTGCTGTGGGCAATTGCAATGCATCAAATTGGTTTACAATCCACACAGAGAGTTTTAAGTTACATAAAATACAAAACAACACCATTAAATTCTACATAAAACTAAAATAATAAAGCCTCTGGAGGAGTTTGGAGGAAGGAATAGGCAATGATGCTTTCCTCCATATGAATGTTAAGTAGATGACTAGTGTAAAAATGACTTATTATTAACTATTAAACATCAGGTCTGATATTCAAAGCCTTCCGGCACATGAGAAACATCAGAAAGAGATTGTGATTGGCTGATGGATCACGACTTGCTTGTAATTTGACTATTTATATGAATTTATATGAATATACTCCAATTTTAACAAACTACAGAGTACATATTTTTATTATGACTTATTTTAAAATGACTTATTTTTGTTACAAAAAATGCTAGTCTGTCACACATTTAAAGCTTATTAGGGTTAAAAAAAGATATAGGCTAACGCTACTCAGGCATTTTACAGTTAAATGGAAGTATATGAGACATCCACAGATACATTGAAAGGAAAAGTGCATTCTTCTCATATTTGATTACAAAAATTGTGCATTATGAATTGACAAACTCATTGGTAGTCTTTGAAATTGACAAAACATATTTGCTAATGAGCTAATTCCAAGCTAATTCAATAGCTGAATATTAGGCAATTTACAGACTCATCAATAAGCTCTATGCAAGTGCTGGCCCTGAACAATTTGGTCCCCCAGGCAAGATTTATCTGATGCCTCTTGCATCACAGCCAGTTGTCCCACCAATTATTTACACAAATTCTGCATGCCTTTATGACATATATCAAATTGTGCATACAAAAATATAAAGTTCATTACATGAACAAAATGAGATTAATATATGCTACTGTAGCTACTGTAACTCAGCTTTGTAGAATCATCCAAAGGTAGCTAGCAGATATTTAGTTTTAGTGGATTATTTTTGCATTTCAGAAAAAAAAACACTTTGGGTGTTCAAACATGACTTAGAACCAACTCAAAGTGAATCAAGTGACATGCTTTACAAATTGACTCAAATGATTCAGAAAGGAGACAAAGAAATCTGCTCTGGCTCTGTTTGGAACTATTTACATCAGAAAATCAGAGCAAACCATTGTCTACAATGTAACTCGCTTACTAATAATTTATTATTTGTTGAACTACTGTATGTATAAATTAATTTGCGATTGAGTGAATCATTTATGGATCGATTAGGAAAATGCCACTATTGCACATCAATACTTAACTGTATCAATGACATACACTGTAAAAATATCAGGTAGTTAACAGGCTCCATATTTCTTGTTTTCTCAGTTTATTTATGGTTATGAACTACATTATGGGACATCATTATCTTGACTTCTGAAGTTGAACATTCTACTGTGCAGTTTAACAAAGTGACTTTTATTAGTTTGAACCAATATATTGTATAAGAAATAAAGATAATTAAATCCATAAAAAACCAGAAAAGGTAGTGGCAGTTTATTACGTTTTGTACCTAATTAACACCAACCCAGGTAATATATCACTATAATAAGAGATAAAAGTCACTTTATCTGACTTTTCAGCATCAAAAGTTGTTGGAGAAAGTTGTAATTCAAAAGCATATATAAATGAAAACAACAGATGAATCACAACATATGAAAAACTGTTAATTTATAGATATTTTTTGACAGTGTAGGATAAATATAAAACACAATAGGTAAGGCACTCATGAACCGTACATAAATAAGTAAGCAGAAACAAAAACCTGCAACAATTACAACATCAATAATTACTGATTTTAACTTAATAATCCTGTAATCTTTTTTCATAAAAAAAACAAAATCATTCATTTGGGCAACAAATCAGCACCTCCAAAGCCTGAACAAACAGATAAATAACAAATCAGCACCTCCTATGCCTGAACAAACAGACAAATAACAAATCAGCATATCCTATGACTAAACAATCAGATAAATCAGGGCTGCTGGTAGTACCTAGAATAGCAAAGTCGAGTAAAGGTGGTCGAGCCTTCTCATTTATGGCTCCTAAACTCTGGAATAGCCTTCCTGATAATGTCCGAGGCTCAGACACACTCTCTCAGTTCAAAACTAGATTAAAGACCTATCTTTTTAGTAAAGCATACACTCAATGCATCGCATAACGGTATGATGCATGAATGTGCTCCACACAGGTTTTTGCATCCCGTTAAGAATCAGAATCAGAATCAGAAAGAGCTTTATTGCCAGGTATGTTCACACATACGAGGAATTTGTTTTCGTGACAGAGCTTCTACAGTGCAACAGAATTACAGAGACAGGACAAAAAACAGATAATAAATATATTTAAAAAATGAAAGTTGTAGTGAATGCAAATATACAAATTGACAAGTGTATGTACAGGAATATTACTATATACAACAGCAGCTGTTATGTGCAAATTAGCATGTAAAATATGTTGTTAAATAAGTGTTTATGTGTATAAAAAGTGTATAGCAAGCAGTGATGTTTGTTTCATGATTACTATCATCAAGTGTTCATGAGATGGATTGCCTGAGGGAAGAAACTGTTTCTGTGTCAGGCTGTTCTGGTGCACAGTGCTCTGTAGCGTCGACCAGAAGGTAAAAGTTCAAAGAGCAGTGTGCTGGGTGTGAGGGGTCCAGAGTGATTTTGGCAGCCCTTCTGCTTGCTCTGGATAAGTACAGTTCTTGGAGAGTAGGGAGGATTGTACCAGTGATTAGCTCAGCAGTCCGAACTATTCGACGTAGTCTTCGGAGGTCGGATTTCGTAGCTGAGCTAAACCAGACAGTTATTGAAGTGCAGAGGACTGATTCAATGATGGAAGTGTAGAACTGTTTCAGCAGCTCCTTTGGAAGGTTGAACTTCCTCAGCTGACGAAGGAAGTACAACCTCTGTTGAGCTTTTTTGACAATGGAGTCAATGTGAGTGTCCCACTTCAGATCCTGAGAGATGGTGGTGCCCAGGAACCTGAATGACTCCACTGCTGCCACAATGCTGTCTTTGATGCTCAGTGGGGGGAGAGCAGGGGGGTTTCTCCTGAAGTCCACTATCATCTCCACTGTTTTGAGCGTGTTCAGCTCCAGGTTGTTGTGACTGCACCAGACACCCAGCTCCTTAACCTCCTGTCTGTAAGCAGACTCGTCACCGTCCTGAATGAGGCCGATAAGTGTGGTGTCGTCTGCAAACTTCAAGATTTTGACAGAGGCGTCCTTTGAGGTGCAGTCATTTGTGTACAGTGAGAAGAGCAGAGGGGAGAGGACACACCCCTGGGGGGCGCCAGTGCTGATTGTGCGGGTACTGGATGAGAATTTTCCCAGCTTCACCAGCTGCTGCCTGTCCGTTAGGAAGCTGTTGATCCACTGACAGACAGAGTTGGGCACGGAGAGCTGAGTTAATTTGGGCAGGAGAAGTTTTGGGATGATAGTGTTGAAAGCCGAGCTGAAGTCAACAAACAAGATCCTCACATAGGTCCCTGGTCTGTCTAGGTGTTGCAGAACATAATGCACTCCCATATTGACTGCATCATCCACAGACCTGTTTGCTCTGTAGGCAAACTGAAGAGAGTCCAGTGAGGGTTCAGTGATGTCCTTCAGGTGGGCCAGCACCAGTTTTTCAAAAGACTTCATGACCACAGATGTTAGCGCCACCAGTCTGTAGTCATTTAGTCCTGTAAGTTTGGGTTTCTTTGGGATGGGGATGATGGTGGAGCGTTTGAAGCAGGAGGGCACTTCACACAGCTCCAGTGATCTGTTGAAGATCAGGGTGAAGATGGGGGCCAGTTGGTCAGCACAGGATTTTAGACAGGCTGGTGTTACAAAATCTGGGCCTGGTGCTTTTTTCCTCTTCTGTTTTTGGAAGACCTGGCGCACATCATCTTCACTGAACTGAAGTGTGGGGGAGACGGGGGGTGGTGGAGGTGTTAATGGTGGTGTGAAGAGCAGTTCAGAGTGGGTGTGGGGTGTTTTCTCAAACCTGCAGTAAAACTCATTCAGGTCGTTTGCAAGTCGTTCGTTGTCTACAGTGCTGGGGGATGGTTTCTTGTAGTTTGTGATGTTTTGCAAACTTTTCCACATGGATGCTGAGTCGCTGGAAGAGAACTGACTCCTTAGTTTGTCAGAATAGTTCCTTTTTGCCACTCTGATCTCCTTTTCCAATGTGTATTTGGCCTGTTTATACAAGGCCCTCTCCCCATTCCTGTAAGCAACCTCCTTGGCCTGACGCAGCTGTCTGAGTTTTACAGTGAACCACGGTTTGTCATTGTTGTATGTGAGTTGAGTCCTGGTAGGAATGCACATGTCTTCACAGAAACTGATATAAGATGTTACAGTTTCTGTAAGCTCATCTAGATCGTTTGCAGCAGCTTCAAAAACACTCCAGTCAGTGAGGTCGAAACAGGCTTGTAGATCCCGCTCTGTTTCGTTAGTCCATCTTTTCACAGATCTTAATACAGGTTTGGCTGTTTTCAGTTTCTGCCTGTAGGTTGGTATGAGATGAATCAAACAATGGTCAGAGTGCCCCAAAGCTGCTCGTTGGACCGAGCGGTATGCATCCTTTATTGTGGTATAGCAGTGATCCAATATGTTACTGTCTCTTGTGGGACATGTAACATGCTGTCTATATTTTGGCAGTTCGCGGGATAGTTTTGCTTTGTTAGCAAAACACTATGAACACTATATACACCAAAACACTATATACACTATGAACAGCAGCTACGTTAATTATTCTCTTTATTCTCTATTTCCACCTAGGGATACTCATCCCGAGGCCCCCAGAGACTATGCAGTGCCACTAATGCAATCCAAGACCTGTGAAGAGATGATCCCAAGGTTTCCATAATCCCGGACCAGGCCGTATCCTGAGCAGCTGCTGTGGTGGTCATGGAGGAGTGGAGAGCATGAGACTGATTCCTGTGAGACCCCAGTGACAGACGAGTCTTCGCTGACGTCCAGCGTTCACCAGCCTCCGGTGCCTAGACTGCAGCTCTGCACAAGGCATTTGGCCATAGGAGAAATGGTCGTGCCCAACTGAGCCTGGTTTCTCTCGAGGTTTTTTTTCCTTCACTTTCGCAAATTAGTGAAGTTCGTTCCTCGCCGCTATCGCCACTGGCTTGCATGGTTCGGGACTTGTAGAGCTGCGCATCGATGGATTTGCTCTTCAGTGTTTGGACTCTCAGCAGTGAAAATTAAACCACACTGAACTGAACTGGGGCGTCACGGTGGTGCAGTGGGTAGCACGTTCGCCTCACAGCAAGAAGGTCGCTGGTTCGAGCTTCGGCTGGGTCAGTTGGGTAGGATAAATTGTCCGTAGTGTATGTGTGTGAATAAGTGTGTATGGATGTTTCCCAGTGATGGGTTGCAGCTGGAAGGGCATCCGCTGCGTAAAACATATGCTGGATAAGTTGGCGGTTCATTCCGCTGTGGCGACCCCAGATTAATAAAGGGACTAAGCCGAAAAGAAAATGAATGAATGAATGAATGAACTGAACTGAACTTAAACTCTAAAAACTGAACGAACACTATTTCAAATTACTATAATCTTCTATGTGAAGCTGCTTTGACACAATCTACATTGTAAAAGCGCTATAGAAATAAAGATGAATTGTATTGAATTGAATAAATGACAAAACAGCACATACAGAATTAACAAAAGGACTAGAAGATTTTTTTTATATAAACTAGAAAATTAGCAATGACAGCAGAAGCAAACACGTTCACAGTGCCAATGTTTCAGATCCCACTTCCTCTCAGTCTCAAGGACTATAATCTCACCCAATGACATTTAGAAATCAATCTCTGGCAAAACAACAACAGTAGGCGATATGTGATGCCAGCCTTGCTGAATATGTGATGCCAGCCTTCCTGACTCACTTTGCGTGACAGAAGCTGAGCTCAAATGGTGCTTGTCTGTGCTAAATAAATGAAAAGCAGGAAAAGGAGCCCGAATTGCAGCACAAGGGGAGGCGATATCAATCCAGATGAAAGATCAGAGTCCTCGCCCAGGCGTCTCAGGCAAAAACAGGGCGAGAGCTGCCACATGAAGACAGAGAACAGGACACTTGACAAGACCTCTCTGTGGGAGAGGAGGGATTTAGGACAGGTACGGTGTAAAAAGTGCAATGTTCTCAGTGGGCTAGAGCTACTCTAAATCCATGATCCGCATCCGGAGGGCAGGGAATAGAAGCACCGCTGTGTTACTGGAGGATTTGTTGGGGGGAGAGCGATGGATTGAAGTTGATGGCAGGAAAAATGTCCCGACAGAGCAGTTTTCCAGAGGTAACAGACAGGTCATGTTCGCAAGTCGTTTTATGGCTGGACTCGAAGCTCAATACGTCAATAATCACTGATGCCCTGTTTAAACGGATGACTAGAAATCTCCGTTGGATTCTCGTCCATCTTATATTGAATGGCAACTGGATTTCACTCTTGTTCGAGGGCAAAGCCTTTATAATCCTTATTGGCAATTAGAACAAGTCATAAAACACTTTGTTTTCCATTTCTGACCACATAAATCCTTGTTCGCTAGTTTAGCACATCCCAACGGGCACCTTGATGTCAAACTGGCATCAAGAAACAAGTCAAAACTGCAAATCGATTTGATGTCAAAACCTTGACGTCTATTTAACATCCACACATTGATGCCATTTTGACCACCAAAATAACAACACAAAAAATATTATAATATAAGAAAAAGTATTATAATTTAAGGAAAGTTTTATTCATCTGAAAGCTTTAATTACAGATTACAAATTTACATTGGATTTTGTATCCCTACAATGCATGTAAACTACCTTGACGTCAAAGCAATATCAAATCGAGATCTAACACTGGTGTCAAAAACAGATCAAAAAAGTCCTGTAATTGATTTTTGATGTGTTTTTGATGCCAATGTTAGATGTTAATTGTATGTCATTTTAACATCAAAGTAGTCAATTGACTTCAAATTGATTTGCATTTTGACATGTTTGTTATTGTTGTTTTGACATCAAGGTGCCTGCTGGGCTATTACACAGTAAATCTGAAGTGATCTGCTGGCATCTCTTTTAGTCACTATTTGCTCCAAAATTTGTAACTGTCTTTCAAATGAAATAAGACAGTCCACTAGTATTCATAATTTTAATAAACAATTAATTTTAAAGTTTGAGTATGAAGATAATATTTTGTGAAGTGTGTGTATTTTTTCTTGTTTTATACTTCTTTTTAATGTACTTGCATACATTTGCTTATACTTCTTTGTGCGTACTTTGTTCTTTGCTATTTTTTCTATTTGTTTTATGCTTGTGCAACACTTTAAAGTCCGCTGGAAATTTAAAATTACAATGTTTACTTTCCTAGATCCCATTGTTCTTCTTAAGGTGAATAATTAATCCATGCAAGTTATTGCACTGAAAAAAAATAGTTTGTTTTGGTAATCTTTAATGAAAGTCTGACCATTTGCTTCTGCGCTTGGAGTGGCGGTCCTTCTGTTGACGTCAACATGAGGGCTTCCATAGCAACTGCATATTAATACCCTCTTTTACCTTAGTTTGCGCTTTAGGGAATGATGCGCAAAAGAAAGCCCCGCCCCCTACTCAATATTTTATTTCAGTTGGAAGTACATCAACATACTCAAATGAAAGTCTCAGCAACTTACAGTTCACATGGATTTTAAGTTGTATTTTTATGTATGAAAAGGACTATGCAAATAAAATTATTATTATTAATGTGTTGACATGATATAATATATTTTTGATGCACTAATTGCTGAAGTTTTCAATAGTTGTTTTATTATTGTTAGATAAAGAAATAGAACTGAACTATAGTTATTATACTTCCATCAAAAAAATGGTTAGAACTTTTAATTTAAATGAGTTTTTAAACATTGAATTAAGATCTTCTAAGATAAAAAAAAAAAATGCTTTACAAGTCGTTTTCATCATGATTTAGTTTAATTAACTTATAGAGACTTATTGCTAAGTATCATACAACATGCCTGTAAAAAAAATTCAGAACTTTTATTAATTAATATCTCTGTCATATTATAGGCACAATTAACATGTGAAGATGTTTGAAAATAAATAGCCAATATAAACACTGAACACCACCTATGAAAAGTTTAAATAATAAATAATTATTATTCACTGTAATGCCTCCGACAACTAGATTATACATGTTCATTGCCACATTATATATTGTATTATCGAATATCAGCACATAGCTATATTTAGCACATCAATACTGTAACCTTGACAGGGATCAGAGAACCATGAACCTGCTCAATCCACCACAAAATTACATATTAAGGGCTTTTCAGTAAATAAAACATCATTTTGTAAAAAAAAAAAACATTCATTGCTATAGGAGCTGTTGGCAGGATGCGCAATCGTCAAGTTCATTTCCAGGCTAAGTAAGTCAGTTCTAAGCTGTGCCCGAGGCTTTGCCTTTATTCTGATATGTCCCACAGAGAAAACCGCTACTTTAAAAACCAGAACTGGAGAGATGTTTACATCTTTATCTCATCATATGAAAGCGCATATGTACGTAAGTCTGGAGTTTCGAGCTTTAGGAGGATGTTTACGTTTCCTTATCTTACTTGACAGAAGAAACGTGCCTGTGTGTGTGCATTCTGGATCTATCTAACTGCATCTACACAGAAATTTTAAGTTATAAAAAATAGATTACTGGAGTGTGTTTTACCAGGAAACACTAATTTACTTTGTTCTCATGTTATTAATCTATCTATCCATCTATCTGTTCAGAAGAGCTAAATTAAATTACATAGGAAAGAAAAATTGAATAAGATTATAAATGATAAAAGAAAACTATCTATCCATCCGTCCGTCTGTCTATCTATCTGTCTATCTATCTATCTATCTATCTATCTATCTATCTATCTATCTATCTATCTATCTATCTATCTATAAATATTATATTGAAGTGCTATATGCTAAGTGTCAAGTATATTACTTGAGCTATATATAAATAAAAGGTTATAAACGTGTCTATAAATACCTATTACACGTTAAAAAGTCAATGCACAAGAAACAGTCACGGTAAACTTAAACAACCATTCAGCGTCATCTACCACCGTCACATTAATCCTGGTAATGAAGTTAAAGCAGTCGAACAGCAAAACAGGATAACATGGAAAAAACCCATTCGCGTCAAATCACCACGACGCGTGTATATCTCTTCATAACAAGTCACAAAAACCAATAATCTGGTCATAAACACTCACCTTCGAGAAAGACAGGTGTGTGCCCTCCTTCAGCCCGCTCTCCTCCACAGCAGACCCGCTGACTGAACGCTGCGCTCCGGCGCGGTGTTTTGAACCAAGCATCTTTCTCATGCTCACCTCTCTCTCTTTTTCTCTCTTTCTGTATTCCTCCGTCTCTCATCCGGGATGCTGCAGTTGCTGTGTGGTACCCGTTAACACCGCCCTCTGGCGGACACCGCGGTGAACTGCAATCACATCACAGCTGCGTAATTCACCGTCACCAAGCGGTGCTGTCATCGCAACAAGGAACGATAAACAATGATGTGAACAAAAGTGGGCTACAGTTTGAAGCTGAATTGATGTGTTTTAAGGCGAGACACAGCTTTTTGTGTACCTGTCAGTAATGAGATTTTGGGCTTTTCCTTATAGGCCTATCTTTCTTACAAAAATAAAACAAGAACTTTGCACCTGACTTTATTTAATGTTTAGATTCTTGCAAGTTTGTAAAAAGGATGAGTTCACAATGACATAATTTCAATTTTCTATCCCACAAACTATCCCAAAAAGGGCATTGTTCAAAATGCTGTACACTTAAAGGGATAGTTCACCCAAAAATGAAAATTTACTCACAATTTACTCATCCTCGAGTGGTTTTTAAACCTTTACAAGTTTCTTTCTTCTGTTGAACACAAAAGAAGATATTTTGAAGAAAGCTGAAAACCTGTAACCATTGAGTTTCGTAGTAGGACAAATAAACACTCAATGGTTGACCCAAAATCAATGATTACAGATTTCCAGCTTTCCTCAAAATATCTTCATTTGTGTTTAATAGAAGAAACTGAAATGGGTTTGGAACAAGTGTAGGATGAGTAAATGATTTTCAAAAATTTTCAGTTTTGGGTGAACTATCCCTTTAAAGTTACAATGGACAAACCTGAAAAGCCAACATGTTAATAATTTAATAACATGAATTTTATAGAATATTGACATAGTTACAGGACCGAGCAGAGTGACATGGATGATATCAAAATGAAGCAAATGTCAACCATGTTACTTATGTTGACAAAAAGGTAACAGGGATGACAGAAACAGATTTGACCATTTCAAATTAATTTGCTAATTGCAAGCTAATTGGTTTGGTGACAAAGCATGTTGCACATTTTAAAAGGAAACTAATGTAAATGTCATATTGTAAATATTAATTATATGAAATAATTGTTCATACTTTTTAAAATGGTAACATAGTTGACATTGAATAAAATCAAGTGTCAGTCAAAGTTCATAAATCATCAAAAATAAAATGTTCTAGGAGAAGGAGAGAAACTTACTTTTGTTTTAAGTTATTATATCCTGGTTAGAAGACAATGCAGCTTCCTGGAAGTGATGTCACTGGAATGTACCATTATTTTACAGGTAACATGGCTGACATAAAATCAGGGGAAACTGATAAAATAATTTATATTCAATTTGTTATTGAATATATCACACTTAAGCCAAAATCATCACTGGTTAACACTTTGCAAACTAAAAGTCAGGCCAAAAATCTACCTTTATCAGCATTAATACAACTTTAATGATTCAAAATAATAATTGGTTTTAATTTGATTTAATTCATTCATTCATTTTCTTTTCGGCTTAGTCCCTTTATTAATCTGGGGCCGCCACAACGGAATGAACCACCAACTTATCCAGCATATGTTTTATGCAGCGGATGCCCTTCCGGCTGCAACCCATCACTGGGAAACATCCATACACTCTCATTCACACACATACACTACGGACAATTTAGCCTACCCAATTCACCTATACCACATGTCTTTGGACTGTGGGGGAAACCGGAGCACCCGGAGAAAAACCCACGCAAACACGGGGAGAACATGCAAACTCCACACAGAAACGCCAACTGACCCAGCCGAGGCTCGAACCAGCGACCTTCTTGCTGTGAGGCAAACGTGCCACCCACTGCGCCACCGTGCAGCCCAATTTGATTAAATATGAAAGAATAAAGAGTTTTGTAAGCTAATTTATTTGTTGTTATAGCAGTTACTCTTTAGTTATATATAGGCATGCAAAAGGCTCTGATTTTGTGGAATGACCCACACCCAAATTTCAAAATGTATTTTATTTACAACATCAAGTTGAAACAGTAGGCAGACAGTCACAGTGCAGACAAACATTAAACCAGTCCAGATGCTATATGTAACTAATGTTACTGAATGCGCCACATTTGAAATGGTCAAAAAAACACACAGAACGACAAAAAAACACCTTTTGAATGAAACACAATAAAATATTATTCAGACAGTTTCACAATATGTGGACAGTCTTGGCATATTTAACCACTTGGTTGTCGATTAAAGATTATATAATATCATTCATTAACACAAATGAGCCTATTCAAGCAGCTCATCTAACAATTGTGCCTGAAAAGTGGAAACAGATAATTTCCAGCGCCCTCTGCTGGCTTGTAGCAACTTTATATTTTTTTTTATTTTTTTTTTTTGTATTTCCAAAGATGGTTACTTTTAGACCATAGTTCATTTTCTTTAAGACAGTCATTATGGTTTTATACTGAGGTTTCAGCTCATGATCACTACTGTGCAGACTCAAATGACCTGACCGGTTTGAGAAAGTGGACTTCACTTTTCTGTAGTATAGGAGGAAATAGAGACACACTTTTCATTTGTAACGCCGTAATCATGACATTCCATTTAGTAAAGCCTTCTTGTACAATTTGTAATTAAAACCTGTAAACGGTAAATCTTCTGAGCTTGAACCACATGATCAATCTACCACCTGACAGCCATAGATAAATTCAATTCAGTTGTGAAGTGAAGTGTAGTGTGGCCAAGTATGGTGTCCCATACTTGG